>BLKM01010649.1:416935-782380 GCA_013340265.1 Coptotermes formosanus
GAGTCAAAGATTATTAAAATGTCGTCAACGTATCTATAGTATGAAAGAACTCTCTTGTTCTCAATGCAGTGTTTAACTGGTCTTTGTTCATAATGTTGTAGATAGCATTATAGCAGAAATCTATCTACAACATTATGAACAAAGATCAGTTAAACATTGCATTGAGAACAAGAGAGTTCTTTCATACTATAGATACGTTGACGACATTTTAATAATCTTTGACTCAAGCCTAATAAACATAGAACAAATATACGAGGAGTTAAATAATATAAATCAGCACTTACTATTCACATCGACCATTGAAGAAAATAATACAATTAACTATCTGGACCTCACACTGGTCAGACACAAAGACTCAATTGATATTAAAGTGTTCCGGAAACCCACCACAACTGACACCACCATTCACTATACTTCTAACCATCCTTTAGAACACAAACTGGCAGCATTCAGGTACATGCTAAACAGAGCTAATAATTTACCCCTCAAACCGGAAGATAAGCAACAAGAAGAGATGATAATCAAACATGTGGCAAAGGCTAACGGATACCCTACAAAACTTATAAAGAACTTACAAAAAAAGATTACCACCCAAGACAAACACAGTATATCGGACTCTCAAACTAGACATAAATGGACCACTTTCAAATACTACAGCCCTTTAGTTAGAAAAGTAACCAATATCTTTAAGAATACCAACCTCCGTATAGCTTTTCAGCCTACCAACACTATCTGGCAACTATTGAAGCACAATAAGAATCCTCCAAATAGATATTCTAATAGTGGCGTTTATAGCATAAAATGCTCATCATGTAATAGGTTCTACATAGGTCAGACAGGACGTGAAATAAGTACGAGATACAAGGAACACATTCGATACATACGCCCGAATAACCCAAAATCCGCCTTCGCTTTGCATATGCTTGACAATAACCATCAATACAGTCCTATAGAAGAATCATTGCAACTGATCGTACCGTGTAAAAAAGGAAACAGACTAAACCTTCTAGAGAATTTGTACATACAGCTTTTTCACAATCTAGACCTATTAATGACTGAACAGAATACATTTGAATACAACCCCCTATTCTCCCTGCTTTTTACCCATGCATCCCATAATACCTATATACAGCGCCTTCTGACGTAACTACTCTGTGGTAGCAGACTCCCGTACCTACTCAGTGACACACGTAACACGGTTGGCCTAGTACACACAACGAAGCTCAACGCTGAAGCCAGTCTTTCGGTACCCACACACCATATGGCTGTTTCCAGATCGACGACTGCACAAATAAACCGACTATTCAACCTCCTGCACAAGATTAGTTAACTCGTGATGGTGCCTTATTATTCTCATTGTATACCATACTTTTAACATTTTATAGTTTTGTGACAATGTGCTGTGTTACATTTTAATAATCTTGTAGACATTCTTATTATTTAATGGGGTGCCACTGCACTCACAGTTAATAATGTGCTATTAACATCGGACCATATAGTTATGTGTTGTAATCCAAGAACTGTCATCAAATTAATATTGGAAAACAGTGTGTTATGTGTGTAAATGCTATATTTTAACAATTTCACATGTGTGGAAAACATCGCCTGAGGAAAATAATGTCTTAATTATATACGACCCCCTGAGGATGGCGTCTTGCTACGCCGAAACATGTCGGGGAAAAGCAGAGTAAAAAGTTGAATAAGTAAGTACAGTGCATTTGTTGGTTGCTTTTTTCATCTGATATAAAATGCACGGTGAGTTAAAAGTGAAAATGGGAATCAGGTGTACCCGACGTAGTGGACAGTGCTGGAAAGGACAGTGCCAGCAAGAATTGACTCGTGTAACAAAATTGTCTGCAACTTCAGGCCATTAACTTGTGCCGTTCATGCACATTATGCAAACAACTTCAGAACCTATTATGTTCAGCTAGCGATTTTTTCGTTTATGTATTCTGCTTCTTAGTAAATATACTTGTTACATTTATTCAGGGCCGATCCCAGTGGCCGCGCGATCTAGGCCGTAGGTCTGCGGCCGAACGCTTGCTGGGAATGTGGGTTCGAATCCCGCCGGGAGCATGGATGTTTCTCTTGTACAGTGTTTGTGTTGTCAGGTAGAGATTTCTGCGACGGGCCGATCCCTCGTCCAGAGGAGTCCTACCGACTGTGGTGTGTGAGTCTGATCAAGTGAAAATAAACAACCTCGACACCTACAGTGAGTAGGTAGAATACGGAAGGTCTACGAAACATATATGCAGGTATTCCAATGAAATTCAAGATTGTCTCCATATATTTTTATATTCTGGCAAATACTTAGTCACATGTTTCAATTTTTAGACCAGTTTGTTCGGACGGTTTCAAAAAGTTAACACGTGGTTACAAATTGTTCGCAGATGTTTTACGGGTAGAGTAACTAAAGTTTTAATGACAAAAACCATTTTCGACCTTCATTTTGTAAGGACGATTCAATTTGTGGGACAACGAAAGAGAATGTTGCCACAGCTAGAAGCCCGTCTCCAGACAAGTGCCACTTTGTTTAACTTTTGTAATCGCTCCGCCAGTCATCTTTCTGCTGAGAAGGGGATCTTGTGCCTTCTGCCGTGTCGCAGTGGTTCAGCTGAACAGCTCTCTTTGGTTGCACCCATTTTGGTTACTGCCTGTCTTTCCACGACGTAGCCTATAACAATAAATGAAACATGTAGTTCTGCATTTAATAGTCTGTGACAACGTGTTACTTGAGAATTATGTCGCCAACACTTTAGAGTATAGTTGTTACAGTTTAAACCGTAACAGAAACGTTGTAAATGCTTGAGAAAGGGATTTTTTTACTGATACATTTTTGACTTTATACACACACACACACACACACACACACACACACACACACACACACAGGGTTTCAAATTTTTGGAAGCGACGCTCACCAGTCAGTTGTATTAAAAAGGAAATGAAATGCAGATTAAATTTGAGGATTGCTTGCTAGCCGTCAGTTCAGAATTTTTCTTCTTACCGTGTACTATCAGAAAATATTCCGATTAAAGTATGCAACTGTTATTTTGCCTGTCTTTATGCACGAACTTTGACGTCTAATCTCAAAATCTGAATATAGACGCTTTCAGGTTAGGGAATTTTAAAACACTGCTCATATTTTCATGATTGCTTGTTGAACTGATAGGCAAAAGAGAATTCGAAGGGACCACTGAAGAAAAGTAATGAAAACGGAAATCGGACTATGAATATACGGTGGGGAAAGACGTGCTGTTAGATTACGTAGCGGAAAACGGGCAGACAGAAGTGTAATGAAACTAATTAGCATAGGAAGAGAGTACGTGACATCGGCCACAGCTCTGTTGAAAGGAACGATAAAGATGTCATCGATCGTTGTTTTAGCCACTCAGTGGCGCTCGGGTTTATATTCCAACTACTGCTGAGGATGGATTTTAAATTTATATTACCTTGAAATACATTAACATTTTTACGGTGGGCGGAGACCGGGAAGGTGTGAAGAATTAAATGTCCGTACAGTGCACCGAACGTAACATTAGAGGGTTGATCAAGCCGTGGATCTAAGCTTGTTTAACAGGGCAAGAAACAAGGTGCGTCCTTTAACCTTTTAAAGCGTAGCGGTAACTTTGCATACGACCAGGTTTAACATTAAAAAATTCTACGTGGTGCCCACATTGCGTTTATGTGTTTTGTACGGATCTCAGAACAAACAGCAACTTTTGCCTTATAAAACATTAAGAGACTGGTTTTTGTAACCGAAGTGGAGAGTGTTTACAGCGCGGTACGCACTGAGTCCGTATGTACAACAGATACGCTTCGTCTTTAAAGGGTTAATGTGCCAAACCCATACCGTGACTTCTGTGCGAGAAAAAGCGTGACATTAATTTTTAATAATACCGAAAGTCTGGGGAACGTGACTCTTGGAATTTTTATTTTGTTCAGCGTGAATGGACCTGCTTAGGGTATTCCTGCTTACAGGGATTCCTAATGTCATAAACGCAATCCAAATACGCAGTTTGTTAGGCGTTAGAATCACCGAACTGGAAGTTGGCCACAGGTGTTCAGTATAAGCGTTTTCTGGAAAGAACTTTCCAGAAAGAGTTTAACATGATTGTGTGAACGTTATTGGCGTTGCTCTGGAAATCGGTCGAGATATATCCAGAGTGCCATGCCATCGATCAGGCTGTCTCCATTATCTCGTCTTGACGGCCCAGGTTCAGGTCCAGTATAATCCGCTTGGGATTTGTGGTGGACAGAGTGGCAGTGAAACAAGTTTTCTCCGATGTCTCAGGTCTTCTTCCTCCATCCGCAGCCCATGTAATACACCCATATGACGTCAGAGTGCCATGGAATTTTGTCTCACCCCACTGTTGAAATTAAATAACACGGTGCTTAGAGGAGGAACATTTTTAAATACTAATTAAAGACTGACTGGGGTAAAGCTGTCCCTGTACACACCGTGAAGGTATACAGGAGTGGATGTGTAGCTCCACTCATTCTTAACCTCGGCATTAGGTGCAGGTGGATGGTGGGCCCCACACCCCGCCGCTTTACCCGAGGGAAAGAAACTTCGGCGCCCATAGAATAACGAAATCTTATTCATCCCAAAAGGTAAGTAAATTATTGGTTGGCCTGATGGTGTTCAATTATTGGCTGTAAGTTTTAAATGTCTGAGATTTCCCTTGGTTGACTGTCGCGTGATTTCTGCTGCATTTACTGGGCCTTGCTACTTGGCCGTGGAAAAGGGAATATTGTTAGCAGGCCTGCGTATCTTAGCCCTGCATAGCAAAATGATTAATGTACTTACTACCAGGTTTAACATGAAAAACCCTTCATTCCACTCCACCCATCACATTTTATTTATGTGTTGCGTGTGCGTCTCACAGTAAATAACCAAATAACCTCAATTTCCTTGTACAATATTCACCGAATGGTCTTTCTAATGAAAGCAAACTGGGTTCTGTGTGAGTTATGAACAGAATATTTATGTGTATAGCGTAGATTGATTTTACTCTTCAAAGGTTTAAGGCTGATTCGTTATACGCATATCATGTTGAACGTTGTTGTTTGCCTGAGGAATGCTTGATGCACACATGATGTTCCAGTTTCACTTTGTGCATCTGGTGGTTAGCTCAGTAGCTCAGTATTATAAGCACGGCGGGTTCTGTACCGTTTAATTTCAAAGTAGAGTGAAATAATAAACAGTCTTTCAGTATAACGATAACCAGTTTGCGGGTTCGATTCCCGACGGTGTTATTGCAGTTTTTCTTTGACATAATCCTTCCGGCCGCACTATGGCCCTGGGGTCCTCTCAGCGTCTAACAGAAATGAGTACCAGGAGTATATCCTGAGGGGTAAAGGCGGCCGGTGCGTGGGTCTGACAACTTTATCACCTTCATTTGCCGATTGTCTTGAAATCTGGGAGCTCCAACCTCGTGGAACCCTCAGGGCCTGTCGAGGCGTGTACAGGGATTGCCTTACCTTTTTTTAAACTTGTTCTTCGATGAAAATGATGTTTTCGAGACCCCCGAAGAGTGAAAAATAATACGTCGAATTTCAGACGCGCCCTAATTTTCATTTCGGTAAAACGTGGAAAAAAGGCGCGTCTTAAATTCGAAGTCATACGGTATATGTGTGTGTATATATATATATATATTCGTACAAAAGCAAGAGAATGTCCAGTCGTTCTACTGGGTTTTCTGCAAAATTATTGAATTGTATAACGTACTGCTAGCTGTGTGCTGTGTGAATGACATACCGTATTGTTTAAGGAACCTGCTGCAGTACGTGATTATGCCTAGTGTTCCACTGAAGTGCTGTTCGCAGTTTCTCTGTCCAGTGTTACCGCTGTGTTTCCATGCTGGCAACGTACATTTCCGACATTGTGTTAGAGCTGCACGTAGCAGGTCACATCACTATGGTACCCGTAACCGCAAATTTTGTATTGCAATATAATTGGAATACCATCAGATTAAACGAAATATTTTGACATATCTGCCCCCTGCTGGCTTTTCCCAATCTCACAACTTGCGGCAAAAATCCATTATTTATTTCAACAATATACATGTATGAAGATTTTGTGGAAATGAAATGCAAATCGCCATTATGACAGTCATGTATTGTTATGCAGTAACAACAGCATCATATGATTATGCCATGAAGGTAGAGACTGTGTAGTTTCTGTACTGTTCTTATTCTGTAGACTGGATTAAAGTGACGTCATCAATCGGCTTTTCAGAAAGAGGATTTTGTCCAGGAATAGCTGTTTTACCTGCAGCAGATTTTATGTCAGCACTAATGTTTGTTTTTTCAACGTTTATAATTCACAGATGCAAAGAGTAGCCAGCAGACGTTTCAGAAACTGTTAGATGTACACGTACGACAGTAATGAAAGGATTTGTCGTCGTTTGGTTGCGTTAATTTCAGATATTTACGCTGTAAAGTAGATTTATAGCCTGAGCGGAATTTCTCTTTTCGTTTATGGGTTTGTGTTTTAATACATGTCCGTTTGAGAGGTACTGCTTGCATTTTAGTTCATAATATAGTTTTTAAATAGAAAGATTTATTTTGCCGACAAGTTTTTGTTGTGCGTTTAAGCATACATAACGTATTCTCGCATGCAGAGAAATCGTTGGGTGTGTTAAATTAAGGCAGCGTTTTTCCTGACAGGCTTTAGAGGCTCCTTATTTCGTCAACAGAATCAGTTTGACGCTATCCCTCCCGACGTGTATACGGACTTACAGCAGTAACACTGTGTGTTCCGTCTGACACAACCTGTATTTATTCCTGTTTGTCAAACACTACGTGTTTCGATCAACCCGATCATCATCGGGTGTTTATTTGTATAAAAACTTAAAATTCAAGGTAAAAATGTAAAATTTTGCGAGATCTCACAAATAATATAAAATGCGTAAATACAAAAATACTGGGACCTTAGTTTCGAATTCCAGTCGGGGAAGGGTCGTATGTTAGCTGTTTGTTTTCTGTGTTGCCAGGCGGTGCACCAGTACCGCGTCCAGTAAGTCTTGCCCGTCTGCAAACGATTCAGTAACCCCTTAAAACGCCGTAAGTGTGTAGCGCCACAGGGACAGACTGAAGGACCCAGTCCGTTCTGAAAACACAGCAGTGTGGCTCGTACAGTTGCAGAGAGTCATTCCTATACTCCAGTTTCTATACGTTGAGATGATGTCGGGAAGGAGAGACGAACATTTAGGCGTGCATCATAATGCACCTCCGGTATCTGCTGTCTGCATGAAGCAGTGTCGTTCTGCGAAAGCTGGCAGTCACTTGGTGAAAGAATTCCCGGCATTTAATGGAACCAGAAGGTTTATTACTATCTCCACAGGCCGCCATTTATACTGTCGTGAGTCACATCCTCAAACGTTATTTCTGCAAGATCTGCTTTAATATTATCTTACCATCTACACTCGTACCTCCAAAGCGATCTCAGTCCTCTAGATTTTCCGGCAGAAGTGTTTATAAATTTGTGATCACTCCCCTGCCTGCTACATGTCCCGCACATCTCATCTTTCTGACTTGATTGTCCTTTACTAATAATATTTGGACAAGAGTACAAAGTGTGATATACCTCATTACGCAGTTTTATTTAGCTTGTCCGTAACTTTCTCCTCGTTTTGTCCAAATGTTCTGCTCAGCAGCCAGTTCCCAAACCGTATGAGGAGAGACCATGTTTCACACCCATACGATACAGCAGTTGAGATTGTATGCGCACTGAGGTGTGTACAGCAGTAAAGGTTTAGACTGCTCCATCGGGGTTGTGACAGCCTGTCGTGTCGCAGGTGACGGGGCGACCTCCAGCATCCACTGTCAGAGTAGATGTGAATGTCGTATGTGGTGATCATGTTGTTGCTTTATATTATACAAAATGATTAGTTCTACCTTAACACAATCTGTGTATTGTCTGAATGTGTGTTATCGAACCGCGATTTCAGGAGCCCCTAACTGTCTGATTAAGGAGAATTTGTTCCTACCCCCAGCTCGCAAGTTTGACTGCCGCCGTATTGGTGTTGTTCATAGTAACACATTAAAATATACAGATGTGGAGTGGGCATTGTGACACGATGCTCATCCGAAGCATCATGAAAAACCGCCAGTTGGCTAAGGGTAATTAGTGGTATAGACACACCCGGACACGGACACAACAATACGGTTAGTGTGTACTTTCTTTGAAGTAACGAATGTAATCTGAAGGGAATGTACTCATATTTTATCAAATGTTAGTAGACACACTTGCATATGTGCAGGACCATGGTTTCTTTGCCAAAGAACGCTGTAAGGGGGGCCGCGGTGGCGCAGTTGGTTGAAGCATTGCGCTACAAACCGGCAGGTTGCGGGTTCGATTTATTTCTATTATCAGTGGATTTTTTCATTGGCATAATCCTGTCGGTCGCGCTATGGCCCTGGGGTCGACTTTAACAGAAATGAGTGCCAGGAATATTTCCTGGGGGGTAAACGCGGCCGGTGCGTAGGGCTGACAACCTTACCACCTTAATGTGCCGATTGTCTAGAAATCTGGGAGCCTCAACCTCCTGGAACCGTGTGGGCCTATTCAGGCCTGTAATGGGAACTGTAAGGAACTTCAGGCCTGTAAGGAACTTCACTTAATCTGACCCCCTATCACAGTGATAAATGGCACTGTGAAGTAATCGGGGAATCCCAGAGATGCCGAATTTACTTAATCGATTGAGTCGAGGACTACACACATAACGGTTGGGGGGGGGGGGGGGTCAGTTCGCTGGGCTCGTGCTATTACTTTCCAGTCACAGTGAATACTTGTCATCGTCATCTCCTGTTTCTCAGTGCAATTTACTTTGGCGGAAATGCACGCTCTTGTGCTGCACTGAACATAAAGCTAACAGACTTGGGGCTAGTGGAGCAAAATAACACTCCGGTGGTAAGAGCACCCGTCTTGCGCCTTTGGCAACAGGTCGAGAACCACTGAAAGAATTTTCATGGAATCCGATATCCGTGACTTCACTGTAATTTCTAGACTCGCTGCATTGTTTGTTAAAATCGAATAAGAGGGGGGGGGGGGGCCCCCCCACGCGGGAAGGTTCACTTGAACACTTTCCTACTTTGCTGTGCGAATCTCCAGCAAAACTTGCACGTAACTTGCTAAATGTTTATGTCTGCGAAAAATGTTTCGCACGAAGATCTTGGGAACAAATTTAACACATTTCATGTCCAGTAAACTTTTGTGAAGATTTAAGGTTTTGAAAATAATTGAGTGTAAGTGTGCAACTATTGCTACAATTTTGACGATGTACGTGCCCAGGGGGTCCACAGATTTTCCAAAACTCTAGGAACCTCCTCCAAATTGTAGACGCCTGGAGGGAACATAGTGGAAGCAAGTGGAATACGGAGGACTTGCAATTCTGGAGTGATCTGTGAACTTCACTGTTATCTGGCGCTTTCTGCTCGGTGCATGTGAATTGATACACATTTTACATGTAAGGGAACAGCTACAATGATTATGGTGGAAATTTTAGGCACCACCGTACAAACTTTAGTCGCCAAGGCGCCAGGCACCCGAGTTATTTGCGCCCCCATACTTACCTTTCCAAACAGAGAGAGAAATGGATTTGTGAATGTTTATTAGACGTAGCGGTCGTCACCTCTCAGGCTGTTGTTGCTTCGTCACAAAAATATTTGTTGCTGGAGTGCGTTAGTTATGACGTAGATGTTTCATGTGCACCCTTGTTATCCGCTAGCCTTTTGACGGGAAAGCAGGAATAGCATGGAGTTTAATTAATTAACGTGCTGTTGGACAATACATACTAAAGACACGCGGTGTCGTTACAGACCTTGCATTGTAGCACAAAGTCTTAGCGTTTTTTATATTGCGCTCCTGAATAGTTCTGTTGATTAGTGGCCGGCCAGCAGTTGTACTGCTGTGCTATAATAGCCACATGCTAATTAAAGGAGGATTGTCACGCCTGTAGCATGTGTTCATGTACCAGATAACACGGCCGGTCACCATCTGCACTTCACAACGCCTGCAAATCACCCGACTGTAATGGAATCTAACCGGGAGAGACCCTCATTTAACACAAGGCAGGCCTGTGTTGGCTGACACAACAACGGCGGTGCTTTCCTGTGTTATTGTGTGATCGGTAGTCATGTGCTGCGAGGCCTGTGACTGTGATGGCACTTTGAGTATCACTGCGCTAAGTTGAATATGGGCCGTCTGAAGTGGATATTTATTAAGTGAATCGATTTTACGTCAGGGTTTGTCTGAAGCAACATTGTGTTCTCTGGGATGTAGATTGAAAGTGGCGACGTTTGGTTATGTAAATTGAATTACCTTTCCTTCAGGGAGGAAGTTTTGTTTTGATTCCATTTATGGACAGTTTGCTCCAAGAGCTCCATGTACATGCTTTCTGTGACGCTATTAACCCTTTAAAGACGAAGCCTATCTGTTTTATATAAGGACTCAGTGCGTACCGCGCTGTAAACACTCTCCACTTCGGTTATAAAAACCAATCTCTTAATGTTTGATAAGGCAAAAGTTGCTGTTTGTTCTGAGATCCGTACAAAACACATAAACGCAATGTGGGCACCACGTAGAATTTTTTAATGTTAAACCTGGTGGTATGTAAAGTTACCGCTAGGCTTTAAAATGTTAAACCAGTGGCTTAAATAATGAAGAGTGGGTTTGTTCCCCTCATTAGAGTCATTATTCAATTTACTGTTTAAGTTTGTTCGCTGGAAATAAATTATGTTGCGTATGGTCTTTCTTGACAACCCGATAGGCTGTCAGCTGGTTGGTAATTCCCCTGCATGTGTGAAGTACAAAATTAGCCAACTGATTTCCTTCTCCTTCTCACCACGGGCCGGGGTAGGGTAGTCAGTATAGCCACTTGCTACGGAACGGACGGTGCGGGGATCGAATCCCACTGGGGACGAGATTTTGCTGTAGGAGCAGAAAGGTAAATAAATATTGGATATGATGAGAATATAAGAAATGGTACTGCTGGATTAACATTATTCAGTAGTGTAGAACATCGTGTGGGTGGGATAGCGGTGAGCACGGTTTAGTGTTGTAAATGTAACAGTGTACGTTGTCATATTGTGCACTGTGTTGGTTATTGTATTGTAAATTGTAACTTATCTTTATTCACGTTATGAGAGCATGTGTAAGAGTTGAGGAATGGCTCCACCCATTCCTAACCTCAGCGCTAGATGGTGATGAGTGGTCAGATTCACGCCTGAGCCACTTTATCCCCCATTCCCGATGCCAATTTGAGAGGAGGCTGGCAGGTTCCCGGAGGCTGTCTGGACACTTTGGAGAAGAGAAGAATATCTGGAGCCCTGCTGAGAATGCAGCGTGTGAGCTGTATAAAACAAGGCAGATGGTATTTTGTAACACTGATTACCGAAAGAAGCGTTATTGTTTGGCACCCGGAGAGTTAGTATCGTCTTCACCAGAATCCATCGTCGGTCCGTGTCTCGAGTCACATAAATCAAATCCACACCGTCCTCAATGATCTTTTTGATATTAGCCTCCCATCTTGCACATTAGTTTTTAAACACCCTCGTGTTGTCCAACCGAACTTTTGTATGCATTTCTCGTGTTTCTCGTACGTATCACTGTAACAATATATTATGAAGAGCGTCCTACAACTGTTGCCAACATCTCATCTTTCGTCGAACAGTATAGCGCGTAGATATTGACATCTGGAATTCGGCACAAGAATACAGCAGGCGATTTTCATCCTTGTTGCAACAAACGACAGTATTGTACTTGATTCTCGACTAGTGCATCCGTACAGAGGGTAGGCCTGTACAGAATTATGATCGGTTAATATTTTAAGTTTTCCTTGTTTTGATCGAATAGAGTATTTTGGACCCAGAGTCCCCGAGGCCCTGGGTTGCATGGCGGCAGATACACGTAGTAAGCGTGTATTGCATCTGTAATATGATTATTGTGCGTAATTGGCTTCATGCGTTTGCATATTGTGGTGTCGGTGGAAATTTAACTCGCGGAACTGAGTGTTATGTAAACCGTGCGATTCATTCTTCGATGGAATTATTGGAACGACCTAATCCTGCTTGCGTAGCGGATTTGTGTACAGCAGCTGGTATAGTTCGGCCTCCTGAACAATAAGGCACTTTGAGTGGCTTATCCTCTCGCGCTTTCTGTGGGTCCCTTCAAATTTGATAACAGTTGAAGGACTAATTGTGTGTCCTGTTGCGTTGGACTGCTGTAACTTACAACAAGGGAGGCTTCCATTTTTTCTCAGTCTTCTGTCTCCGTGCTGGGAGGATGGAACACGCCAGCATGTTAGAGTTGTCCCTCACAGTAATTACGACATCGAAAAATAAATTTCCGTCACTGATCCCGTCGCATAAGTAACTGACGGTTTGGTGCACATGAAAGATATTAAGTTGATTTTGCTTTGCTCTTAAACATCACAGGATCAACGACTATCATCGGTTGGCTGCAGCAATAGTTCTATAATCTTACAGACTTGAATTCAGAAACTTCGATAGTTTTATTTGATTAGTATGTGAAATTTATAGAGATGAGGACGTTTACTTTTGAAAGTGTGAACGGTGCTTGGTTGCTTAAAGTAGATGTCCATAGGTTTTCCAAAGATATAGAAGCAACTTCCAAATTATAGGCTCCAGAGAGGTGATGTGAAGCAAGTTCCATAACGAGGTCTCAAAATATTGGAGTGACCTGTGAACCTGACTGTTATCTGGCGCTTTCTGGTCGGTGCATATGAGCTTGTACGCATTGTGTGTGTGGGGGGGAACAGCTTCAGTGATTATGGTGAAAATGTTAGGCGCCACCGTATACAATTTAGTCGCCTGGATGACCAGGCGACCGGTATTTGTGCACCTGACCTAAAAGGGGCCCTTATGCTGCGGACCTGAAGGTAAAAGAGACTTGGGACGACGTAACGATATTGACGCGGTGTCTGGCCGTAAAGAATCGTAGTCTGTTGTAACGTGCAGAGAATGGACGGGTCTACGCCGCACTAAAAGTAATTTACGACGTGGACCCTCCGTTCTTATGCAGTACGTCATGGCGTGTGTATAAATAAGTGAAACTTCGGCAGAAGTTGTCTTAGACAGGTACCAACAATAATGGACCGTTTAGTGCTTAACGAAAGTTGTTACGAGATAATTTCGGCGCTTCAAATGGTCTTGTAACAACTTTTGGTAAGCACTAAGTGGTGCGTTATTGTTGGTAACTTTGTAGACAATAACTAAATAAAAATTCACGGTGCAAACAACAATGTGAAGTTTCGGTAGAAATGTTGAAGACGACAAACCCCACAGGTTTTAGAATTGTGAGGAATTAATATCGGAGAGCGAAATGAAACCGTGAGGCGGTAATTATTGGTCAGAATCTGTACAAATCTGTGATGAGTGTGGATATAATAAAATATGGAAATATATAAATATAAAATGAAAGTCGCCCATAAATTATCTTTTGGAATGCTGCGCTGTGTCATTGGGTAAATACTTACTGACGTTTCGAATGATGGTAGTGCCTTCATCTCTAGGGTCAAGTAGTCCGTACTTGACCGTACTTGGCCTTACTTGACGTCATCGGTAAGTGTTTACGCGTCGACACAGCATAACATCTAGTGGACTCGAATCTTCGAAACGAAAGTTGCGACAATTTGAAGCAAAACCGCATAAGAGCTATCCAGCAAGCAAGCAAAACAAACAAACAGTCTGACTGACTGACTGACTGACTGACTGACTGACTGACTGACTGACCGACCGACCGACCGACCGACCGACCGACCGACCGACCGACCGACCGACCGACCTACCAACCAACCAACCAACCAACCAACCAACACACCAATGAAACTACTAACCAGTTAACGACGTGTGTTTATTGAATCACTGTTCTTCAGCAGCTGCTGAATAACAACCGAAATAAACTTACAGAAGAGCATTTTGAAATTGCTCACTCCGTGCATTTTGATAAACTTTTTTTTACTAAACCAACTAAGTGCACACGCAACATACACAATAAACGGTAAACAGGCGCCTCTTGCACGTACCGCACGACCAGTTACACGGGGACATGACGCGCAATGGAACCAACAGAGTGACAGGTGTTTGTTTAAGCAAACGAATACTGCCACGAGATATCAAGAAAGTAGAATTTTAATCAAGTTTTATATTTTTCCTTGTTTTATTATAAATGTCAAAATAATACGATATACACATTATATTGCTATAGTGCATTACAGGCTATATGTGCGCCACTCGGGAAATTAAACATTTTTGCGAAATGCTATATCTACAATTATTACAAATGTAATCTATCGTATTTGAGCTAGTTTTGAAACTTGGTTTAAGAAGTCCCTGAAGATGGCACAGTAGTGCCGAAACATGTGGGAGTGATAAAAGACTATACTGTTGTCTCTGTTGTATGTGCATTTAGTTGATTTAGTAAAAAAATAAGGTTACAAAACAGCACTTCAAGTAAAGAATATCCGACAAATACTGCCGTGTCAAATACTATCACTTTCCTTGAGATATTAATAGACATTTCGTGAAAAAAGTGCACTTGTAACTTATTTTGACTTTCAAATACACTAGTAAGTTTGTTCTACCAACATTGTTTGAAAGGATCATCGTCTGCGCATTTATGTAATTTAATCAAACTGTGTTCAGGCATTGCACCTCTGACAGCTGCGTGTGAACCTACAGGCAGACGAATGAACGGGCTATTTGCGCTAGCAGAAAGGGACTAAGAATTAGCGTTGCATGGTTGTTCCTGATATTACAGGGTCATATACCAATATTACGTCCATTGCGTGAGTACTATTATACGCGTATGCGACATTTCGAGAGTTCGGTCTGCTGTCGACTTCATTCGAGTGATCGTTATTAAATTGACACATATTTTATTTTACGATTAGTGACGACGGTTGGAGTCAAACCTGTGGCATGTTGAGTTCTGCGCTTTTTTTTAAGTGGTGAAGGGCCCCGCAGCAGACGCTACGGACGCACTGCAGCCATGAGGCTTATTGTGCAACCCTATGATGAAGATGAAGATGATGATTATTTTTTTGACCTTTTCGTAGTAATGGAGCACCGGTGGAATGAAATTGACAGGGGAAAACCGAAGAACTCGGGGGAAAAAACCTGTCCCAGTGCCACTTTGTCCACCACAAATCCCACATGGACTGGCCCGGGATCGAACCCGGGCTGCCGCGGTGGGAGGCCGGCGGCTAACCGCCTGAGCCATGGCACGGCCGAGCTCTGCGCGTAATAACATTAATCAGTTTACCGTCTCCTGCGACAGATGTCCAGGAAAGTGGTATAGGGTACATTTCTTAATGACGGTCCATGTTCGTTTTTCTAAGGTCTCTGTGGGGAAATATAGAAGTAGTGTGGTTTGTCAAGTCACAGGCCTGCGGGGCCTAAATAGATTGAAAAATGGGTGTAAATAAATTGTTCATGTTTGAATTAAAACTACCGCCCGTGATTTCAGGCTTCCACCGTGATGTTGATGAGATTTGCGCTCTTCTGGGGTATTACGCAGCGTCGAGTGGTAATTGGTAGTCCTTGGAATTCGTGACCCTTGAAGATGGGACCGATACGTTGGCCCGAAACGTTGATAAACAATCACCAAACAACACTGCGTACTATCCCAGAAGAGCGCAGATCTTAAAACTACCACAGCTGCGCGTCTAAAATGCCCCTTAGCTAACTTGTTTAATCTCTTTCGTTTCACATTTTCCACTCCACTCTGCAAATAGCTTCAGGCCAGCATAAAAGGACGTGAAGCCATAAGCATCCAGCCACACACCACGCCCTGAAATAACGACATGGTTTCAGGTGCTGCAACCCCCATTTGCACTTTCTGCAAAGGGTCACATGACTCGGCGCAGTCAGGACCTTGTTCTTTTCAGCTCTTGACTTCTATAGCGTCGTCAAATGTTACGGTGGTTACTCTTTATTCGTCTTCATCTGCTTTCGTATCGATCAGGTTGCTGATCATGCTGAAGTAACCGCCTGGCACGAAGAGTCATATTTTTATCCCTCTGATACTTCAGGCACGAAGCTCACTTAAATAGTATTTTAGGCAAAGCGGTGGTAATTATTTGTTTTGATCATACATTCCTTTCATGCCTTCATGCATACGCATAGGCAGGCGCTGCACCTGCAGCAAGTTCTCGTGTCACGTTGGGGTTATTTTGCTGAAAATCACAACGTAGGGCGAAAGAACGCAGAACGGAGAATTTCCTTCTGTGGAATTAACTAACATGCCACAGAGCCTAGCCATTGAAGATTCCGCCAACTACCAGCGATAACAGTGTTAATCCGAGTCCGGGCAACGTGCAACGTGGCTTTGGTCGCTGAAATGTATCGTTAAGGAGCGTTGTTCGGCGTGGCTTTGAAAGAGTACTGCATGTGTTTTGGTCAGTAAGTAATCATGTAGTGGTCTAGTCTTGTACAGCATAGACAACAGTATAAATTTCCACACCGTGACTGATTTTAATCTTTCTTTTTTCTAGCTACTCATTGTAGGTGTAGAGGGTTGTTGTTGCACCTGATCACACTCAGTGACATGCACACACACACACACACACACACACACACACACACACACACACACACACACACACACANCACACACACACACACACACACACACACACACACACACACACACACACTCACACACACACACACACACACACACACACACACACACACACACACACACACACACACACACACACACACACACTCGGTAGGACTTCTCTGGACCAGAGATCGGACCGACGCAGAGACCTCTACCGGACAACATAATATTCACAAGGAACAGACATCCATGCCCCCAGCAGGATTCGAACCCGCAGTCCCACCAAGCGAGCGGCCAGAGACCTGCGCCTTAGACCGCGTAGCCACCAGGAGTGGCACAGATTTTAATCACAACCACAATTTTGCATCTTTCTGGCGTTTGTAGTTTTTTGTTTAATTGTGTCGAAACCGCAGGATGTACTGTGACAGTGTATGCTGCGTACAGTGTGTTCTGATTTTTTTTACAAGGTTTGTTTGAAATATTTTTTCCTCACACAGGTCTTTAGTGATGCATGTCAAAATACTTTCAGGAACATATTTAGGCCTTCAGTGTTTGGTTGTTGACGTCCAGTTTGAACCATATTTAGGCCTTCAGCGTTTGGTTGTAGACGTCCAGTTTGAACCATATTTAGGCCTTCAACGTTTGGTTGTAGACGTCCAGTTTGAACCATATTTGATGAAAACCCATTTGGCTGTTTTCGGTCAGACATGACGAAGATAAAAAGCCCATTTTAAACTTTTTGTTTGGGCCCCCCCCCCCCCCCCCGAGAAAAGGAAAGTTGTTGTTTGTGTGACTGACATTTTTTCGCATTGTACATAGAACTCTTTTTAATAGACCTCAAATTAGGCCGTGGACGCTTCGTTTCGCACCATTTTGGGTTCATTGCTTTTCACTAATCATTCGTCTGACGCTGGAGTGTCAGAACCGTTGAAGCCGTCGTTCAATAAACAGCACACACTTTACACAAAATAACCCCAGACTGGCAGAATACGTCTCCCTTTTGAAGAGGCGATTTGCTAACGGAACCGTGAAGGTGCCTGCCTCTATTGAGTTACTGGTAAGGTCTCGTTCTTCGTTTTTAAATGTTGGATGGTAAATGGCATCGACTTTAAGGGGTCAGTTTCTTTGCTCGACGTGTTTGACATTTGAAGTACTGAACCTGGACTTGACATTTGTTTTCTTCACGGGTTCTTTATATTATGCTGTACAATCTGCCCATTCTTACCCGACGCAACACAGCAGTAGGTGACGTTATTGCCGTCGCATTATCTTGCCATGTACGTGGGTGAGTAAAAAAAAACATAAAAAATGTGTTGTTTAAACAATACGTTAGAATTTGTACAGTACCATCATTTCTCCACGCAATCACCTTTATATTCAAGGCAGTTAATTCTTCATTTCCTTTCATTGAGTTTAAACATTCTTAGTGCATATTACATTGCGTTTTCTTAATATCCCCCTATAAAAGTGGGAGACATGAATTGAACATTTACATACTGCATTGATAAAGACATGTAATGCGTAAAGCTTACGTCAGCCTGTGGTACGGCCTGGTGACAAAAGCGATTGTTAACCGCTGTTAAATACTGTGGAATAGTACGGAAAGATAGTTATAAAGGTAAAACTGTAGAAGGCTGAAGACATGGTCTGTTAGAAGCTGTTACCCTGGAGTTTATACATAGACGCTGAAGGAATTACATTACAGAGTTGTTGAGAGCCCGGCCGGAGTCGAACGGTGTACCTCCCGAACAGGTCGCCTCCGTACCACCCACCTACTTTGTGCCTTGTTTTGACAGTCTGTCTGTGGAAGTCTGTCATTTCAGTTGATTTATGTGCGTGCTGACTGCCGTATTTTCCTCTGCGTTGTTACTCGTTCTGTCACCACGCATTACAGTAATGAACTAATTATGCAGCAGAGTCATTCCGATTCCGAAAACCGGTATCGGTACGTTCAGCAGCCACTGCGTTTGTGTGACTCTGCACTTCCACACAATGAAAACACTTTTTGATCTTAAGCTTTAAAAGTGCTCACTACGTGTCTTGTTAACGGGATTCCACTGTTGGCTATTATCTGGTGCGACGTGCCCAAAACATAGGCCTACCCTCCCACCCACCTTCTTTAAGGAACACTTGAGTATATTCTCCCATATTTGTGTAGATCTCCTATGTACTGTCTTGTCTTTGGATTTCCCCACCGAAACTCTATATGTATCAAGTCTTCTGTGCGTGCCGCATGTCTAATTGACCCTACCATCTTTGATATTCCTTTACAGGTATCTTTGGACTATCTGATATTTAGATGCTTACACAATATGAAATATGGTGGCATGTGAAGCCTTGAAATTATTACAGTCCCGTAAATCGTCGGGCATTTGTATGACTAACAAAGGGAAACAGAACAATGGACATCGAATTTAGGAGGTATTAATGTGGAAGAGGGGAAACCAGTCTGTGTTGGTCACTTGCCGGTGCCCTATTAATCCTGTGCAGCCGTATGGGAGACTCATGTTCTAATGATGTGAATCTAAAGAAAAAGACTGCGTGAGGAGATTCTTTCCTCAGTACAGGTGGGAAACCGTATGGTGGTAACCGCCCCACAGGTGCTGACAGCTGATCAGGGTTCAGTAAAGCTGTGACTGCTGAGGGAGACTATAGGCCCCTTGATAACGGAGCTTTGCTGAGTTCTCTGAAATCAGTGTACAGGGACTGCACCGGCACGAGGCTACGTAGAGGATGTATACAAGGAAGCACACAAAACGCTAAGGAGTGTTTTACTAACTGCATTTCCTAAAGAAAGCCGAAGATTGTTTGTTTAGAGTTACAGGTTTTGAAAATAGACGTAAGGGATGGAGTAGTTTGTTTCGGTGCTGGGAAAACAATATAAAATTTTGGGGTAAATTGGGCTTCAAGGCAGGTTATGACGTGGGATCAGAATTTAAAAAAAAATCAGGAACAAACCGAAAAAGCAGAAAATTATTACTCGTACGCAGCTAATTTAGGAGGCAGAGTGAAACAATTGACGCAAAAAATGAAGGATGTGGAGAAGAAAGGCAAGAAACGGACATTTTAAACTTTAAATTAAATATTTCATGCTTACGAAAATGAACCTTGCAAGCTAATATGTGGTTTCGTAAGAAGAAGAAAGAAGTGGCGTTAAATATGCAGTTTCATTCATTTATTCTAGTATTAAAATAATCGAGAAACACTTTGCAGTATATTTATTTTGTCTGTATGATTATTCATAGACAGTTATTACTGATATATTGGTCAAAGCCTGTGTCTGAGTATGAAAATTGATGTTATATAAACAGGAGGTTTTTTGTGTTTTGCATATTCTGCCTAATTTAATTTGTCTTGCATGCGAGTTTACGGCTACTAATTGGGTTTGTAATGCAGTGGTTTAGTGGCCATAAAAATATTAAGCTGGAAGTAACCAATTTAAGACACGTGGGGACTGGAAAATATGAAAAATTAATGTAACGAGTAGTTGATCTGTCTAAAATTATTTGATGTCTGTAATAAAGTGCTGAAATAATTTTTGTTTTCTTTTGTTTTTGTTTTTTTTTTTCAGATTTGAAGCGAGAGGCAACAATATGCCACATGTTGAAACATCCACACATTGTGGAACTGCTAGAAACTTACAGTTCCGAAGGGATGCTGTACATGGTGTTCGAATAGTAAGTTTAATAAATTATCTATGTGCTGTGCATGGTGTTCGAATAGCAGTTTCACTGATCTCTCTATGTGCTGTGCGTGGTGTTCGAATTGCAGTTTCACTCATCTCTCTGTATGCTGTGCATGGTGTTCTATTAGCACTTTCACTAATCTATGTGCTGTGCATGGTGTTCGAATAGCACTTTCACTAATCTCTCTATGTGCTGTGCGTGGTGTTAGAGTAGGGAGTTTACTCAATTGTTTTATTAAATAATTTGGAAAAATGGAAAGAGACCGCCTTCCACAACCGGAATTCCGTTGCCATCGAAGGGACGACGAGACGTAGCACGGCCAGCACGACCATGACAAGTCCAAGACCAGCTAGGGATTCACAGGGACGGGCCGTAAGGTCTTCATCATAAAATGTTTGTGATTATGAACATTTATAAGATTTATTCAGACTGTTGCGTGGACAAAGAGTAGTTCGATCCTGGAACTGTGCTGTGCTTGCCTAATTCGTCATCTTTCAAAGACATCCCAAGAGCGCTTTCAAAATATGCCCTTCCAGTCTGATAGACGTGTATGTCGAGGGAAAAAAGCTGTGGTACGTATTGCGGTACGGGAAGAGGCCTGTCGCGCGAAACAGCTGTTGTGGACGTTTCGGGGAAGCGATAAGTCTCTTGCGTCTGTCGCGAATGCAGCTAAGTTCCTCGGTTGCCCAGGCCGTAGCCCAGTCCCTTTACGGACTGCGGAATCCCAACTCCTCATGTGTCTGTATACGCAACTGGGGTGGTCCAAGAACTTAGTGCAAATGATGAAGAAATAAAGTAAAATTTTGTAACACATTTATTTGCTAATACTAGAATACAGGATTTGAAACACCATCCGTTTGAAGTATGTTGGTTTACTACATGGACTACTCTCTTTGACGTGAAAAGCCTTGCCTTTTGTCCACAGAATCTGTTTATGGTTTCGTCCGATTCTGACCATAAATAGCGATTATTTCCTTGCAGGGGATTAAGCAGTTGATTTGAAGGGCTGGTCATATGGATTAACCTTATTTCAGGTCTCCACTTTAGGAATACTTTAGGCTGGTTGCACTGCTTTTTAATTAGCCTCAATTGTCGCAGCCTACAAGGGTTTGATTTTACTGAGTTAATTTTGCGGTGCTGTTTTATGTGACACGCAGGCGTTGTCATTATGTGTGAGATTGTTCTCTTCACATCAGGTCGTGTCTGCTCGTCGAGACTGTTTTTATTGTCCTATTGCAAAGCAGTGTTTTTGACTAATCCCTGTGGGATTTCTGACGGGCAAACCGGCACTTGAACGTGTTCTCCGACTATTTCGGTTTTTTTCATGTCAGTGTCATTCCACAGAAGCTCCATACTCATATTTCATTCATCTACCACCGACGGTATATAATCCTAGCACTTGGCAGCGTCGTTAAATGAAACAATTTTCTATCACCCTCGCACCTTGTTTTCAAGCACGTACGTTTAGTGCCGGAACGTCCCACATGTCGCCGCGGGCCAAACGATTCTTGCCTGAGATGTTCAGCGATTTTTGCATGATTAGCTAGTATGCATGAACTCACAGGCCAGCAGGTTGTAAGCACAGGCGCCCCGCTTGCATATGACTCCTAAGATGTCCGTATTTTTTAATAGCTAACCGGCTATAGTCAGCCGTGGTTAGAAACCAAACAATTAATGTCGCCCGCATACTTATAAACTTGTGCTCGCGTAAATCACTATTTAAAGAACATGGGCGCATCTGTTTTAGTGTATTAGTCACCTGAAGATCGGTATTCGTATGAGTTATGTATAAAAGTTTGGTTCGTACCTCATAGTGAACACTGTCTTCCTCCAGTGGAACGACCAGTCGTTCAGTGCTGTTCAGGCAATAATAGATGATAATGCTGGGCGCTGCATGAAACACATAAACACGCTGTTTCATATTGTTACAGCAGCTGGGTACATAAACACGCTGTTTCATATTGTTACAGCAGCTGGGTACATAAACACGCTGTTTCATGTTGTTACAGCAGCTGGGTACATAAACACGCTGTTTCATATTGTTACAGCAGCTGGGTACATAAACACGCTGTTTCATATTGTTACAGCAGCTGGGTACATATCCTTACTGCTGGGCTTTAAACGGTTAAAGGACCATACAGTTTCGGTAGCGCTTAATTATGACAGCCTGAACTGTTCGGATTCGTATGTAGTCTACTGTCTCTCTGTGTATGTAATTACGTCCTGATTTTTTGCGAAATGTACGTGTAATTAAAAGTTACGTTTGTAACGGTTATGCTTTTCGTTCTCTTTCGCGTTACAACCGAATACGGAAATGTTATCTGGATGAGAATTTTTCTTTTAAAGTGTTTAACAGGGCAGGTTGATGTGCTCCATCTTTCATTTATACATGCGTGTGTTATCTTCAAGAATGAGTACATTTGGCCGCCGCATTTTTCTGTATAATTGTTCTAAACGTCCTTAGCGTTGGAATGTAAGCTTTATTGAGTATTCGTACTCAGTTGGCTCCGGCACACAACACAACTGAAGCACAGGGACATGGTCCAATTTGGATTGAGAACCTTACTTGATGCTTGAATATATAATGCCGCAGACTGGAAGATCTTAACCTCCAACAGTAACGGTTATAATTTTATTCGGTTCAAATCATATCTGCTGCATAAGAAATGTTTGTGACTGTATTTGAATTATAAGATTTTAAACCGCACGTGCATGTTTTCTGTACAGAACTGGTATCAACTGCAGATCGCACTACACTTGATGAAACTACAAATATTATTTCACCATCTGCAGTTGGTTTTAACCTCGGCTGTCCCTGAGGATGGTATGTTTTTACCGAAACATGTCTGAGTAGTGTTTGTGCTATTTATATGTATTTGATATTGTGCACTTGCTTGGGTTAATAAACGAGTACATTGGACCCAAAATGCACGGATTGGACAACTTTAAAAAAAATGTATGTCGGGCTGATTTGGAACACCCAGAAGGCCGATTTTTTTTTTTTTTTTTTTTGCTGCGGACGTATGAACATGAGATGATAAATGAGGATGGCTGCTGACAGTTGACTGTGGTTTGACACAGGGGACCGGTATATGCCTCGTAGTCATGACACTGTCTTTTTATCGGAGCTGGGGGTGAAATTAGCAGTACAGGACACTGCATTGAGTACGACCCTATCTCATTCTTGGATGTTTTTTTTTTTTGCTGTAGGGACCAGTGAGTTCTGCACAATACTGTATGTAGCCTGTCTGTCTCAGCGGATGCTGTGTGATTTGTTCGGAGATTTTGGTGGACGATTGATTGTAGGTTATTTCCATCCAGTACGATAGTCTAAATTCGCCATGAAATTGACTGGGTTGTGCCTTTTATAGAGAACAGTTGAAACCAACCGTGGAACACACAGTTTGTGTACCTAATTGTATGGCGGAAGTGCGGTGTCGTGCGTTGAAGTAAGGTATAGTATGTCACGAATGTGGGTAGGTCAGGTAAATAGAATACTAAGCGCGATATGTTTAGATGTGGCACTGCTGGATGACATTACTGAGGGACGGGGTTCAATGAACCTTCACTGAAATAAAAAAAAACATGCACAGCGTGTCTATTGTGTGGGGATTTTTAATATTTTCACATGTTCTAACGAGCTGCTAATGATGGATATGTACAGTAGAGCAGATCTTGGACATATGGCCATTAATATGGAATTTTAATGACTTTAATGCGGTACTGTTATCGCATTGCGGTAATATATAATGTAGTCGGTAGCAGTATTGCCATATTCATTCATGTGTTATTTATAGGTCTATTGTGGAACATTTTTAAATTCAAATTTTCTTCTTCAATATACATAATTGTAAGTAGTTTTTCAGTAATGTGATATTGTCGTTCGTAATTAATTACAGTTGTGTTTTTATACATTATTCCAGGTCTTTAGCTATTATCATAATTTGGTATGAGGTTTGGATCTGCCTCTCACATATAATACTGTTAAAAATATGCAGCTCCTGTTAATTGAGAGTGACTACACAAATGGAGCCTACATGCTGCGTGTAGCTAAACAGGAAATCGTGTGACAAGGAATTTTAATTGCTCGCTAAAGACAGCGTGCACTCGAACCACACAGCGAGTAATTAACGATATAATGAAATTAATGAAAGATAGTACATACTCGTGATATTGCATTATGAGCTCCACTCTAAGTGTATTATGAGATATTGAATGTTTTCTCGAAACAAAGCCAGTCAGATAATGATATGGTACCGTAGGTGCTTGATCCCGTTTACAGATTCAACCCGTATCCGATTCTGCACTCTTATTTCAGATTTTATTTGAAAACTGTTTAAAATCATAAAAATAAATTCCAATTTTATTACTTCAGGCTAGAGGCGTTTGTATGTATGAGTACACACACGCACGCGCGCGCGCGCGCGCACACACACATACATTGTTTATCATAATAACTGAACGCTTTTGCTAGTCGTAGTATCGGCAGCAGGAGATGTCCAGCGATTTATGACTGCAGTATTAACCTTTTAAAGCCTAGCGGTAACTTTACGTACCACCAGGTTTAACATTAAAAAATTTTACGTGGTGCCCACATTGCGTTTATGTGTTTGGTACGGATCTCAGAACAAACAGCAACTTTTGCCTTATAAAACATTAAGAGACTGGTTTTTATAACCGAAGTGGAGAGTGTTTACAGCGCGGTACGCACTGAGTCCTTATGTAAAACAGACACACTTCATCTTTAAAGGGTTAAATTATAAGAGCAACGCATGATGGGGAGGTTGTCTGGCGTCATACTCGTGTACTCTGCATGGTACGCTCGACGTATGCGTTGAAATTGTTTACTTAGGGGTCTGTATTCAAGCTGTCGGTTGAGTTATATTGTGGTCAGTGTTAGCCCAGTGTACCTCTACTTTATATGAAGCTTCATTGGAACTGTACGTGCAGATTTTATTACAAAGAAACGGTTCACTACCAACGTAGTTTATACGCGACAGACACCTAAATTGTGCGATATAAATTTGAATATTTTTTGGATGTGGTATCAACGTTGAAATACAAAGACAAATGATTTGTGTTTATGTAGCGACTTCCTTAACTGGGGAATGTCTGACTGCATTGTGGAACATGTAGTGTTGATTTGCTGTGCGGTAACAGAACTGTATCTGTAGTAGGTCTACGTGAGAGTTGGGCTAGCGTAGTCAGTATAGTGACTAGGCTGTGGGCTGGAAGTGCCTGCAGAAGACACAGATTTGGACTGTGTCTTCTCGAAAGCATCCTGGCTGGATGTGGGGTCCATCCGCCTCCTATTTAGTGGCTACCGTCGGCTCTTTCCCCTGGGTTAAGCGGCCGGGGCGTGAAGTTAATTCAATCATATCTCGTGCCGAAGTTACGAATGACTGGAGCCAAACCTCCACATCGACCTTTACCTTCATGGCTTGCATAGGGATAAATTCCACGCTTGTAGAACTAAATGAATGTGAACCAGTGATGTTGTTTGGTAGGGTGAAAAATCCAAAACAGCGCACCTGTAAAATATGCTTCTCAAAATTCACACCCACCCATTGTTGTTCATTACGAAGTTGAGACATAAAGCACAGATTTTCAAAAAATATTCAGGCATTTTCGAGTATCATTTCAGTTATTGTCATCAGATGTAATATTGATAAATGTCTAATATCATTGACCGACTTTTCTAAGAAGGCATGCAATTTCATATGATTGTTGCTGATTTCTGTTTTTAAAATACGTTTACTGCTGTTTTAAAGTGGAATTGCGGTAAAACTCGATAACTGTGTCCGTGTGTAGAATATCATTCAGTCGGCCAGGATTTTAAATGTAGGCAGTTTACAGAATGTACGCATTAAACGCGTGTTACTTCATGTTGTGTGCATAAACTGGTGCGTTCGAATGCCGCGTGAAAAACAGGCTATGTGAAGTAATCCTGTGCCGGCAGACTAAGCTGCCCTGTCTAGAGATTTTCTCGCGCTTCGGACGTCAAGGCCTGTGTTTGCGTGTAAATAGGACAGCTCACTTGCCTCGTATTTCATAAAAAATTGGAATTTTAAAATTTCGCAATGGTAGAGTTGTAGAAAAGCCGATCCCAGTGGCCACGCGGTCTAAGGCGTGGGTATGCAGCCGCTTTCTTACTGGGATCGCGGGTTCGGATCGCGCAGGGGGCATGAAGGTCTGTCTCTTGTGAGTGTTGAGTGTTGTCAGGTAGAGGTCTCTGCGACTGGCCGATCCCTTGTCCGGAAATGTCCTACCGAGTGTGGCGTGTCTCACCGATGTGATCGTGAAGCCTGGATAACGAGGAGGCCCTGGCCCACTAGGGAATGTCGAGGCATGAAAAAGAAAAGAGTTATGGACAAATCAGTATGTCTTACTCACGCCGTAAGAGAATAAGTTTGCACTTTTGGGGTCTGTCTGTCTGTCTGTCTGTCTCTTCCATGTTCTCAGAATCAGGGCTATGGAGTCGGAGTCGGAAGGAATTTTAGATGGAGTCTGAGTCGGAAGGAATTTTTAGGTGGAGTAGGAGTCGGTAAAAATGTACCGACTCCGACTCCGACCTCAGTCTAAAATCTTAACTAGACATTCCAACTCCAGAGCCCTGAAAGCTACAGTAACCATTAGACTTATACTTAAGTATAGGTTAAAGTCTAAAGAGTAGCCTGATGATTCACGTGGTGGCGATGAAATGTCTTATAGGTTTACCGTTATCAATACGTATTGAGCTTTTATGAAGGAGCCGGAGTCGGAGTTTTAAAAATCGAGGAGTCGGAGTCGGAGCTTTTGTGTACCGACTCCACAACCCTGCTCAGAACTGTCCATAAAATCTCAGAATGTTGCCCTGAGTCGCTGGTGTCGTTTTATTGCCGCGTCTGCTATTTATTAATAGAGCAATATTTTTAGTTTTCTATCTGGAAGTCATTTCTGGAAGGCGACGTGTTTAGCTTCCACGCGTGTCGAGATTGCGAGTGGAAGTGGAAGAAACGGCCTCGAGGTGTGGAAGGTAACTGCGCATGCGCCGCAGAAGTAGCCGCGGACGGCTAATAATCGGTGGTCCTTCAGACGGACGTTCCGGCAGGAGGCCAACAGCTCCGCGCCATCAAATGAAGTAGCTTGTTGCGGAATGTCGACCAGGCCCTTGGATATAATGATCCGTGGATGTTCGACCCGTGCATGCCAGAGTTTCATCTAAATATTTCTTTAAAGTTTGCCACCTTAATGAAACACGTTGTATTTCATTGCAAATATTAAGCAATTAATTTTCTTTAAGGCGCAGAGGTGGGACGAAAATAAACTGGATCTTGAAGCAATGGAAGGGGTGAAGGGGGGAGGGGCGTGGACTGTATTAACCTTTTAAAGCCTAGCGGTAACTTTGTGTACCACCAGGTTTAACATTAAAAAATTCTACGTGGTGCCCACATTGCCTTTATGTGTTTTGTACGGATCTCAGAACAAACAGCAACTTTTGCCTTATAACACATTAACAGACTGGTTTTTATAACCGAAGTTGAGAGTGTTTACAGCGCGGTACGCACTGAGTCCTTATATAAAACAGATACGCTTCGTCTTTAAAGGGTTAATTTGGATCAGGACAGGGGCAAGTGGGCTGTTGTGAACGCCGTAATGAACTTTGAGGTTCTATACAGTGCTGGGAATTTCTTGAAGTACATAATAATACTAATAGAGTTCAATTCGTCTTTCCATGCTCAGGGCTACGCACCGATTAAAACTGTTGTTGCTGCGGTGGTAGCGCCTTCGCCATTAGACGCATGTACGTATTATTCGAATACTATTTTTTTTAGTGGTGAAGGACCCCGCAGCAGACGCTACGGACGCACCGCAGCCTTGAGGCTTCTTGTGCAATCCTGTGATGAAGATGACGATGATGATGACTATTTTTTGTCCTTTTCCTAGTAGTGGAGCACCATTGGAATGAAATTGAAAGGGGAAAACCGAAGTACTCGGAGAGAAACCTATCCCAGTGCCACTTTGTCCACCACAGATCCCACATGGACTGACCCAGGATCGAACCCGGACCTCCGCAGTGGGAGGCCGGCGGATAACCGCGTGAGCCATGGCACGGCCTTGCATACTTTTTATCTTGTGGAACTGCTTATATTTAATTTTGAATTTCTTGACTAGCTGAGGAAATATAAATGCTGAAAGACCCTGCTCCATGTAGTTTGATATCCACCGATTCAATTCATTACTAAACGAACATCATGATTTATCACGACATTTTAGACTCTGTTAATTCGTTCCATTTCGCAGTCCTTCCATCTTCTACCTACTTGTTCACAGTATGTGTCGAGGCTGTTTATTTTCACTTGATCACACTCAGACACACACCACAGTCGGTAGGACTCCTCTGGACGAGGGATCGGCCCGTCGCAGGGACCTCTACCTGACAACACAAACACTGTACAAGAGAAAAAAAATACATGCCGCCGGTGGGATTCGAACCCACGATCCCAGCAAGCGCTCGGCCGCAGACCTACGCCTTAGACCGCGCGGCCACTGGGATCGACTAATTCGTACTCCTGGTTTAACTACACTTTCATAAGCTCCGCTTATAGCATCAGGTGATGGGAACGAATAAGTGAACTGTAAAGGATACGAATCGAAACTCCTCTCGTCTAGTTGAAAGTACAAACTCGCAATTTTTAAGGAGGAACTGAGGAAAACAATAACAATTCTGAGTCAGATGACCGTTTTTCGGTGCGAGATATGAATTCACTTTCTCCCGTACATGAGGCAGGAGTGATACGCACTTAACTGCGACGTGTGAAGGATAACATTTTTCCATTCATGCGTGTTAGGCAGTACTGAAGCTCAGGAAGGCAGATATGGGCGTGTCTTTATCCTTTGCTGAATTTCATTACTGGAAGCGTTTTACCGCTAGATTCATTATTCATCGTTCCTTTGCCGGTGTTAGCACCTGCTAAGTATTGGGTTGCATTATTTACTGGTGCGTTGGGTTCCATTAATTTCTAATCTAAACTAAAAGTGACGCGCAGATAGCAGGAGACAAGAGTGTAAGAGCTTGTAGCATATAGGGAGTGCAGCAGTGTGCTAGTGAGGGGAAGTCATTTATGGAATGCGTCAGACAGAAACTGATGTTAATAGGGCGTCTGTTTGTTTTTTTTTTACTCGACGAATTTATCTCATTTTTAAATCTTGTCTGATTTGTATATAGGTCTGCGTGTTTGTTAAAGTACACATACAAAATCCCAGGAATCAACTTCATTAACCCTTTAAAGACGAAGCGTATGTTTTATATAAGGACTCAGTGCGTACCGCGCTGTAAACACTCTCCACTTCGGTTATAAAAACCAATCTCTTAATGTTTTATAAGGCAAAAGTTGCTGTTTGTTCTGAGATCCGTACAAAACATATAAACGCAATGTGGGCACCACGTAGAATTTTTTAATGTTAAACCTGGTCGTGTGTAAAGTTGCCGCTAGGTTTTAAAACGTTTATCTTAGTGTAACGACATAATAATGGCACAAAATGTTTAAATGTGTGCAGTAATGAAGAGAAGTTAATGGCGCTTTTGTTGTTTGCAGCATGGACGGATCAGACCTATGTTTCGAGGTGGTGCGACGGGCCTCGGCAGGTTTCGTCTATAGCGAGGCAGTAGCGAGGTAAGTAATTGCCAGGGGCAGTTTGTTGCAGCTAATGAGTCGTATCTTGCACGCTAGCCAATGACGTAAGACAATTCAGTTCTTAATCACCCTCATACAGTTTCACTGTGATCGATAAACCCTGTAAAGCACAGTTCTTGCTAAACATGTCGCCTGCTTTAACATTCAAAGGTGCAGTTTGCACACAGATTGTATTTTTATGTTGCTTGTATTTTCGGAACAAAGAGCGCTCATTTCCCTGTAGGTCTGCAGCACTTCCGATCACCGCTCTGCTACAACGTTGGGACGCTGGGTTCGAATCTCATGTGGGGTATGAACACGTGTCTGCCTTGTTTGTATGTTTATATTGTGTAGGAACAGGCCTTACGACAGGCCGATCCCTCATCCAAGGAGGCTCACCAGATGTGTACAAATAAGATTCAGAAAGTCGTACGGTGGGAGGCCATGGGCCAAGTTGGCTTGCAACACCGTGTTAGTGCGGATACATAGATAGATAGATAGATAGATAGATAGACAGACAGACAGACAGACAGACAGGCGTGGTATAGACAGGTAGATAGGCAGGCGGAGGGGTGGAGGGATAGGCGGATAGATGGTTGGATGGATGGATATCTGGATGGATGGATTGATGGATCGTCGTTATCATTATGATAACCATCGCAGCTACCACCTTCACCACCACCGCCACCACCACTACCACCACCACCACCACCACCGCCGCCGCCGCCGCCGCCGCCGCCGCCACCACCATCATCACCACCACCACCACCACCACCACCACCACCGCCGCCGCCGCCGCCACCACCACCACCACCGCCGCCACCACCACCACCACCACCACCACAACCACCACCACCATCACCACCACCACCACCACCACCACCACCACCACCACCACCACCACCACAACAACCACCACCACCGCCGCCGCCGCCGCCGCCGCCGCCGCCGCCGCTCCGTTGTCGTCGTCGTCGTCGTCGTCGTCGTCGTCACAGTACCCTATCAGCCTTCCATGTGTGTCTTGTGCCAGCATCTGTGTGGTCTCCCCACAAGGGTAGGGCGAAGAATATGGTTTTTGAGAGCAAGGTTTGTAATCTTTCATGATTGCCATGATCGGTGTTGTGTTAATTGTGTCGTTAGGCGGTATGCGTGCAAATTATTGCTATCCAACAAGTGAAGCCTCCTGTCTGCCCCGTTTCGTCATTTATGGCTCAAGTTGTTTCTGTCACCAACGTCTGTGATTGAGTTCGTACAACTGGACGCCTGACTGGAGTGCTTAAACACTCTAGTTCGTGTAGCAGGTCCTGGATGCAAATATTGTCCTCAAGGCAGCACATCTGATATAGGGCGATCGAGGTTTTCCTCGGACCCACCAGGTGTGTCCGAATAGTACGTGGAGGGACTGAGAACAACATCGAAAATTCTATCAGGTTGACCATTCATTCGGTCCGAGAATTAACACGGACCTTCCCCACTATGAAGGAGTTGGACTGGTAACCCAACCATGTAGTTCAGTGTAATCAATTTTGTTGATTCGAGTATTGTGGAATTTATTAAAATACGCGTTGTGACGAATTTGGCGTGTTAGACATCCCACTCCTGCCCGGATGTGCTTTATGCGATTCCCCGAAGTTTGATGGCTTCTGTTCGCAAGTGTTAGACCTCCCCACGCTCCAAAAGTAAACCTATTTCGAGGAGTTAGAAGTCAATTGAAAGCACTGTCGGTCTTCATACCTTTTGTAAAGAAAACTGTCTGTATAAGCAGCTTTGCGGAGAGGCTGAATTGCATGCGGATCTTGAGGATTACTACAGCGCCTTTGGCTCTTCCAAGGAACGTGTTTACTGCTGCCGACGGCGTGAAGAAATAGGTATGGATGTGAAGCCTTTCAGGCATGCAGTTCGTCTGAAAATACAGTTGAAAGTTAATCCCGTACGTCACACAAAATACGGCGAGTTTTCTTTATAAATTGCCATTTCTGAATTTTTTTTTAAAGAATGACGGTTTATCACGGGAATTACACGAAACCCATTAATACATTATGTTACAAGATCCGGAGTTTATTAACATTAAAGTAGGCCGTGCATGTAGAAAGCACAGCGCTTGATACAGAAAACTTCATGTGAATATATTCATGCATTTCTGGCCTCCTCTCGACCGTAATTAAATATTTGTCAAGACGAAAACTAGTGCGAAGTGGCGTAGAGAACAATGAAACATATTTTATGTCCCGTATATATATTTTTTCCATAGGCTTACTATTTAACCTTTTAAAGCCAAGCGGTAACTTTACGTACCACCAGGTTTAACATTAAACAATTCTACGTGGTGCCCACATTGCGTTTATGTGTTTTGTACGGATCTCAGAACAAACAGCAACTTTTGCCTTATAAAACATTAAGAGATTGGTTTTTATAACCTAAGTGGAGAGTGTTTACAGCGCGGTACGCACTGAGTCCTTATATAAAACAGATACGCTTCGTCTTTAAAGGGTTAAAGGCGCTAATGCCAGCTCTGTGACGATGTCAGTCACTTAATATTCAGGCCAAGTGTTGAACGCACTTCTGAATTACAATAGACGTATTTCAGGCGCAGCACGCGCCTTTGAGTTATAGCACATTTTATTATTATTTAGATATAGTCCTTTAGCGCGGGCGTTTTATTGCTGTCTGGCCCAAATGTGATTCAGCCTTCGACGTGGGTCCATTCCTAGGGGCCGCGCACAAAACATGGCGAAGAGTGGAAGTGCTTGATACGGCTTGTGTTCGCAAAGTAAGTTACAGTGTATGTACTGTGTTGCGGGTTTAGACCGGACGTAGAAGGTATGTCCGTCTTAATGGCACTCTATTTAGTACAGCTTAGTATAATGTCGAAGACTGGTGAATAGTGAATTGGAAGGGATGTGGAAGGAAGCGGTCATGACATTTTGAGATTGCTTCTCAAAACCAAATAGTCACCAGTTGAAATTTCCGATGAATGATGAATACTTGGTTATTGAGGGACTACAGTGCGGGTACGCGCAAAGTACTTCGTCGCTCAGGTCTGCGATGTCATTAACCTTTTAAAGCCTAGCGGTAACTTTACGTACCACCGGGTTTAACATTAAAAAATCCTACGTGGTGCCTACATTGCGTTTATGTGTTTTGTACGGATCTCAGAACAAACAGCAACTTTTGCCTTATAAAACATTAAGAGATTGGTTTTTATAACCGAAGTGGAGAGTGTTTACAGAGCGGTACGCACTGAGTCCTTATATAAAACAGACACGCTTCGTCTTTAAAGGGCTAAGTTACTGGGCATAGTAAAGTAAACGATCTTTGCAGGGGTTTACTCTAGTGTGGAACTAAATATTTCAGAAGATGGAAAATATAATTTTACATTTCCAGTATATATACACCAATTGTAAATTTTATGTTAACAGGAGAACTGTCGTGTCTGATTTTCGTCATTGCAAAATGGGGGAGGCATGCGTTGATAATCTGTAAAGTGTCCTACAGGGAACTGTATTAGCGTTTTCTTCTCCTGATTTCTCCTTGTACCTCTCCATCACACCTTCTGCCACTCAGAAACCTCTTTACGTATTCATGAACGTTGAATTTAGAAGGGTGGGGGGCATTTCTTTGATGAGCGGTAAGTTGTTAGATGACAAATGTGAATTGAATCGCTGTTTGATGAGTAGTCCGACATAAATTCATTCAGTTGAAGCTTCGTTAATATTTGACTGTTGATTCTAGAATCTGTTCAGAGCAGTTAAAAGTGTTTGAAGACGTGCAAAAAGTGAGTTACCATTTGCGTTTTTAAATTCCCGATAATCTCTCACACAGTGCCTGCCACTCAAGCGAAACTCTTCTGTCACTTATTCCACTACCGTCTCTCCAGAATTAATATTCTCGCTGTCTGGTGAATCGTCAATTTCCAATTGTCACGACAACTTAAAATTTCACAATTTTCTTTTGGCAGTGTAGTCACTGCAAGTATTGCGGACTTTGCACTGATGATCATTGTTGCTGGGTATTTATTTAACCTTTTAAAGCCTAGCGGTAACTTTACGTACCACCAGGTTTAACACTCAGTAATTCTCCATAGTGCTCAAATCGCGTTTATGTATTCTGTACATATCTCAGAACAAACTGCAACTTTTACCGCAAACGTCAGCAACTCATTCGTTTTCTCTAACCGAGGTTGAAAGTGTTTACAGCGCGGTACGCACAGAGTTTTTATATAAAGCAGATTACGTTTCGTCTTTAAAGGGTTAATGCGTGTGGCAGACATTTTACTAGCCGTAACTTTATATCAAGAAATGACCTGTAGTCACTTGCCTTCTGAGCATGAGTTGCACTTACCTGGCTTTACTCTGAGACTCCAGTGACTTAACAGTTTTCTGTATTTGTGCAGGCGAGTATAAAATAATGTGCGTAATTTTTCAGAATAAATTATGACAAATAAAGTAACTTACTGAAAGCATACCAATCCCACTTTAATTACAAGACAGATAAAATTAAAGAATACGTATATATCGGCTGTGCATGATTTCAGGCTTCTGCCGCGATTTAGATTAGATCTGCGCCCTTTTGGGATGTTACGCGGAGTAGATTTGTAGTTATTTACCGACGTTTCGGGACAACATATCGGGTCCCACCTTCAAGGTTCAAGAAGTCCCTTTCTTCATGGACGTGTTTACGCTTGAAGTTGGGACCGATAGGCTTTCCCGAAACGTCGGTAGAGAACTACCGTTCAACGCTGCATAATATCGCAGAAGAGCGCGGATCTCATATATCAGTTATTTAACGTAGTGCAGACGAGCACTGGGCACTAAGTCGGTCTTCCTAGATGTCGATTGTGGCAGGTGTTGGCACATACTGAATACGTCTATTTCCTGTCATTGGGTATAGGGGATTCGTTGCTATAAGTCTCGTTCTTGGAAATGGTGTAGCTGGGTTTTTTGCCCCCCGGGGCGAGCAGTAACAATGGCCGCCCCTAACAGAAATCACGAACCGTAAAAATATTAAGATCACTTATTGAATTTATATTTGTCTGAATAATTTAAAATTTGTTGAGCACAGCAAATCATTCTCATTCCTCTCGATTTGATCATCCGAATGATACTTGGTGATGAGTACAGATCATTAAGTTCCTCGTTATATAGTCTTCTCCACTCCCGTGTTGCCTCGTCCCTATTATGTCCAAACGTCTTTCTCAGCAGGATATTCTCAAACGCGCTGTGCTTATATTCCTCCCTGAATGTGCGAGACCAAGTTTCACACCCAGACAAAACACGTGTCAAATTTTCACATCTGACATAATTTCTACTAATTGAGAATTAAAGAAACCTGTGTGACAGTAAAAAATAGCGGTTATGGACCTTGTATTGTCAGAGTATTAATGTAACAATATTACAGATAAGTATTGATACCTGGAACCTGTTTTAATCTTTTAAACGTCACTGTATTGTGTGCATATCTAGTGATGTGTGTAAAATGTGATTTATTGTTCGGAAGTAATAATGAACACGTTGTGGAATGATTCGTGCTGTTTTATTCACGGTGTTATTTTAATAGCCTTTCACCTTTCAGTTACATAAACCACCCGTCGGGCTGCTGCTGTTGGCTAGTCAGTGTAACATGGCCGACTCTATCAATAGACATGATCTTGTAAGTCGTTGTTGTGGCTGTTGCGACAACAGTGCCACCTTTTAGCCTTTGCTAGTTTACATTATGCACACCAAGCACGTAACATGTTTGTTCTCGAAAAACTTTGGACTTTCACTGAGTTTGCGTATCGAAATTCGATAAGGGACTCACGCAAAGCGAATAACAGCGGAGAAGATTTGTAGTATTTTCTTACGGGTCACCAACGCTTCAGAGAAACGCTGGTAAAAACGCACCAGACTACATGATGCGAACCCAGAAGACTACGGCCCGAATCTTCACTATCTTGAAAACCTTAACATGTTCAGTTCAATCAAATTCAATTTAATTCAATTCAGTTTTAAAGTATGCCATCCTGTTATGTTGTTTATAACAGAAATCCGTCCAAATACAACTAATAAATGAAACTTAGTTGTGTTTGGATGGATTTCGACTGCATTGCGTAATTCAGTTCAATTAACAGTTTATTCACATACGTAAGGGCCTAGAGGTCATTTGCAAAGAGAGCAAAACTGCTAGAAGGTAACGTCAACAAACAAAGACAGATCAAAAAGAAAAGGAACACGCAGTATAACAGCAGCAGCAGCAACAACTACTACTACTGTACAATTACTACTGCTAGTAGTAGTAGTAGTAGTAGTAGTAGTAGTAGTTACTTTACAACAAAACCAATAATATGTAGGTATGTGCGTAATCTGTGTATGTATCAAATTTCACACTCTTATCTCTGTGTTTCAGTAATTATTGCCAGAAAAGCGAAAGCTAAAAAAGTCTTCGCACTGATATTTTCTTACGTTCTGCAGAACTGTCAGTTTAACAAAGGTTGCACATCCCAAGATCTGTTATACTGTACATAATTTCAGAACCATAAAGTAAGAGTCTTTAGTGTCGCTAGTGTGGCGTCCACCACCTTTTTGTTACTTATTTTAGGAAATCACAAGTTACGGCATGAGAATGTCCTTCAGTGGCGTGTTTATATCAAACTTCTTGAAAATCGAACGATTGGTCTAGAGATTTAAATTGGAACAGAATGGTTATCTCAGAGTATTTCTTGTTTCATTTTCCGGAAGGAACATTAGGCTAAAAATTATGGATATCTAAAGGCAGATGCAGTGGTTGACAATAATTTGCTTTAAGTTTAATTGTAAGCGTGACAGCGCACGTGTATTCGGGCATTTCCTGCAAGCTTAACACTTGATGCCGTTAAACAAACTCAAATCGAGAATTTACAGACCTTATAGTTTTTTTATTCATATGGAAAAGCTCAAATTTGACATATTTAGAGCTTTGCATTCTATGTGCATACACACACAAGGTTCTGTCAGTTGTGACTGGATAAGCAAAGGAAAGCTGTATTTGTTTACAAAACCCATAAGTTTGTATGGATTCATCACACGAACACGTAGTCATGAAGAGACTGTGGTTAAAACGGACTGTTCTACACCATGTCGTGTAATTGAATAAACTTCAAACACACCTGTTGTGTCTGTTCACGTAATAGGTGGTGCTGTTCATAAACTGATATTAAACTGCCGAACTGGGCTGTGACAGCAGCCTTCAACTTATTACGCAATAAAATTGCAACCAAGACGTGGTTTATTCAAAAACCGATGTCGACAGGGATATTCAAAGTGCAGAATTGGCTTACCCGTGGATTAAGTACCGTGCTTAGATGAGTGTCACAGAGAGTCAAGGTACTTCTCTTTGTGGAATATGTTTTGGTCCGCAGCGTTCTTTCGCAGCACTTCGACAGAATGCACACGTTTGCTGTTGCGCATATCCATTTATTATACTTCACGGTTTATAGTGCCATGTGCATGGAAAGTCATTTGAAAAAACCATCTGAGAGAAATGTGATATTGAGTTGAAATGTTAAATGTGATCGATATGTCACAGTTCACGGGTCAGTACCCCCTTTCACATAGGAATATTGTCTTTGTATATCGGGTGATGTATACGGCATGATAAACGGTAAAATTGTGCCTGTTCACGCCATGAAGGCATATAGGGGGAGTAGAGGTATAGCTCCATTCATACTTGGTCTCGGCATTAGATGGACATGAGAGGTCAACCTCACACCCCGGCCGCTTTTGCTCCTGGAAGTACTCCGGTACCCATTGAATAGGGGGCTGTGTGGGTCCCGCAGCCGGTCTGGGGCACACCCAGCTTCTGTTCGGTACGATGCTGGACGTGCTGCCCCCTAAACAGGCACACTTGATGTAGACCAGTACCAAGAACTGGAATTCCGAAATTACTATAATAACTACTAGCGACGTGTGCGTCGCACAACGTGCTGCCGTAATACGTGCTACGCCACAGCCTCTCGTCAGTCGCCTTTGTATTCTTAGAACAAACCAAGCGTTAATTCATGTGTCGTAGATACGATATCAAAACCAGCAGATGCACATAAATGTGTGAAAGTATATTATACACACTGTATACGGTGTGTATAACATAATTTTATATACTTATGGACGTCTGCTGGTTTTGATATCCTATCTATTTACTCAGTGCACGGTTATGGATAATTTAAAATTGATTAATGCTGGAGAAGCGAAGGCTACATATGCTTGCAAGAATACGGAGGAGAAGTTAGATAGAACCATTGCCCTATTTGTTTCAGTAAAGGAGGTATACTGTGTATATAATATATTTTCGTACACTTACGTGCAACTGTTGGTTTTGATATCGTATCTAATTGCTCAGCGTACGGTTATGGCTCATGTAAAATCATGTGTCGTAGTCCTGCCTTGATCAGTGTACGGTTATGGCTCATGTAAAATTATGTGTCGTAGTCCTGCCTTGATCAGTGTACGGTTATGGCTCATGTAAAATCATGTGTCGTAGTCCTGCCTTGATCAGTGTACGGTTATGGCTCATGTAAAATCATGTGTCGTAGTCCTGCCGTTTGGTTACGCTGTGCTTTATTTACGTGCTCGATGCTTAGCTGTTTCTCTAGCCTCAGCTCGCAGCTTATAGAGAACTCTGTGTTAATACTACACGTTGAATGCTTAACTGTTTCTTCGGCCTCAGTGCGTACGTCACAGAGAAACGGTGTATGACTCACATGAGGTGTATGACATACACTCATTCGCTCACAGCAAGGGTAGCCTATTTATTGTACTGCAAGGTGAAGCTGGTAGAATTAGATTCTCCACTTTCGTGAGTCGGTTGCTGGAAGCAACTGAAAATATGTCCGAGACGGAAGGAGCGTTCAGGGCATCATAAGGCAATTTGGAAAGTTCAACTCATGTAAACGAAGTTCTACATAACTACGTCTTACGTGCTTTTCGAGCTGTCGTTAATTAGGACTGAAATGGGTCGTGCGGTACGAAGGGTTGTTGGTGGGCTAATGTGTTAATGAAAGGTGACATCTACAGAGATTCAGAGCGGCGTGCTTGTGTTCAGCATAGTACGTGGCTGGTTCAACTACTGGGCGTTCTTTGAAACTTTCAGTTATTATGTGGAGTTTGTGTCCGTGCAGCTGTGTGCCAGCAGTATTATAACAAAGAACGCAAGCACTTTAGGAGAAAAACTCAGTCAGATCTTTATGTACACCACTTATTTTATCTCACAAATGCCGTTTACCACTTTCTGTTGTCTAGCGTAAGTATTACAGTAGCCACTCACCCGACCGCCCAGATGCGTGATGGAATAGCGGCGGTGACAAACAGTCGTATTTGTCAGATAAAATAAAGATCCTGTTTTGTTCTTTAAGACGGGAGGTCTGATTGTTATAATGCAAAACGACTTGCACGGAATTTAATGTGGAATAAATACAATTTAATTTTCGTGATTTCAGGTTTCCGCCGCGATGTAGATGAGATCAGCGCTCTTCTGGGATGTTACGCAGTGTTGAGTGGTAGTTCTGTACTGACGTTTCGGGACATGCTATTGGTCTCACCTTCAAGGGTCAAGAAACCCAAGAAGAAAAGGATTTCTTGATCCTTGAAGATGGCACCGATAGGTTCTCCCGAAACGTCGGTACAGAACTACCACTCAACGCTGCGTAACATCCCAGAAGCACATGCATCTCACCGTTTAATTTAATTCGATGTTTCATAAATGTAATTTTTTGGAGCCGAAATTTTTTAAAGTCGCCTGCGTTTACATCTCACAAAGCTCAAAATATCCTTTCTACCTTGCTGATATATAGACATGTTTTCTATGTTAAGATGCGGCATGCTGGGAACCTGGCTAGCAGCAACAGTATGGCGACTGCCTACGGGATGGACGTCTAGGGTTCCATATCCGCCAGGAGCAGAGATTTTGCGTCCCTGCGCTATGCTGTCGATGTTGGCCAATAGCTGGTCATTTGTTTGTGTCTGGATGTCACATTATGGGTCAGTCTGCAGCTACAGTGTAGCCTGTGCCGCCAGTTATAATGTTTCCATCTCCCAGCCACTGTAGGCTCTCCCCACCCCCCGCCCACCCACCATCCGTGCATCAGCAGAGTGTCGAGCACGGAATCGAAATTCTATACTGCGCTGAGCAACACCAATTTATAGCAACTCAGTCGCACAATTTAATCATATACGTTGCGAGCTTTCTGCGACACAGCGACTGTCTACTGCCAGGGCTGAGCTACTACCCTAGGAGTTAGGACGGATCATGGCAAATCCGTGTAGGGCCCCGCTTTGCTTTCTCATATCCTGTTGTTGGTACGGTAAATTGAAGGACTGCCTACAGAGCGGTGGCAATTACATTGGACGTTGTCCATTGTTTGAAGTATATTGACTGGCCGAGGTCGAGCGGCCAGCATCCTTGCTTCTTATTTGGAAGGTCACGGTTTAAGTCTCGGTCCTGAGGCTGGTTATTGTGACTGATGTTCGTGATTTTACTCAGTCCCTACACATAGGTGTCATCATCCCGTTGCATTGTATTAATCGATTTACTTATATGTTCTGAATAACACAACTTCAAGAAGTTTTTTTTTAAATTTTACACTACGACGTGTTTCGGCCTCTCTTTCGGCCATCATCAGGTAGTTGACATGCAGGTGCATAAAAGGAACTGTTAGAGCTCTATCCTTCACATCTAATGTAGACAATATTTTTTTGTTTCCAATGGCGCAGCAGCCCCTAGTGGGCCAGGGCCTCCTCATTGTCGAGGCTTCACGATCGCACTCAGACACACCACATTCTGTAGGACTCCTCTGGACGAGCGATCAGCCCGCCGCAGAGACCTCTACCTGATAATACACAACACTCACAAGAGACATATCCATGCCTCCCCGGCGGGATTCGAACCCGCAATCCCAACAGGCGAATGGCCGCAGACCACTCCTTAGACCGCGCGGCCACTGGGATCGACAATGTGTACAATACCCATAAATAAAATGCTATTCCCAATAATGGAATCATGAAATGATAGAGGCAAATACCATGATGGTACCTCAATTTGGCACGTTCATCTAGCGTTGAGGTTAAGAAAGAGTGGTGCCATACCTCCTTTCCCCCATATGCCTTCATGGCGTGGACTGGCACAACTTTACCTTTACCTTTTACATCACTCTAGGCCACGACGTCTGCGTGACACGTCCTTTCGAATTCGTTATTCGCCATTCATCGTACCGTTCGACTCTGTATAGTATAATCAACGGATACCTTCTTGATACGAGATGCGCGGGAAGTCTACCGACGTGAGTGGATTGTTCTCTGCTCATGGGTACGCAAATACGGTGTCGGCATGTCCGCATTCTTATCATACCTGACACGTGTTGGTATTGCACGTGCCGGCATTATCACTGGACAGTGTGAAGCGGTAGGTGGATGTGATAGAACGGCGTAAGAGTAACAAGGTGCGGTGCCTGGCCACAGACTCATGTAATTCTGAATCCAGATAAACACATACACAGTCACAGATGCCCAACCTGCAGCCCTTCTTCACTGCAGAATACACAGCGTTGCATCAATGATGCACGTGCCCAAAGGCGATACGTTTGGCTGGCAATTGGGTTGCATGCAGCCAGGCGTTTGGTCGTGTCCACTTGTTTCGTAGTGAAGCAATCCGTATCAGCATCTTTAAGTCTGATATCTGTTTCGTTATGCAGTTTAATTTCTAAAGTAGTAACATATCTGTTATTTTGACGTCACAGAGGATTATGTAACCAGATGGCCGTGAACAGATACTGTCGAACTCGGTTATAACGTCATGAAAGGGAAGGAATATGTTGTATGGTTATAGACGAGTGTTGTTATAACCGGGAAGAATAATGTTATGGTTAACATTGAGGAATTAATTGGTACCACAGAATATCTGACGCTATAGGCGAGGTGTAGTGTAAACCGATGTCGTTATAACCGGGTCCGACTCTGTGTGGTCTGAAATCATTAACGTTTTTGCTTCAGTTTTTAAGGAAAAAGAGTATATGATTTCTCTACTTTCGTTGTATTTTTTATTTGTGTAAAGATTTCATGTCCTTGTTACCGGTAAGAGTAGCGTTATTATTATTGTTATTATTATTATTATTATCATCATCATCATTATTATGATTATTATTCTGAACACCTTTAACCGTTTAAAGATGAAGCGTATCTGTTTTATATAAGGACTCAGTGCGTACCGCGCTGTAAACACTCTCCACTTCGGCTATAAAAACCGATCTCTTAATGTTTTATAAGGCAAAAGTTGCTGTTTGTTCCGAGATCCGTACAAAACACATAAACGCAATGTGGGCACCACGTAGAATTTTTTAATGTTAAACCTGGCTGTTCGTAAAGTTACCGCTAGGCTTTAAAAGGTTAAACTACTACCTGTTTGCTGCTACTTGATAAAACTGTCCGTCCACTAGACGTGTTTCGGCTGCTAACCGCGTGTGCAAAGATGTCGATATCTTTAGGAAGTCCATTGCTTCATTAAAACAGATTCTGCGCTAATCTGTGGCATTTTTTGATCAACTTACCTATGTTTTTCAGGTTTTAGGGTTTTTTGTCCCAGTATTTCACTTATGTTGTTATTTTCCTAGTGCTGCCGTACTGTTTTTGTTTTTGTCTGTTTAGTGCTTCGTTTCTGTGTATTTGTACTTTTTATGTTTTATTTGTGTTTTTCTGCTGGCTTTAGAATTGGAACTTGTGCTGTTTAGCCTGCACGTTAAGAAATACCCATTGAACTGAACTGCACTGAGTTACAGTAGGCTGTATGAGTGACTTGTGTCAGGCTTTGTATGATCTTGTTTATATTTGTTTCTTGCAGCCACTACATGCGGCAGATATTGGAAGCCCTTCGCTACTGTCATGAAAATGACATAATTCATCGAGATATCAAACCGCATTGTGTTCTTCTGGCGACGAAGGAAAACTCGGCGCCTGTCAAAATCGGGGGCTTCGGAGTTGCCATCCAACTGCAGGAGGGGCAGATGATAAATGGAGGTGAGTGTCTTGTGTTTAGGGGATAGTTTGGCACAACAGAAAGCCGTAATCGAATTAAATGACAAATGGCGTCAGAGTCCTTTTATTTTCCAATGTTAGAATGTGAGAGGTCCTGCAGATTGCAACGGGAGTCAGAAATGATACAGCCTAAGCGTAAAAACTTTTGGTGACTTTTATGATATACCTGAGGGAATGAAGGTGGTCGAATAAAGACTTAAAACATGCCGCGTCACTGGATAATGTATACTATTTTCGGTGTCATTACAATAAGCTGTGTCTGTTGACATTGTAGTTGTTACTGGTAAACGGAACTATCGCTGTGTGCGTGACACTAACGGAGGAATCGCTGTGTGCTTGGTATTAACGGAACAGCCTTAATTGTGTAACGCAGACGTCAGTAGAATGACACACAGATGAGCATACTTTATTCATGTTTCGTTTAGATGCAGAATGACTTGAAGTCCCAGTAAGTTCAGTTTCAAAATGTTTTCAGTTGTTTATAAGTATTATCAAAATTTTTTGCATTCTTTCTTTACTTTGCTGTTCTTCATATTCTTTCATGTGAGTCATTTAGTATGTTCCTACGTGTGTTAACTACATGTAAAGAAAACTAACACATTAATAATTAAATGTGGGGTGTGCGGTTTTGGTGTGTTTGAATGTGCGTCGTTGATATTTTGGTAGTTACACGTCCAGCAACATGCAGGCAGGTAATTTCCATCCAATCCATATCGATATTTTACTTCATTAACTTTTATTATGATTATACAAGGACTAATTACGGCAGTTCTGAGGCGTGCAGAATGGATGCGACGTTCATCGATTTGTTCCCTTGTCTATCAGTAAGGATAGATCAGGATAGCTCAGTCGGTAAACTGACTGACTAGTCGAGGGCTGGACAGTGTATTTTCGTCAGTACGTTTAGGCCAGTAGAGTGCTGTGTTTGTGCTCTAAGGGTCTGATACGATTTCAAACCCCAACCCCGTTTTTGACAATACAGTAGACATGCATGTAACCACAGATATTAGACTACATCCAGGTATTTGTAATTCAAATTTAATATGAACCAAAATTAATTTCCCTTTTTTTTTAAATGAGACACGACAACCAATTCCGGATCGCATATAGGGGTCGAATTAATTACATTCTGTCTACAGTTTATGAACACGCAGTCCAGTGTGTCTTTCGATGTAATATGTACCCCGCCATGGTAAGTTCGGTTTCTCATTTTTTCGGTTAGTTTTTTACAATTCTGTTGAACGTAGCGTTCGAGTCAGTAGCTCCTCTGCTTCGTGTTTTGGAGGTTCTGGATTCGTATCTCGGACCTTAGACCAGCTGTTATAGCTGGGGTTGTTCCATGGGTTTGCTCAGCGTCACCACAGAAGTATAGTGTCATTACCACAAATTAGGGTATGGCAGCTTCCTTCCTTATCCTTTCCAAATTTTATGTTTCTCATACCGTGCATATTCTTACAATTAACCCTTTAAAGACGAAGCGTATCTGTTTTATAAAAGGACTCAGTGCGTACCGCGCTGTAAACACTCTCCACTTCGGTTATAAAAACCAGTCTCTTAATGTTTTATAAGGCAAAAGTTGCTGTTTGTTCTGAGATCCGTACAAAACACATAAACGCAATGTGGGCACCACGTAGAATTTTTTAACCGTTTAAAGACGAAGCGTACCGCGCTGTAAACACTCTCCACTTCGGTTATAAAAACCAGTCTCTTAATGTTTTATAAGGCAAAAGTTGCTGTTTGTTCTGAGATCCGTACAAAACACATAAATGCAATGTGGGCACCACGTAGAATTTTTTAATCTTAAACCTGGTGGTACATCAAGTTACCGCTAGGCTTTAAAAGGTTAATATGTCAACCAACTTATGTAATTGATAAAATACATTCAGAAGCAAGTATAAACTCGTACATGTTTCTGCCGGGGTGCCTTCATCAGGGAGTTATTGTGAACAAAGGAGTACACGGTCCTGCACACTTATGTAGGAATTGTGTCGCCCCTACTAAAATGATTTAACTATTAAAATTACAAAATACAGAAATTTAACAATCACAAAACTACAGTGTTGCAAATTTAGAACTTTAAAGTGCGCCGCGCTAGGCAGAAGCTTCCATGTTTGAAACATTGTACTTCTGTGGTTGTTAATTTTGTGTATTTTGGAATTTTAGTATTTAAATAATTTTAGTAGGGGCGACACAATACCTAGTTAAGCGCGCTGGCCGTGTACTCCTTTGTTTAGAATGGCTCCCCGATGAGGGCATTTCGGTGCCGAAACATGTGGCAGTTTTATACTGTCTTCTGAATGTATTTTATGAGGTGCATAATTTGGTTTATGTATTTCCAACTTAGCAGGCTATCCGCCAGTCCCCCTACCATTCAATGTTGTGTAGTCTGAACTCAACATCGTTGAATAAATCGTCAGCGACATTAATGAAGATGCACGTTCCTGTGTCCGCGTGTAGAATTACTGCGTTTAGACCTCTGCTTGGTGTTTTGAGAACTGATGGGGGGGGGGGAGAGAAATATATACCTTTTAGTCGGATGTGTTCAATGGGAAAGAGAACTTCGGAGTTTTAGGATTACATGGGAGAATGAACTGGATTAAATTTGGTCTTGAAGAAGTGGTGGGAGGGCGCGGATTGGATTGATCTGGCTCAAGATAGGGTCGAGCTGCGGGTTTTTGTGCAAGGGACGGTTATGAATTATTGGGTGCCGTGAATGGCGGGAGATTTCTTGATCACATAAGCAACTGTCAGCTTCTGTTCCATGACTTTTGATTTCGATGTGTTGTTGTCATTAGGACAAACTGCCACGTCTCGGTGGCTCAGGCAATGTCTCTTCTTGAGAATGTCGTTTCGGAATTGCCTACTTGTATCTGTAATTATTTATCATTGGAATTTTAATGGCTCTTGCACGTGATAACTTGGGACAAGCAGCTTGCTTTTAAGCGTTTCAGAAGGACGCCCACTCGGCAGAGGAGAGTGATGTGCAAATAAGGCAGGTCACAGCATTTGTGTGTCTATTTTTGAACTTTTACGGATGGAAGTTTCTGAGTTGAAAGAGGAGAGTTATTGAACCGTGACGGACCGATGTGTGGGAGCGCCATAGGTTACTTGACATTGTAGTAGCAGCTGCAGCGGACATACGTCGAAGAATACGGGACGATGGACACCTTCGGAGAACTCGGTAGCAGTCGGAAGGTAGCGGTCGTAACCCGTTTCGCGGTTCTGACCCGACATTTGACGATCCAAACTGAGATTCAAACCGCGGACTTTACATGTAAAAGTTACATTTACCATTTGAGCGATCTTGCGAGGGCGAAGAAGGTGCAGAAATTCATGAATGGTATTAACCCTTTAAAGACGAAGCGTATCTGTTTTATATAAGGACTCAGTGCGTACCGCGCTGTAAACACTCTCCACTTCGGTTATAAAAACCAATCTCTTAATGTTTTATAAGGGAAAAGTTGCTGTTTGTTCTGAGATCCGTACAAAACACATAAACGCAATGTGGGCACCACGTAGAATTTTTTAATGTTAAACCTGGTCGTATGTAAAGTTACCGCTAGGCTTTAAAAGTTTAAGTGTGAAACTTTCATACGTAATTTAAGTAAAATCGGTCCAGATATGTGGAAATGAGGGGGTATGGATTTATTTAACCCTTTAAGTAATGTATGGCTACGACCGCACAGGTCTTAACGAAACTCATTTTTTCTCAGTAGCCTTAACGACGCTGTCAGTTGCTAAGTCGTGAAGTGTCGGTGATAGATTAGGGAATGACTATGTAGCAATAGTAACCGATCCCAGTGCCACGCGGTCTGAGGCGTGGGGCTGCGGTCGCTCACGTGCTAGGATTGTGGTTTTGAATCCCGCCGGGGTCATGGATATCTCTCCCTTGTGTGTCGTCAGGTATAGGTCTCTGCGTCGGGCTGATCACTCTTCCAGAGGAGTCCTACCGAGTGTGGTGTGTCAGAGTGTGATTGTGAAGCCTCGATAATGAGGAGGCCCTGGCCCACTAGGCGCTGTTGTGCCATGAAAATATGCAGCGTTGGTGGAATGATAACTGACAGTGGAAAGCCGAAGTACTTGGAGGCAAACCTGTCACAATGCCAGTTTGTTCACCGCAGATTCCACATGAGCTAGCCCGGGATTGAACCCGGCGCTCCGCTGTGAGCTGTTGGCCATGTTTTAGACCCGTTTTGTTACTGAGAAGAAAAATACATTTGAGATCGAAACCTGGTTTAAAAATTAAAATGAGTGGGCTTGTATGTATCCGTGTTTATTATACACGTATCGGATTTATGGGTAGATTTGTGTTGTTAATTTCTCTCTACAGACACATATTGATGATAGAAACAACAACCATCGCATTGTGCATTTGGAAACTGTTATAAATGATGGTGCATATTATTGAAATTGTTTGCCAGTTACTGGATACAGCAATTTGCCATCCGTAACTGATGTTCACATCAACATAAATTGACAGTGAAAATTTCTGTTTGAGACGTAGCCACGTCTGATGTTAAATTGCATGCGGCATATGTGGTCAGGCTTTGAGTCTGACAAACATTTATTGGCACTGTACACACTGGGATATGCTTCGATGTGGTAAGCAGATTCTGTTGACAGACTGTTGTATTTGTGAGTTGTTATGACCCATAAAGTAACCGCAGTAAAGCCTGTGACATTTTAATACAATTATGTGTGACGTGACTGTATCATGCCGTCTACGAGATATATAGGTCACGTTTCTGCTGGACGAGCAGTTGAGTGCTCTGCCTCTGTCGCCTCAGTCTACCGAGTAGGTCTTTTAGAGAGGCCAGTAGGCCGTGAACTAGTCAAGAAATTCCCAGCATTTTACGCAACCGGAAGGTTTGTCTCCGTGGTTCCAATAGCCCTCTCCCTGTCCATAGTCTCCGTTAGAAGAACCCAGTCCACCCCATCTGTCATATTTCATTAATAATATTATCGTCCCAGGAACACTGTCTTGTATACATAGCCTGTTCGGGGTACGTCTGAATTGCCTTGTTCCTGTGTCTGTCTGTAGGTGATTAGTTGTCATTTCTGCCACGAGATTGCAGCACTGAACGCCGTGGTCGAGTCCGGCGTGGTGTGGTGGCAGCACGTATGCCTGGTAGGCAGAAGCTGGGGGAATTTCAGTGCCCGGCGAAGAAGCAAAGAGAAAGCGCTTCACGCTTTGTGTTCGGGAGGTCCCAGGTTCGAGATTCGGCTTTCGTGGTTTTACTTAATTATTCCGGTACCTCATGATGTCACGTCTACTTCCTTCCGCATGTATCCCATTTGGGTATCTGTTAATCATCCTCAGCCACTGACAGCGTGGCTGAATAAGTCACACATGAATAAGGTTGCTGCACAAGGCGGACAAGACGAAAGAAACTACTAAAAATGGTCGTGCCATGGCTCAGGTGGTTAGCCGCCGGCCTCCCACCGCGCAGTCCCAGGTTCGATCCCGGGTCAGTCCATGTGGAATTTGTGGTGGGCAAGGTGGCACTGGGACAGGTTTTTCCCCGAGTTCTTCGGTTTTTGCCTGTCAGTTTCATTCCACCGGTGCTCCATTGCTGGGAAAAGGACAAAAAAAATAATAATCATCTTAATCATAGGGTTGCACAATAAGCCTCATGGCTGCGGTGCGTCCGTAGCGTCTGCTGCGGGGCCCTTCACCCCTAAAAAAACTACTAAAAATTCGATAATTTGCTCGTCAGTATGGTGTGGGAATGTAGACGCGGAAATAACGTTTTTGGATTAATAGATTTCATATTGCCGGCGACTGCCTGTCACACTGTTTAAGCATGGAGATTCCGTTAGGGTAGAGCCTCCGTCGAATCTTTGGTGTCAGCCATGGTCTGCATCCGTGCTGCCAGAATAAGACGAAGAACATTCTAGTTTGATAAATTTTTATTAGTTTTAGGGACGTGTTGGGGGAGGGGCGGGAGAGGTCTTTGCAGGTTATGTCCTGCTGAGATCGTGTATGAAGTAATATGGAGTAAAACTTTTCACTCAGAACTTGTGTAACTTCAGTAGAGTTCGATTTTGATTCCAACTCCTAATTAATCGAACAATCAAATCACATGTTGGAATTATTGTATTAAAACTTTTTAATTACATTCTGTGCTGCTCAGAGCACTTGAAGATGAACACTGTCTGCGGAAGTATCTCTGTTGCGATATCAGAAAACTGGAAAAGATGAAAAGAAGCCACCTTTGTGACATGAGCGACCTTTCAGAGATACAGTTTTTACATAAAAGGAAGGTGGAGTGAACAGAAGTTGACTGACTGCTTAGAAAATGGCGTATTTTGGTAGCGGAGTTTACTTGCGGGAGCTGGTCATGTTATCAAAGATGAAATGTATGTAGACCTATAAATGTTCACGAACTGTACAAAATGAACGCATAACGGGAGGTTTAGTGGTTTAAGTTTTGAAATTTCTGAAGGCATTTTTGTAAAATTAAGTATGCACGACAAAAGTGAAGGAGGTGATTTAATCTTGGTGCCTACCGGTTGATTAAAAACACTGAATATAACGTGTAACGTGTACTTGTAATTTCTTTGAAGCCATTCGTCGTAGAGAATGTTATTTCTGGACAGAAAAATGTAGATCTAATTTGGATGTACGACTTTTGCCTGGAACTTTTTTTACCCAGTGAACGTTTAACTAAAGGCAGGGAACAATACCGTATATAGGCCTACCGTTCTATTGGATTCTCAGCAGTATGTTTGTATCTACAATAAATAAGCGGCAAGGGCGTTGAGGTGTAAAAAATAACAACGCATCTCCATTGTATGTTTGCTGAATTGGAAAAAATGTACTGATTCTCATTAAACCTTCTTTAGCATTGTGATGTTAGCCGTGTTCATACGGGAAGTCCGTGAGCGCTGTATTTTTCTGTTAGCGGCAAAACAGAAGTGTGTATTAGATTACAAGTGGCTCAGCCGTTCGGAGATCGCGTCATTGATTTTAGTGTTGGAAATTGGAGTTACTCTACCCCCCATGTGGCTGTAATCTTGCAATGGTTTGCAGACGTTGGTGGCCACGAAAAGACATGCCTGTAGCGAAGTGCGCTTGAATGGAATTGGAGTTGGTAGGTGAGTGGGTAGTTAGGGGCCCACAAAGGTGGTCGTTGTGTGGAGTGCTGTTACCCTTAACGAGTTATTTTATCAGGTGCTGGGAATTATTTTGGAACTTCGTGACAAAAGCCCCAGACGTCACGTCTGTCGATGCGGGATGTCTGAACGTTGTTTCTTGTCGACGCGTCACTTGCAGTTACTACCGAAGACGAGGAAGCGGGTAGCAGTGTGACAATTACTTGAAGGTATTTTGTCTTTTGGGGATGTGACGCCTTGTAGTCTGATAGATATACACAGACGTTTCACAGTAATTTTAGATGATCCATAACCGTGCACTGAACAGTAGTTAGATATGGTAACTAAAACCAAAAAATGCACACAAGTTTATGAAAATGTATTATAAACGTAGTAATACCTCTTAGATGTTCGGCCACTCGTGTGGCCATCCTCGGGAGGTGCCGTACGAAGAATAAATACATCGGGATATTACAAAAGTTATGTGAACCAATACACATGTAACGTATTAAATATTATAAATACGTGGTTACGTATTTTAAAACATGTAATTTGAATATTTAATATTTTACTTGTGCATTAGTTCACATAACTTTTGTGTATTTTAAAATACGTGTTTTAAACCAGGTAATTTTAATATTTAATACTTTATATGTGCATTGATTCACATAACTTTTGTGTACTTTAAAAATATAAAATAAAAAAATCAGTGACGAACTGTTTCCCGGGATGCTTGGTTATGTTGCCAGGTGGTACCGACAGCCGGTACAGTGCGGCAGAACTGTAATCCGTCACGTGTTCAGTAACTGACGGGTGGAGCTGTGTGTAGGCATTGTGCTTGGCGACGCTTCTTGTTACTTTCTGTTTGGGTTTCAGAAGTGATGGGTTGGAAGCTGCTTATTGAAGTTTCGTCTAAATAATGATAAATAATTTAAAACTCTAGGTACTATAAGAATCCAAACTTTGAATATTTTTATTTTAATTGTTTCATTTAAGTACTGGAGTTTTTAAATTTATCTTGACATTTTTGTATTTCTTTATACAGGTACTGAAACTGCTGTATGAAATAATGAAATGTGAATTTTACCGTCTGATTACATTAGATCTGAAGCTTTCATGGCTGGAGAATGGAATCGGGCGATCAGCCGTGTCGATATGGAGTGAATTTACAACGTTTTGAAGACTGTGCCTTCGTAATCAGGGGCTGAAATGAAGGTGACGCAACTGTTATGCAGTGCCGCATTTCACTGTGTGCTTTTATTATGCAAAAATAATAGTTAACCAACAGATAACAGTTTTAGTTTTGAGAAACTCTCTATAAGTGTCGCCTCCTACGTAATGGATTTCAAGGTATTTGCAGCATTGTGCAATAATGTATAGCATTATGTAACGTCGTCTTTTGATTTGTTGACTTTTTGGTGCTTGTTGATAATGGCCCTGAGTTGGCCAAACGTGTAGGAGGTGACACTTAGGTATTGTCTCTCAAATTACAAGCGTGTTTGTTGGTTTAAGTATTAATGTTGACGCGGCCGTTGTACGCTGTATTTATGCACACTTGCTCTGGCAGTCCGGTCTCTTTATCTGGAAGCATAACAACATTGGGAGGAGTCAGGCGGTGTCTTGTGCTTCACAGCACCACGGTCACTTTGTTGGCGCTGTAAAGTACATCCTGTGTGCGAGTATGAACTCTTCCTTCCGTGGATGTTAATAGTTATTGATGGTTTTATCAATCCCTGATCATACAGCTACAGAGAATTTTCGAAGCACTGTAAATTTGTTCTGTGTGCCTTCTGACACTGCTTATCGGCCCGGAAGACTTAAGTACACGTCATAATGACTGCAGTCAATCAAGGGTGATGATGATCCAAAATTTTCACCCTCAATGCGTTTAAATCAATGCTACAGGAGGATGTTGGTCCCATATATTTACATGTGTGTTTTCATCCCCTACAGAGTGTCTTGTGTCAGAGACACGGGCCAACTTAAGTCCGATGGGGCGGCTTTACCTAAAGGCAGATCTGGAGGGTAAGGGAAGACGTTGTTCTCAATATCATGTTTATATGGACGCTCACCTCTCAAAACGATACTTTTTTTAGGAATACATATTAGTGAGTAAACAAGAGTCGGGGCAGACATTAAATTGTGTGTCTGTAGGAAATTACAATAAATCTGCATTGGTTCATTTTCATGAAATCTACCACACGGAGTCTGCTGAAAGAAGTCCTGTTGATAGAATTGCCCGACGTGTTGCTCGAGATATTATGCTTTTTTCGAAGGACTTATTCTCCTGCTGTCATAGGGCGATTCTGTTTAAAGAATATTGCTAGGGATAACGTTCGGAAGAGACAAGCGCTTTGAGCGTGTTGATGCAGACCAGATGGAACTGGAGGGGTCTGTAACAGTTAGCGGGGAGAGGAACCCTCAAACAGAGTAATCACAAGCTATGGGGCTTCTATCCGTAGTCGTAGGTTGTTTTAGGGGAAGAATAGCTAACACACCTTGGAGTTAATAATAATAATAATAATAATAATAATAATAATAATAATAATAATAATAATAATCGGTAGAGACANATAATAATAATAATAATAATAATAATAATAATAATAATAATAATAATCGGTAGAGACAAGTCAAGTGGGCAAGGTAACCATATTATGGAATCAACAAGTGCAAACCGACAGAACCATCCCCAACAATAAACCAGGCATCATAATCCAGGATAATTAAAAAGGAACATGTATGCTAATTGATGCAGCAATCCCGGGAGACAGAAATGTGATAAAGAAAGACGCCGAGAAGATTCTAAAACATAAAGACCTCATAATAGAAATACAGCGCATGTAGAATGTAAAAACAAAGGTGACACCAGTAATAATAGGGGCAACTGGAACCATTTCAAAATCATTCAGAAAATACTTGAGCAGCGTACCGGGAAAGCACGATATCAAGGAACTACAGAAAACAGCTATATTGGGCACAGCACACACACTGCGGAAAGTGCTAATGTAGAAGCACAAAAGAGTTTAATATTGCAGACAGCGTTATATGCACCATTAACAGTGCGCGCAGAATAACTGCAACAGTGTATACCGTAAAAACGTGGTTTGTTTCAGGTATATATGTGTGAATACCCTGCATAAAGGAGATGATGGCAATAATAATAATAACAAAAAACAACAAATGCAGACTATGTCAACAATATGACCACATCATACTGACGTGTCCATTGCTGGCAGAAGAACAAATACGTATAAAGCAACATGATAGAGTGTGTGCTCAACACACTTTAACGTATGAAAGGAAATAGGGGTAAAATTGAGCACGGAACTCTGGTATGGGCGTGTACAAACAGCAGTAGAGACAAGCGATGAGAGTATGATGGAGTCAACACGTCAAAAGTGACGAAACCATGACTAACCATAGACCGGATGTCATAATCTGTGATGATGAAAAAGGAACAGGTCTGTTAGTAGATATTGCGATTTCAGAAAATTGAATTGTGATCGAGATAGAAACCGAAAAGATTTTAAAATAGAAGCGCTAATGTGGAATGTGAAAACGAAAGTGATACCAGTAATAACAGGGGCTGCTGGAACCATCTCAAAATCATTCACAATAGACCTGAGCAACATACCGAGAAGTATTACATCCAGGAAGTACAGAAAACAGCCATATTGGGCGCTGCACACGTACTGCGGGAAGCACTAATGTAAAAGTACCAGACGTTTTATCATGGGAAGTGACATTACATGTAACACATAAATACAGAATAGCTGCAACACTATATACCTTAGAAACGTGGTTTGTTTCCGTGTATAATTGTAACTATCCTGTATAAAGGTGGTGACAAACAACAACAACAACGACAACAACAACAACAACAACAACAACACAACGACGACGACGATGACGACGACGACGACGACAACAACAACAACAACAATTTAGTACAGCGCTATAATAAAGTGAGATTGCCTCTGATATTCGTCGTGCTACTGAAACGTGGCCCAATAAAAGACGTTTATTATTCACATTTTAAGGCCCAATATTTCCTGCATGTGACACATTTATTTGTAAATGTCTTGCAATTGCCTATCGTCATACAGTCAGTAGGACGGATTCTAAAAGCCTTCGTAATATTGTTTGTTACAACAGCTCGTGCCGATCCCAGTGGCCGCACGATCTAAGGCGAAGGTCTGCGGCCGAGCGCTTGCTAGGATCGTGGGTTCGAATCCTGTCGGGGGCATGGATGTCTGTCTGTTGTGAGTGTTTGTGTTGTCAGGTAGATGTCTCTGCGACGGGCTGGCCCCTCGTCCAAAGGAGTCCTACCGACTGTGGTGTGTGTCTGAGTATGATCAAGTGCAAACAAACAACCTCGACGTCTACTGTGAGTAGGTAGAAGACATAACGTCTACGAAACGAAACAGCAGTTCGTGCTGTGTGAAGTAAAATACTTGTACGTGTTTAAGTTACCGTTACAGCTTGAATCCCCATTTCAAGGAATACCCCTAAAGCTGTTGGATGAAATCAAAGAGAGATTTCAGATCTGCAGTGAGCTCTGTGTAGTCCGCGTCGATGGTCCACAGAACGTGTCTAAAATATTGCTGTTAGCCGTGCTGTTCGTGTTTGCATTCACGTGTGTTCCGCAAATGCAAGAGGAAATAAAGTGGAGTCAATCACAACTCATACAGAACTGTGCGACGTTTAGACAAGAGTGCAAGATTCGCATAGTTGAGTGGCCAGTATTTGTGAAACTGAGATTTGAAGTCTTCATAGTGGTGAAGATTTTCAGTGCGTGTCCATGGCCTCGATTTTGAAATTAAACTCCAAATCAATGTTAGAATGAAATGTTTGTCATATATGTGGTAAGGGTGAGGCTCCATATAAACAAACGTATTTCGAAAGAGTTTAATCTTAGTGTTTATTACGCACACTCACTGAATGCGTCACAGCACTTCACATAATGTGGCGTTGCAATGGCTTTAAAACCACACACTGAGCACTTGCATATGGAAAGTGTAATTTGCACCTTATTTCATAATCACAGCGTCAGCTACATGTAGGCCTATCGTATGCTTCGACATTAAAATGCTCGGACTTTATCACATATGTTGTACATATGTATGTATGTATGTATGTATGTATGTATGTATGTATGTATGTATGTGCTGCATATGGGTCTCAAGAGAACAGCGATTGGTGTTAGGAAGGAGGGAAGTGTTTACTGTGTGGTACGAACTGGACCTTTAAATGTAATTTGGATCAGGCATGGCTATCACTGACCGTGGCGTGGCTCAGGCGGTTCCCAGCTCTGTTATCGCGGAGGCCCTGATTCAGTCCTTCAGCGGTCCATGTGATATTTGTGGTGTATGACGCAGTAATGGCATGCATTTTCCGAGTACTTCGGTTTCTCCCTGTCAGTAACATTCCGCCAGTCTTCCATCTTCATCTACATGTTGTTCTTACCTGAAGGACAAAGGGGTGAAACCTAGGAACCTTCCAAATACCAGTTCCCTTTCGGAAATCGGGAAGCGTTAGACAGAAAAGTACGTTCACTTTTTTTTTTTAGCCATCGGTGGGTTAAAGCGGTGTTTCCCAAAATTTTTTTTGCTCGCGGACCGTTTTTGGCTTCAAAAAATAAAGACGGATCCTCACATCCTTGCTGACGTAAATATGGGGTGTCCGGATGACAGGTATCCAAAATTAAAAACGTTTATCTCAAAACTGATTTTAGATAGCTACGAACACACACCAGCAGCGTACGTAACAATGCGTTGCTTGGTTGGACCTTAGCTAAAATAATTATCCCTCGCTTCGTTGGTACAGAAAGGTTCTTAATTAGATACTCTAAAGGTCATACGAAATAAACATATCGCCAGTTAAAGAAGTTACGCGATTATTTTAACAAAAATTATTTCTATAATGTAAAAGATAAGTAAACTTCAAAGTAGCCATTACAGAAATGTATTTACAGATCCCCTGGGGTCTGGTCGCGGATCCCTTTGGATCCGCTGAGCACACTTTGGGAACCACTGGGTTAAAGAACTCTTCACTTTGCCCACAGAGTGTATTTATATATTTCATGATACCCATCATAATATGCAGTTATAATTTCCAATTATCAAAATTATGGTAATAGATATGTTGGACAGAAATTTATGTAATGGGAGGGCAGGTTTTGTGAGTTACGCTTGGAACGCCCACATATTTGCTTGAGAAGCTGTAGACGCAGTGACATGCTGCCGGATGTCTTAAAAAGAGATTCTGCCTGCCATGGTCATGGTTGTTTTTTCCCCTCTGCTCGGGCTGCATAAGTCGAGGAACAGCACAGCTATGCCCCATTGCGTGTTACGAAGTTGTTTACTGTCTAACCCCCCACGCAGCCTGTACGAGAATTGATTTCCTTCGTACCTTTGCTAAAAATATTTCCCAGTTTGTGAATATTTACATGAGTGAAATTCATTTCGCTGCGAGGCAAAATAGATTGTGGCTGCGTTGCCAGACGTTTTCTGTGTGTTGTTCTTCGTGTGAATTCGTAATGAATTTATGAAGATATGAAAAGTGTAGTATAGTGAATCTGGAAGAACATTACAGTTTAGGTTCTAAATTTATAAATTCAGAGTGGGCAGGTGTGGAATGCTGCTGAATGTAATCATGCCTGTTAAACTTCGACAGTGTTTGAGTGGACAAAAGCCGGCCTATATGCCCGATTCCTCCCGAAAGTACTTCCAAACCTGCCCACTGCAATTCCAAGGTTCAGATTAATGGAAAATGTCATTTTGTTCGTTGCGTCGCCCCCTTTACATGACAGTTGTAAGTCCTAATTGGCTTACAACTGGAACTTTTCGATCAGCAGAGTATTCAGCGGTTTCAGACGACCTGAAGTTAGTGACACTTTATTATGGCTTTCACAGTAGCTATGAATTTTCGGAATTAAAGGCTGTGCTGTGGTATCTTTGACGCCATAACTACGTAAACACGTGTTTTTTTTAACAACAACTCGAGCAACTCAAAACCGAGAGCAGTATTTAAAACTGATACAGGGAGGACACTGACAATCGTCAATACGGGCCTATTGATTGACGCACACTTGCACTGTCATTATTCTCATTAGCTATTTGGAGTCCGTCTGCCTGCTGTAACAGCAATCAATGCTGAATTTACGCCACGCAGTGTACTCACATACTTCGTAACACCATGACGGTCAACACTGCTTATTTTCCTGTACAGCGTTATTTGACTGATGTTTATAACGGAGAGCTTTTGTACCCTGTGAAGTGTGGATTGAGTTTGTTTCGTGCTGCTCTCACTAATTTCAGTCTGCAGATTCAGTCAAATTATTAACTGCACATGTTTTGATCAACAAATTTAATGTCATGAAATATGCAGCGCCGATCACAGTGGTCGCGCGGTCTAAGGCGTAGGTCTGCGGCCGAGCGCTTGCTGGGATCGTGGGTTCGAATCCCACCGGGGGCATGGATGTTTGTCTTGTACAGTGTTTGTGTTGTCAGGTAGAGGTCTCTGCGACGGGCCGATCCCTCGTACAGAGGAGTCCTACCGACTGTGGTTTGTTTCTGAGTGTGATCAAGTGAAAATAAACAACCTCAACACCTGCTGTGAGTAGGTAGAAGAGGTAAGGAATAGGACAACGACGAAATATGCAGCAAGTGTTCAGTGCGGGTAATTTTTCCATAAGCATAATTACTTTGCATTAATGAGTATGATAATTATTAGAGCTATGATTTGGTGTTTGTAACTCCGCTTCGCTTTGCACATGTATTCTTGCTTTTATCGACGTACGAAAGAAAGATATGAATTGTACGTAGATGTGCACCTTCACACCAATAAACACGCGTGACCCTAAAGATTGCGTACGTTATCTGGCGATCTGGTCCACCAGCCAAAATGAGTGTTCACCCTAGCCTAAAAATACGATTCAACAGGTTACGGCAGTGAGCTCCTGTGAGCACGTCAGTGAACCTTTGGGCTGCATGAAGGGCGGGGAATTTATTGGACACAGATGTCGAGTAGGGCCTGAATTGATCCCCGATTGAACCAGCAGTTAGTAGTTGCTAGTGACGGTCTACATTTGATCCAATTTTTTAGTACTGAACTTAACAGTTCCTCCAAAAACACTAATCACCAACAAATGGACAAAGAGAGTTTTATCATCAATCGTAACACACTCCTACATGTTTCGACCCTGCTGGGTCATCTTCAGGGAGAACTTTTTGTTATCGTTACACTAGGGTTGCACTTTATAGTTGAGTGAGAATGTGCTGTTAACTGTGTACTGTGTACTGGAGGCGTGAACTCTCTGCGGTCCCGGCCTGCACTGCACAGTTCAGGCCGGGACCGCAGAGAGTTCACGCCTCCAGTACACAGTACACAGTTAACAGCACATTCTCACTCAACTATAAAGTGCAACCCTAGTGTAACGATAACAAAAAGTTCTCCCTGAAGATGACCCAGCAGGTCAAAACATGTAGGAGTGTGTTACGATTGATGATAAAACTCTCTTTGTGCATTTGTTGGTGATTAGTGTTTTTGTATGATATAGTGCACGGACATGGAACACATTAAATTTCCTCCAAACTTTGTCACAACTTTGAAGAAAGCCGGAAGTCAGAGTTTAGTCACTGTTTTATCATTCTGCTTTTATTATTAACTTCATGTAGGGCCCGTAAGGAGGTTCCAGACCAGAACAGTGTTCAGTTGATTTGTGTTCGGTTTTACACAATATCGTCTCACTTTTCGTTATTGTGAACCGGTGGTTCGAGGCTGAGTTTATTTGAGCCCGTTCTTTTTAGTTATCTGCATCTTACATGTGTGTATTTTATCACAAATGGAAAAATTGCAGCTTGGAACTAGCGACGGATTTTGTTTATCGTTTCCTTTATCGAGCGAATACAACAGCGATTCCCTCCCTGCTCTCCAGGGGATATGCAGAGTCATTCTGCGGTGGCTAAGGTCTCTTTTACTTAATGATGGAATGAATAATATTGCGTCCTTAAGGGGAATAGGAAGTTGCTTTTAAATGTGGCTACGTTGAATTGAACTGCAACTAATAAACTTTATTTACTAAACCCCGCATAAGGCCGTGCCATGGCTTAGGCGCTTAGCCGCCGGCCTCCCACCGCGGAGGCCCGGGTTAGATCCACGTGGGATTTGTGGTGGACAAAGTGGCACTGGGGCAGGTTTTTCCCCGAGTTCTTCGGTTTCCCCCTGTCAATTTCATTCCACCGGTGCTCCATTATTAAGAAAAGGACAAAATAATCATCATCTTCATCTTCATCATAGGGTTGCACAATAAGCCTCATGGCTGCAGTGCGTCCGTAGCGTCTGCTGCGGGGCCCTTCACCGCTTAAAAAGCCTGCGTAGAGTAACTGTTCCTAAAAGAGAGGCGAAAGAAGTGACTGAAATTGTGTTTCGCAGATAAACTAAGCCACAGGGAACTGCACTTTAAGCCAACGAATTAAATTCCATCACATCACCTCCGATGTGTTCGGTTAAGACTTTCCTTTGATTTGATACCAACGTAAACGTGTTCCATTACATTTAATTTTTACTACACGTGTTTCACTGGTCTAGGAATTCGTCGGAATTTTTCAAAACCAAAAGGGTCCGCAGCCAAAGAAAGTTTGGGAAACACTAAAATACAGCGGTACCTTGGCAACAGAAATTTTGTCACTTGCATATTTTAACCATATCTGGTTTTCCATTTGTAGCCACTTCGGCTGCTATGAATCCATATTTCCTTTGTTTACGCCGTTGAAGTAATCGGTGGTTACCACAGCAAGAGAACGACATTTGCTGGGGACAGCACTAGCGGCATTCAATAGGTTACCTACCTTTCAGGTAACCACAGCGGCATGTATTGTGGCATTATTTTCGCGCTGCCGGCGTGTTTTAGCTGTGGACTTATGAGCAATATTCTGTACTGAGGTTATCCTGTGTGAGGGGTGCATACAGGGTTTGAGTGGGGAAAACTGAGAGGAGCCACTTGGAAGATCTAGACGTAGATGGGAGGATCATATTAAAATGGATTTTCAAAAAGTGGTGTGGGGACGTGGAGTGGATTGATCTAGCTCAAGATAGGGACAGGTGGCGGACTCTGGTGAATGTGGTAATGACCCGTTGGGTTCCTTAAAATGGAGGGGATATTTTGACTAGCTGAGGACCTGTTAGCTTCTCACTAAAGAGTCTGCTGCATGGAGATAGCTAGTTATTTGTGCCTGAGTATGTATAAGTCAGCTCTGTAGTGCAGGCGTCAGTGAGGGCTTTTTGAACTAACTATGGAATACATTTCTAATTTCGTAGCGAATTTTAGGATGGGCTGCGAAATAAGGTACATCATGATATTGCATATATTTACCGTACGTGTAACAGAATATGATTTTAGAAGGTTAATGCGCGCCGTTGTTCCCAGTTGATACCAGCGGAATTGAACGTAGGGACCCCACCGTGTAACATCGAAATTAATTAAATTTGATATTCGCAATTTGTTTACCTGGTCAGCGCTGTTGTAGGCAGTTCCCATAACAGACGAAAAGTCTAAAAATTCAAAATAAACTACAGTTTTTTTTATTTGCATGTATCTCGTAATGAAATTGTGGATTGCCGGTGTCCTGTTACATTTACATTGAATCTACTAAATTTGTTTTCACAATCTAATACAAGTGACCAGTAACGCAAGGTGTAGAAATTGAAACGCAGGGGACAGTACAGTTATTGAGCACCTGATTGTGAACGCTGTAGAGACAGCCGAGCGCGCCTTAGCAGTTACGGTGTGCATACGTTTCGTAGTGTGGGTTTGCACGCTTCTTTAATTTTTTTTCATAAATCGTCATTATTACAGTTCTAATCCTTATCTATCAGTTTTTCTTTTTTCGTTATTTAGCAAATGGTTATTATGCCATATTTGTTATGAGGTATTGTCCAACACGTGTAGCAACAACACTCTAAACTTGTATATTGGGAGTGCCCAGTTCGAATCTCGGCCAAAACACGGGGCGTCCTGACCGAGGTGTTCTGTTTTTTTTTTCTCGGTTCCTGCAGGCATAGCAGCCCCCTTATTGCACTGCCGGTCTCTTCCAAATCCGTTCTAGTTCATCATCATTTACCCCGCCAGTCATCCTGTCATCGTCACTACGGGCCTGCGGCTTGAGATATGCCGAGATGGTAAAATAAACTAAGTACTACGACATTAATATATTTATTAAGTACTGGTGTATCTGTGGAGACCAGATAGCGTAGGCGGTGTAACCGCAAAGCTATCGACTGGACGGCTCAGGGTTCTAGTTTCGGCAGGGGCAACGTTCAGACTGACTCTGGGGCTGTTAAAAGGAGTTCTTTCCCGGGGATTTTGGCCACTCACGTGCTTCTAGTGCCTACAGTAAGACTGAGTGGAGCTATGCTTTTGCTCGCCCTGTGTGCCTTCATGGTGTGGAGAGGGACAACTTAACTTTACTTTGTACTGATTGATTGATTGATTGATTGATTGATTGATTGACTGATTGATTCATACTGTAATGCACCATGGATTTGATGACGGAATCAGGTCCCTGCAATATTTTATGTGCCCTTGAACCTACATCCGCTGCACCCATCACGGGCAGTATAGATCCATACGTGGCACTAAACTAATTTCCTATACTCACAGAAGCATACAGGCATTTTGGAGCTGAGTCGTATTTGTACAGGAACTGGTCAACAGAACAGTATCGAGCCTGGTTAGACGGTGACCCATTCCTGAGTGGCTAACTCACAACGTCCCTTAGAAATGTCTGTGAGTTAATCACCTTGCAGTGTGTCACACTGAGTCTTGTTCAACATGTGTGTTGCAAGGGTCTTGATTGTTGAAGAATGTTAGTAACAGGATCTGTGGTCGACAGCGGAAATACGTGATTTACGTTTACGTTGTTTCGTTATAGCCATATCTGAGTGGGCACTTACACAGTATGGTGTTTTCCGTTGTCCTGTCTTGGATGTTGAGTTTTATGAGTTGACCGTTTGGGGTATCGCAGATGTGGTTATGTCCAGCGGGTTTAATATAAGTTGTTGTGCCGGTATGTACGCTTACATAATGCGAATGTTATACTCCTTACTACTTACTGTTACTCAGGAGTAAATCTTTGGCCTTGACCAGCGTGGGCAGGGTACCTCATCTCCGGACGAAGCTTACACAGAAGACGTGTAGATTCTATCGAAAACGTATCACTGTACGTTGGTAGACATTTGTTAGGTGTTCTGTTTTTTACAAAAATGGGGTAGAATGTATGCAAAGCTCTAACCAGACAGAACACAGCAGAAATTACATCTCGCATAACAGAATCAACTCGTCCTCACAAGACACGGCTCTGCTTCAGCCCAGCATATTTTGACATCTAATTCGTCGGTTACTTGTCATAAATTTCTAACGTTCTCACTTCCCCCTGCCAAACACTGCCAAGGTCAAAGTCGTGCTCCTGAGTAACAAACATTAGCGTGTTCAGCGGGTTGCTGTGTGGGTATAAACCCTATACCTACATAACGCGAACGCTATGCCTCTTGCGTGTTGTTTTTACTGCTTCTGCAGACGCCTGACAGAAAGTCAACATTTCGACAGGAGTGGCTGTCTTGTAGTAAACGCCGCGTCTGCACTTTCAGTTGTAGTGGAAGAACCATCGGTTTCGTTAAAATGCTTTTTGTATTAGACGTGCCATATTGACCGCTCCAGCTACTGCCATCTAACGGCCTTGTTACGTGCTGTAACAACAAGCGTTTCGTATTGCCGTTAACAGTAAATGGCATGATTAAGGTATCAAGTTGCCGTCATCATCTGACGTTTATGAAGTGTTTCAATCAAAGGACCTAACTTAAGGGCCTTGTTTCAGTGCTGTCACGCTGTTAATGTTTCTTAGTGGCATTAGTGGTAACGGTATGCACCACCTGCTGTGTAACATCAAGAAGCTATGCATTTTTTCCACACAGTGTTTGAACACCGAGTTTTTTTGCTGAACAGTGTTAACGTATTTGTCTTTATGATGGACACGGCCTGTGTTCTCTGTGAGTTACGAACAGAATTTTTATTACTTAGTGAGAATTGTATGCTGATTCTGGTCCAATTCTCGTGGAGTTTGGTGGACAAAGTAGCAATGGGATAGGTTGTGCTGGGAGTACTGCGGTTTCCGCACGTCATTATCTTTCCAGCATGCTTATTTCCATCTTCATATTCGTGTCACTGTTATGAAAAAGGCCGTTGGATAGAGGTTTGGAGCATTATAAACAAGGCGTTGCTATTCGTAAAAATAACACTGCTTACCCAAACAGTCCATTTCCCTTTATCTGTACCAGCCTTGGACGTACCTTGGCCTCCAACCTGCCGCGACCAGAACGAGCGGATGCTGTTTGAAATAGTACGAGCCGAAACATTGTATCTTTTCCCTGCAATAAATGCAGTGTATCTTTCTGTACTGGCATTATGTATTCTATATATATACCCTTTCCATATCTATTTACAATAATGGCTCTGCCTCGTCAAAGCTATGTGTAATTTTCTTCTCTGGATTTTTCCATTTACATTTTCTGCTATATAAAACTTTATCTAAGTTATCGAATTATTTAATCTTGGAGCAAATAATTATTTTTGTATGGTATTTTCTTGTTCATATTTAACCATTTATAGTTCAAGAATCTTTTGTCTCCATCTCTGAGTTTCCGTACACTTCACAAGTATATATAAATCATTCTCTTCTTCTTTACACGGAGGGGATCTCCATCTTTCAGTCCTTTTCTCAGAGCCCTCAGTTTCCAAATTCACAATACAAACGTGTCGTATTAAGTTTAGGGGGATCTCCTAGTGAAGGGATTCAGAATGAAAGTAACTCAGCAAATATGTTCTGCTTTTACAGTGCACCTGGTGTATTTGTACTGTGCACAGATATCGACTGTGCATGTGTAGAATTCGTTGTTTCAGTTTCCTTAATCACTACAGGTGTTCCTCTGTTTATATTGTGGTATTATTTATCCTATGTGGCTTTGGTTTGAAAAATGAGGTGGATTTTATGAACGAACAGCATATGATGTCTCATTTTAATTGAAATATTATTCTTAATATATATGGAACATGTTTATTATGAATTTAAGCGAAGTTCCATTGTGGTTGCAGGTCGGATAGGCACGCCTCACTTCATGGCCCCCGAGGTAGTAGAACGACAGCAGTACGGAAAGCCTGTTGACATCTGGTCAGCTGGTGTCCTCTTGCATATCCTGTTGTCGGGAACGTTACCATTTCTGGGGACCAAGGACAGACTGTACGAGAGCATATGCAGAGGGAAGCTGTATGTAAGTGCATACCGGTGAAACAGTTGCCATTAGTAGTAGTAGTAGTTCAATTCTCATTTATTAACGTGCTAGTTTAACTGCACAATTTACAGTTATGAAATCTTCACGACACAATTGCAAAAAGAGCCACGTGAAGACGTGAAGCCAAAGGTGCAATAATAATAATAATAATAATAATAATAATAAACTATTACGATGATATCTTTAACGATGTGACATTTAACGTATATATGGCGAATTTTGTATTGAAATACATAAATAACGTTAATGAACAAACTTACGAATGTAGAATGTAAACTGTCTCCCGAGATGTGACGCTGTATAGTCTTGTAGAAATGTACCGACGTTTCGGAGAAACGTGCTGCCTCCATTGTTCTGATATAAGACCTACCATGAAGATGGAAGCGCTGTGTTACAACGATATGTCTGCAGATTTACAGCAGATAATGTTGGCATTACATCCCAGAAGATGACATTATGTGTAAAGACACTGCTGTGAGAACCTAAAATCTCACAAACGTAGAAACAGTCCAATTGCAGGTGACATTTTATGTAAAATATTTATATGAATTATTTTTTCATATTTTTGTATTACAATTAATATTCATGTGCATCAAAGATCTTTAATATTGGTAGTGTTTAAACTCAAAATTCGGAGGGGAGTTTTCAAATAAGGCCTGAATGCTACAGAAGCAACTGTGGCAGTCACTACTCAGACAGAGACATACACAGCTTTACAGGCACAGTTGTCAGTCCCAGTCATTTCTTCTATTTATCCACATTCTTTGCATGCTTTTACCATATCAGCACTGTGTTGTAAATCCAATGGCAAAGAAAATAGAGGTTGTTCCAGGAAGGGATGCAGGAAACGTTCATGGATTAGAATTGATGGAACACATGTGACGTATTTAAAATATCCAACTAGTTCAAGAAAAAGAAGAAGGAAAAGAAAAAACAAAGATGTATAATAATGTTAAATTACTGATGTCAGGGCATAAACTGTATGGCATCTTTTCAAATAAACATGAGGGGTATATTACATTTGTTTTCTTCTTGCTTACCTTCTCGCTTTCTCTCTTCTTTTCTCTTGTTATGCAGTGGGGTGTCTGTAATGTGTCCACAAGTATTCTTCCCAACACAACAGTATCACTGTTCACTTTAAATTCATTATACATAAAGCTGTGAAGCTGACTACCACTCAGCTACTCAAGAAATCGTGTGCCTTTTGTGGAACTTGAAGGTTCAGTACTGTGTTCATATGGGCCTACCATTTTGTGCTATGACATTACAGACCCCTGGGTTGTATGGCATGTGTAGTGGCTAAATGTTCTGGTGTTATGGAGAAATGTGCTGCTTCCATCTACAGGATGTCTGAATTGGTTCAGGTGGATGCTGGACACAGAGGAACAATTTATCAGTTATATAGGATGGTTTGAGGTAGTTGAGTCAATCACAACCATTCCTGCTGTCTTTCATACCTGTGGTTGGCCAAACTACCTCAAATCTCCCTATGTAAGTGAAGAATTTTTCCTCCATATCAGTTCAGTATCCACCTAAAGCATTTCAGTCATCCTGCAGATGCAAGCAGTATGTTCCCCAGAAACACTGGAACGTGTAACCACTATGCGGTGTAGAAATGCAAGAGAAGCCTGTTACCTGGCATCACATCTCACAAGATCGTAATCTGAGTAATCACAGCCATGGGAACACCAAATTGCCTATTTTTACCATTAGTTTAAATTATCTGATAGTATAATTAGTTAAAATAGTGATACATATCTTTGAAAAATGCTCTTGAATGTAACATTTTCTGTTCAATTGATGTTACTATTTGCAGCTTGATACACCACAATGGGAATGCATAAGTGAAGCAGCAAAAGACTTGGTGCGACGGATGCTGACAGTGGACCACACTCAAAGAATCACAATTCAAGAAGTGCTCAACCATAAGTGGCTCAGAGTATGTACATTCTTACTGTGCAAAGTGCAGATATTTCTTTACCTGAAGCCATTACTTGACACTTAAGTTCTATTAATTAGCAGTTCCTAATAACATTTGTTCAAGCTAGGGTTTTGCCACACCCATAGATATCATTGTGCATGCACATTTTTGTAACTATATGCTGAATGTTGAAGAAGGTGTGCTGTGTTTGTAGAAGGCAAGTAGAGATATTGATTCTTTGCCTGGGATTTGGTTACATTAGTTGTCATTATCACAGTCTATAGTGGCTGAAGTTTTAATGGAGTAATGCTCAAACCAAGGAAATTAGGATTTTTCAGTGTATTTACAAACAGACTGGGAATGTAATTTGAATTTGATCCACAAACTGTTCAAGAGCACTTGCACATTGCTTCAAGAGGTGTGACTACCGTATGTACTAGCAAGAGTACAGAGTGAATTTCATATAATATTTAAGTGCTTTCTGGTAGGTGTTCACTGGGAAACTGGCAGGAAAGTTACATCTGTATATATTAGATACAGATCCATAATTTCAAGAAATGGAAGCACACTTGTAAGAACAAGGGTATACGGAAGCACTCATAGAAGAGGTGATGCTAATCTCCTCAGGATATGGAGATTAAACTGCCTGTATTCGATGTAATTACCTTTCAGAGTTTCTACAATACTACCTACCCTAGGAAATGCTGTTTACACTGTGACCAAAAGAAAGTCAATACAAGTACATTATAAGTTTTCGATGAATTTGCAAGAAAATAATATGATAGGGCACACAGGCTGGGTAAATAAATACTGTGAACACAAAAATAATTATTAGGTAGGCCTATAATTGTTTTCTCACCAAATTTTATGTGTATTTCTGTTATTTGGTAATCATTTCTGCTTCATTTGTACTACACACTGTCCATGGTACATGCAGTTCTGGTTCACTGTTAAGTCTGCTCCTTTCCTTTCATTTCCTTTGTTTTAAACTGTGTCAGTGAATTTCTGGTTCACACATGTGGGTTGCTGTGAATCGAAGTGCTTTCAATATCCATTCTTCATTCCTAATCAAATTATTTATAATAGAACTTTTTTGTTCAGTTAATAAACTAAATATTTATAGCATGTCAATGTCTATATTTAATATCCATTCTTCATTTCCAATAAAATTACTTAGAACTTCTTTGATCAGTTAATAAACTAAATATTTATAACATGTCAGTATCTATATTAAACCATTTTAAAGGAATAAAATTCACTCACTCTAACTTTTTGTATAGACAGTAGAGCAAAACAGAGAAAAGACAAAGTGATAAAAGTTTAGTGGTTTTGTCTTTCATTTGCTTTGGCAGTTGGCCACCCTTGTAGTCTACACATCTCACAGATTTGATGGCAGCTACCCTGCTGACAGAGTAGTTATGTTATATTACATTATGTCTGACTGTAATTGTAACAAAGCTCAGTGCAGCAGTGGAACTAGCAGAAAGATTGTGGACATGTAAGTTACAGTAATGTGATATTTCCCAGTAAATAATCCCACATCCTTCTCACATTGCCCTGTGAGCTAAGATTCTTGCTGTTGGAGTGTAGCAGTTAATTTATTCTTATTGTCTTCTAGGATAGAGACAAGGGAGTTACCAAAGTTCATTTGCAAGACACAGTTGAAGAAATGAAGAAGTTCAATGCTCGTAGAAAGTTGAAGGGTGCGGTGCTAGCAGCTGTTTCTTCACCCAAATGGACCTCTTTCTATTCAGACCCTAACAGTGATGGCTTTTCAGATTTTGGAGAGGATGAAGTGACATCTTCGGGTGAGTCCAATCATAATATGAGGACACATCCAGAAGTATACAGCTGGCTGAAGAAGTTTAACTCTTTTTGTTGACATGGGCTTGCAACATAACCTGTACAGTCTAGGAAAAGGGATTTTAGATCATGCACTAAGATGTGTCTGATGGTTGGATTTTGACTCTGGAATGATTGTATTAGGAAATGTAAGCATAGGCTGTTTTTCTACAAATATGGTGCTGCAGGTGTCTTGTGTTTTCCCATAACATAACACCAGAAGTAAAGCAGAGTGTGATAACATGCTGTGCATGTGCACAGAGCAGGTGTAAATGCTTGTGCACACAGAAATAAATGCAGAATATCATGTGAAGTGGTTGTTAAACTGTCCAATACTTATGTATCAGATGTAGTGAAAATCCATACAGTGGATTGTGAGTCATCATATGTACACAGATGGACAGAGTTATAAACAAGGCATTTTAATAAGTGTTCGACCGGGCTGCAAATGTGCCTAAACATTGAAATGCTTGGCCAGCTGGGAAGCATGCATGCATTATTACAGTAGTGCAACACATGGCCAATAAAGGATAAATATACAGTGATGCTGTTTGCATGTCGTTTGTATGTGTCAGTCTTGGATTTTTAGTTGTAACATCATTCAGCACTGAAAACATAACATCATTATACTGCAGGCAACACAAGAGTTATTCAGCGATCACTGTACACAATTAAACAAATAAATGGGCAGAAATCAAATATTTGAACAGACTGCACAGTTACATGGGAACATTTTCAACTTTTAATTTGGCGTTGCTTCTCAGGTGTAAAAGTTCTCTTTGTTGATCAAATCATTAATGTGGTCAATTTACTTGCACCTAATGCAGAGAAAGTTCTGTGTTTTTACTAACTTAAGGTTTGAAAAAGGCTGATTTGCTAAACTGTCACTCACAGGAATGGTAGCGCAAGTGAAGCACACTCTTGTGCGAACAGCCATTCGAGAATGCTTGTTGCAGTATCTCTAGCCTGACAGTGTATCTCTTAAGGCTACTGATGTCTTGTTTTCCATGAACTCTGTGAGTTGCAAGCATTTATTTTTCAGTGATGGTGTGTGTCATGGTGATATGTTCTAAGAAGGTTTTGGGTTTTTTTGTGTTCTAATGTGTGGCAATCATCTTTATTGATTGCATATGTTGGATCTCTGCTTTTTGTGGAGTCCATCTTTGTTGCAGATGGCACTATAGGCTGTGCTGAAACGTATTCTCATGTTGTTCACAAAATTCCCCTTAAGAGAGACTGTTTCTTGCTTGCTTTTATGAGCCACTGAACTTTTCATTGACAACACTGAGTGCTACTTTCATATCCATTAGTTTACTCTGTATTTTTTGCCAGTCACAGTAGTAAGGTTATATGAAAAGTGACATAAAGAGGAAGAAAGCTTGCTTGCAGAGTGCTATACGGTTAGGGTTACGGTGTAAACAGAAATTACTTGCGTGGTGTTCTCTCTGCATTATAAGTTTAGGTACAAACCAACTGTCAGAACATTGTGAGATTTTTAAGTTCTCACAACAGTGTTGCTGAGGTTTCAAGTCTTCTGGGATGTGATGCTCTGTTGTTAGGTGAATGGTTCCTGATGTTGGAAGGACAATAGTGCCTTCATGTTCAGTGTCAAACAGTAGCTTGGCTTTGACTTTGGAGGCTGCCATGTTGCTTTCACATGGACTTTTGATTTTGCAGTTCACTGACTGTCTTAGAACATGCTATATGGAACCTAATTTGATAACCTAGACACGTTTACTGCCTATTCAGAAAAATGGCAGTAAAGGAAGTACACTGGGCATGTGGATAATCCTCACAAAAAGATTCTTCATTTGCAGTTTTATTATTTGCTGAAGTACATGCAAATATTGTGTGAGATGTGATCACAGCAGTTGAGGGAGAGTAGGCTGTTGTTAGCAGCAGCATCTTCAAGTAGTGGTGAAGAGGATGGCAAACAGAATGGGCTAGCATGTGCTCTAGTGACAAGATTTTGCTAGACTGATATTGTGACTGTCAAGTAAAGCTGGAGTGCAGGAAAGCTCCAAACAAGACTGTAATAATCACATTTGTAACAAGTGTGAAATGACTGAGACTGTGGTCGGCAGCAAGAAGGGTAATGTAAATAAAGATCTGACAAAATGTTAGAAAACAATCATATGTATTCACAAGCAGAGATGCAGTTTTGGAAACTATGTAAGGTGTCTTGCTGAAGAACTTGATGTAAAAGAAACATCAGCATACAGGATTGTTTTGATGTATGTGCAGTGCATTCTTACAAAATTCATACACTGCAGTACCTTTGTTCAGGGTGGTAAAACAAAAGAATTAACTTTTTTTGTCTATTTGTGCCTTTGCCAGAGAGAATTCCAGTAGTTCTGTAAAGCATAAGGCTTACAAATGAAACTCATGTTCATCTGAATAACCCCAGAAAGCAGAATAAGTATATATGGGCCCCTGAAAAACTTGCTGCTTTAAATAATTTAGACACTGTGCCACCCCAAAAATGTATATTCCCAGTTTTGGACTTCATTTTTCTTGAACTTAGTAGGAATTCGTGTGTTATTATTCCCATATCCTCAAAGAAATTGTTCCTACCTTTCCAACAAGGTGTGGATTCTGGTTTCACACAAATATTCGTTCAGTGCAATGGTGCTCAAGTGCAGTGATGTATGTTCTACGTGGCATTTTCAGATGAGGGTCTTGCATAATCAGTTCCCATCATGTTCCATATATGGTCATTTCACATACTTTTCTTTCTTATGGAAAGATAGTGGGCTGATGAGATTGTTTTACTGTCTTTATGTTTTCCCCTTTATCAGCTTTTGGAAAAGTTCATAATTTTCATTAAGTCTGAAGTGAATGTTATACTATTAGAGGTATCCGTGACTTTATATTTTTCAGTTTCCTACAGTGAGTGTTAAAACATGTAATTGTGAATCTGAACAACCACTGTATAACGCATGTGTCATACATTTGTGACACAACATAGAAGGTCGCTGGGGGAAGAGTGTGGATTACATTGAAGGTGACAGGATGTATAAGAAGCGAAGAATACTTATGATGGCAAATTTTGCGAACATCTCTTTGTTGAAAGCAAGAAGAGATACATACCTGCTGTATAAAATGTGTTGGACTTTATTTTAAAAATCTCATAGCAGTGTTGCTGTGAATTGGTAACTTCAGAATTATTCAAAACAGGTATGTTGATGATGCACATGACAGGTGTTCAGGCTTCATGGAAATACACATTTTTTGAGCGGAATGCAACTGATGTTCCTGTTTTTTCACTGATAGTTGTGTCTCAGGTATTCAGGGTGTTTGAACCTCTCATTGACGAACGTCTTTTCCACAGCGTAGCAGCCCATCGTGGCAAGATAGCTGTGTCACATATCTGAGATATTTTAAAGTTCACTCTTATATTGTGTTTGTATTTACTGTTGCCATCATATGGGTGCCCTTTAATGTCTGTGTGTAACTCCACTTGGAACAGTTGTGACTGTCAGCCCAGGGAATGCCAATGTATGACCTGTCTATTGACCTATAGCCCCATTCTTTCTTTTGTGTGCTAATCGTGACTTGTTATCCTTAAAAGATGTTATTAATATTACAATGGAAGTATCAAATGTAATTGAAAGCATTAGTAGTTCTTATTAAGAGCAATAAGAAAATACACAGTGAGCACATTTGTAAGTTGTGTTTTGGTCTTCCTCAAGGAGCTGTGAGCCTGGTTCTTGACTCCCTGGATGACATTCACTGTCTTCAAGAAGCACCTCTCAATGACCGTGACTTCTTGCATTCTGTGTTAGAAGACAGACAACTGCATGCCCTCCTTGAGGTAAGTACATTACTGTTCCGTGTATCTTCTGTGAATTGTTTTGTCTGCAGACTGCTGTAACAAGAGCTGGCTTTGTTTGAGTACAACGCAAATATTAGGTTCAGTATTAAAACTCCTTTTTAATGTCTCGGTATTATGCAAATCAAGATTTTTAAGATGTGTGAACCACATGAACTTGGAGGCTGATACACTTTAATTTTTCGTATAATAGTTGTGGAGCTGTCGCTGTCCATGCAGTGAAGGCATCCATTTTTAGGTTTGAATGGAAGCCAATCATATTTGACTGATGAACTAGATGAGAATTTAATAAATGTTTTAGTATGAAGTTGTTAGAGGCACGTCTGAATTTAGGTACAGGATTAGTCTGAGATTTGAGTTTACTGAAAATTGTCTGTTTCTTCCTGTTGAGTGAATTAGTTTATTGAAGATCATATATTATTGGAGTTCAAATTTTAGCCTAATTTGTATAGTTCTGATTACAAATTGCCAGTACACAAATTTGTTCTTTTCATATCCATAGAAGGTTTTGGATAAAGCTAAAAAATGTGGTGATGAAATCGGGGGTGGTATTTAATCTCATGGTTGTATGTGCAACTCTTTTTTCTAAGAAATTCTTGAATAATGTTGGTCATATAGCCATGTAATTAAACTTGTTTACCCTGAGTCATAGATACTGCAAGTTCAAATTCCTTGGACATCGCATTCTTTGTGAAGTGTAAGAACGGAACTGTAATCCTTCATTCTCAAATTACACGTGTGTTTGTGGCCTGCATATAATAGCTGGACTAATTCTGATGTGAAACCAAGTAAGTCGCTTTACTCTATTTGACGAGAAAAAAGTGTTTTTGGTGCGATTACTTTGCCTTACCAGGCGCGTTTGCAAGCAACATGGTTCGTCATGTCTGTCTGTCCGTCTTCATGTATCAGGGCGACTCTCATCTGACGGATTTTCATGAAATTTCATATATGGGATTTTACACAATTTTTTTGGCAGATTCCGATATTGGTTAAAACAAAAATAACAGACACTGTACGTGAATATTTGTGCACATTTATCGTCTCTCGCCAAGAGTGATTTTCATAAACGGATGTTCTGTTTGAGGTACGCGCTGAATCCGAAAACCGAATTTTAGACGCTGTTTATGAAATAAAAAGGAACTCCTTATGTATAAATCAGATCCATCAGTTCGCCTGTCTGTGTCCTTCCATGTGTGACAGTGTGATGAGCAACTAAACCGTTTTGTCCGATTTTTATGGAATTTGGTACAGGAGTTCTTTACAGAAAATTTGTCGAGCAAGCATGTATCTTGAAAAACTGGCGCTGTGACAGTCATATTTTACTGAAGGGCGTAAATGAATTTTCACCTTTTTTGAGAGGTTTGGGTGAAATCTGTGCATGATGCCACTCAGCAGTTTTGAGTTTCGTGCAGGTCGGTGCACTGATGACCGTGCTTTACTTACGGGCGTGAATAAAACTCTGCCCTATTTTCTACATTTTTTGGCGATTTGGATATAATTCATTATATATATATGCGATCTTCATTCAGTGTCGTTGAGCAGATGCGAACGTCACGAAAATCGGCGCCGTGAAGGACATACTTCACTTATGTAAAATGTTTTCCACATTTTTGTCCTATTCGCCTAAAACTTGGGACAGGATGTGTCCACAAAATCGTGAAAATCGCTGCAGGGACGTAAATTAAATTCTATCTGTAAAGGTAAAGCAGTCCCATTACAGGCCTGGACAGGCCTACAGGGTTCCAGGAGGTTGAGGCTCCCAGATTTCTAGAAGGTGGTAAGGTTGTCAGCCCTACGCACCGGGCCATAGTGCGACCGACAGGATTATGCCTATGAAAAAATCCACTGACACCATCGGGAATCGAACCCGCGACCTGCCGGTTTGTAGCGCAGTGCCTCAACCAACTGCGCCATCGCGTCCCCCAAATTCATATCGATTGACATCGTGTTGTGTTGACACGGGGTAGTACTTTGCTTGTTTTTGTACTGTGTGGACCGTCTCGTTGGGGTTTGGACCCACAGCTGCCTGGCAGTGCGATAGGTTGGGGCGCACGAAGTGGTAGCGACGTCGGCGTCCGTCAGGGACGCGTCTGTTGAGCAGGTGGCCGGCTGATGCTTTCGGTCTGGATTGATCGACCTCTGCCTGCATGTTCTGTGGCCCGGAGCAAATCGGAAACGAACTGCGCGCACCAGGACCCAACCACCCCCCTAAAATCTGCCCGACGAGGGCTTGGATGAGCTAGACATGTCTCAGAATTAAGTCACTGGGCAAAGAACCCTGCGTCTTGGTCTGCCAATGATGTCTGTTAATGTGTGTAGATATTGGCGGTCAGTGAGGTGCCACCGGTGTCGTTCGTTTGCAGGACCCGCGATCACAGGATGATGGCGGAATCAGCTCATTGGCGATTTCTAGTCTGTGTTTTCTTTAGTGCGCATGTCAGATGTGAAAACTTGTCGATTTCATTTGCATGTTCACTGCTCATGTTTGGTGATACAGTGAATTGCAAAATATTGCGTGAAGTCCAAATTACAGGAGTTTCAGAACAATGAACTGTAAATATTACTAGCAGTTGAACGCAGTTTGACTTTGACGTGAGGTTTGAATTACTGGCTCCGTCTTGGCTGTAAGAACGCTGTTTCTCTAGGCCCAGCTGTGCTGTGCGGAAGAGTACTTTGTGCAAGACCTTCACAATTAATTGAACTATTTACTCGCTTTTTTAAACTGAAGGCAGAAAAGAATCACCTTGGAGTGTTTACATTCATTATGCTTTTAATTTCTGGATACAAATTGAGAATGGTGCTGCATTTGTATCAGATGGTTTTCCTCCTTAACTCCTCCCTGGCTATGGATTTAGTAACACTTGCCTCTTTCCTGGTAAGCACTGTAACCCTGTTGTTGTTGTTGTTGTTGTTGTTGTTGTTGTTGGTGGTGGTGGTGGTGGTGGTGGTGGTGGTGGTGGTGGCGGTGGTGGTGGTGATGGTGGTGATGGTGGTGGTGGTGGTGGTGGTGGTGGTGGTGGTGGCGGCGGCGGTGGTGGTGGTGGTGGTGGTGGTGGTGGTGCATCTGCTGCTGCTGCTGCTGTTGTCATCTTTGTGAGTCATAGTATGTACAGTATGTGCTAAGCGGATTGTTATAGTCTTCGAGGAATATGAGTAATATATTGAATACAAAAGTATACAAGTATTACACGTGCAACATGTTTCGGTTCACATCATCAGACACGACATACAGTTTGTCGTGTCTGATGATGTAAAAATGTGAACCGAAACATGTTGCACACGTAATATACATTTTTATGCAGTACATAATTGTGTTGTGTCTGACTGTGTTTTGTTTTATTCTTATTTATAAAACTGACACAACGGGATGACTCAGTGCAAGTTTCTTCGAGGATTAATTTATAGCTAAGTAACTGACTCATGGAGCAAACAAAGTCCATCATGGGAAGGTAATAGTTCTATAGCTAGTGAAGAAAGTTTCCTCGTTTTCCATTACTGTGTTCATAACTGCCCGTTACATGCCGCTGTCCTGGGCCAAATTAATCCATTCCACTCCCATCCTGTTTGTTTAAGATAAATTTTAAAATTCTGATGCCAACATTTTTGTATTCCAAGTGCTATATTTCCTTCTTGTTTCCACTCCAAAACCTTACATTTTGTTACTTTAAAGGTTCTCGTATGTGTGTTCTTTTACATCTGTTACCGGGCCAGTGTTAGAGATGGTTGTTTGTGTGGCCAGCTGATGTCCCAGGCGAATTTCAGCTCACTTTCTTGCCATCCACTACCGTCCAGTTATGTGTACCTTGTAGTTTGACCTTTTAAAGCCTAGCGGTAACTTTACATACGACCAGGTTTAACATTAAAAAATTCTACGTGGTGCCCACATTGCGTTTATGTGTTTTGTACGGATCTCAGAACAAACAGCAACTTTTGCCTTATAAAACATTACGAGACTGGTTTTTATAACCGAAGTGGAGAGTGTTTACAGCGCGGTACGCGCTGATCCTTTTATAAAACTGATACGCTTCATCTTTAAAGGGTTAATAGTTGCTCTTTGCTGGGAGCTTGGGTAACATGTTATTGCTACTACTCAGGCCTTCCTTCACATGTCGTTGTTCTGAACACAGAATACGACCTGCTGTTTAGATATTGAAAGGTTACATCCTGCACGTAGGTCTGTTAACGTCACACCATTTGAATCTTTATTTCGCCTTAATGAGCGTAACGTTGGACACCCATCTTCCTAACTGAGAGAACATTCCTTAGGAATATACCAACTGTATCAGCTGGAGATGACTATTGAATTTGAATTAAAAAGCGGAATTATGAATAGGTATCACGTTTGGAGGAAATGGGGGTAACTGTGAACATATCATCAGCTACACCTCTTGAGTTGTGCTGGTGCCTTGGCAGAGGGAACACATTATCATCATCATCATCATCATCATCATCATCATCATCATGTTTTCTCTTGTCATATGCCTTTTCTCCCTGATACTTCTCTTGAACCAGCGGTGATCCCCACCGCCCGGGTATCAAGTTTCAGACTGCAGCACGTTCCGTATTGTGTGTGACGTTCCAGGTACAGCTGTATTTTGTAGCGAATCTGTTGTGAATGTTTTCCCGGTATGGCTTACAAAGTTTCCTTTAAACCTTTTGTTACCATTCCGGTGGCTCCAGTTACCACCGGTGTAATCACACAGTTCATGTCCCACATTCGTTGTATCTCTATACATAAACTGTCATTATTATTGTTAGGGCTATTATTATTATTATTTTTATGAAAATTCGATCTGTGTAGTAAGCATGATTTTGTACGAAGTATTGTTACGGTTAACATTCTGCACCTAAAAGTATTGCTACCGTTAACATTCTGCAGCTAATGTGTTTTCCAGCAATACACACTTTTTGTTCCTGATGTATTTTAAAATCATGAACTGGAAAGAAGTGCCACTTTTAAACTGCAAAACGTGGCTGTTCATTCGAAATACAAATCCTAAATGCACGCGTCTGTGCACTTAACGGAAGCGAGTTGTTTTCCTGAGCTCTGAATCTCGGACCCCTTTTAAAAGATTCTCTTTGCTTCTTTCACGTGAATCAGCCTCTGGATTGTGAAAATGTACGTGAATAACACCGCATAAGACGAGTAACATAATTACACAACTCTGGGCTAAAATAAACCCACAGGCTATAGGAGGGAAATGGGACGGAGAAAACAAAGACAGAAAGGGGACTGCAAGAAATAGCGTGAGGGGATTTCGATGGCATTTGGGTATGCACGTTTGTGAACCGTAAGGTCTTGTTTGTGTACTTCGAATATACCGATCTCATTGGCTCGTCCCAGAAATGTGTAAGGACATATCGGCAGGCTTACAGCAGGCACCTTGTTTTGAACCTGAGGCAGGCGAAATACAGACACAGCGGGGACACCGTATTTACGCTTCATGTTTTACACCTGAGAGCGTAGTGTGTTTTGTGTTCTTGCAGTTTATGACTGCTCAAAATCCTATTTCCCGAAATGCAATCTAGGTATACCGTATGTTGTGTCTGCAGCTATCGATTGCCCTTCGAAGCAGCAAGAAACAATGTGAAAGTACTTTTCTGTCCAATGCTTCTCAATACCCGAAAGGGCATGGGCTTTTTTTTCAAGGTTTCTAGGCCTCACCTCTTTATTCTGCTGATAATATTAAATTGAGATGAAGGCTATACCGCACAGGTATTGCGGTATAGTTTTTAGGTGCGATCTCCTTATTCATCTCGAATCTCTCTTTTTTTTTTTTAATTTCATGAAGAAATTCCGGTGTCTTAAATATAGTGCGTTGTAGCTTTAGGGCCCTTGCTGAATGGTTTTTGTTTCAGTAATAGCGTTATTCATAAGGAACGCCACCAGGAAACTGATTATATTGGTTTGTAAATATAAAAATGTAAAGTTCGACAATGCCGTGAAGTTCACGTCGGTGTCACATGCGCTGGTGCAATACCAACTGAGAAGTAGATCCGCAGCTCCATATTGTGAAGAGCAGAAATGTACTATGTCGCGAGAGGAACAATGTGGTGGATTTTCTATCTCAGATGCTGCTGAAAGGCAAATTGAAGACGCTGTGGACGTAGTCTATATGTTAGAAGAGTCGCGGTTCTGGTTTGGTAGTGTTTTTTCTCTTGGGGTTACACGTGCTTTGTCAGCTAGCCAAGGAACCTGGAGCTCCTTCCGGCATGCATAGCTGACCGTTACGCTCCTGCAAGTGTAGACATCACATACAGCTCTGAATTCTCCAGAGGGTAGGCCATTTTCATATATCTGCAGTCCAGCTGCTGGGAGTAACGTGGACAGGTGGGCGTGCAAATGCTGGATGTAATATACATTATGTAGCTGGAGACCTGTTTCGACTTAAATTATGTATCAAATTGAAACCGGGAGCAGTCTACTTCCTTTTTTTTTTTTTTTGTAGCCGCATCTTCTTTCTCGAAGTCTGTCCAATGTGTTGCGAATTTTACTTTCAAAACGTGAACGGGTCTAGTGACATGAAGCACTCAGCTGCGAGTTAAGTAAAAATATTTCCGTGACGTGAGTTGAATTGATACCGAGTCATTTGTATAAGCGCTCTGTGTACATAAAATGTTATGTTCCGAGAAATGTTTGAGATGATAGTAAGGTTACTGAGCTATTTCTGCTGCATTACAGCAACATGTGAAATGTGTGATTTGTAGAACCCAATTTTGCTGTCTGGTAATTCTGTGAGTCAGCCTTCATAAGTATGCAAGGGGTGATGTCTACGGAATCGCTAGTCAAACCTAAGGTCTGTGATGGCAGTGCTTTAAAGCATACTGCGACTGCTTCCATATGTTTTATAATTAAAAACAGTGCACAATCCAGATGTATTTTGTAGATTATGTCTGGTTGAATTATAGATTATTACAATGAAACAGGCCATGGCCACTTCCTTGAATCTTGGAATTTGCTTATTCAAAACACACAATGTTAACGCGTTTACCATATACCTTGAGAATCATCACATGAACAAAACAATATGAATTATTAAATTTTCGTAATTAAAATATGATTTCGCAGATAATTTTAACGTTTTGAAACTTCTTGTTCGATGATTTAGGTTTGANAGGCTGACGACGAGGTAACACCTTGCAGCAGGCAAAGAACACTTCGTTACCTGTACCTTATCAATTGGCCTTTCACAGATCAATCTTTTATTTGACATTATCTAGGTGTAAACTAGACAGAGAAAACGTTACATAAACTGTGAGTTCTTCACTCAAGAAGGTCAGTGATTTGAGTATGTCTCTGGTTCTCATTGATTCCATGGATTTAGGTAACAAAAGAGCTGAAGATTACTGTCTTCTTGGAAGTGACGCTATGTCGTTTAGCTGAAATAGCTGGAAGAGTACACCTATAAGCCTACACTGTAAGCAGCTTTAATTTTTGATTAAAAGACAGTGTCCCAGAAGTGTCTGCATTACAGCCTTCACATAGGCCTACATCGATGCCGTCACCTGCGAAGAGATTTGGCATTGAAACTGTTTCAGTTCCTGGTTATGGTTCTGTTGAGTTTGTACCTTCATGGATGCTTCAGTGTGTGAGTGCGACTCTTCTGTAACGCAAGAAATTGAAATGTTAAACAAAACAAAAACACCTCTCCCCTGCTCTTGTGGCGTTTGTGCAAGTTGCTGCACGTTTATTGCTTTTTTTCTTGTGCTGTACTTCGGATTCATATGATATGGTCGACCCAGATAGGTACAATAAGAACCACTAGGCAGTGCTGATAAACGATACCACGATTACGTCTCTGTAGGGGATACAACAGATGTTCATTAAAACAGATAGGCCTAAATGAATATTGTTGTGCAACGCGTCTCACTTCTGCCGAAAATTAGTGGAGGATGCAGTGTGTCCAGGGAGAATTGGCCACTATCCTGTACCTCGCCCTGTCCCAGAAGTTGCCGTCTTCACCCACAGTCAGTAGTAGAGAGGAGTAGAATATGCAGAAATGTCAATTTCCGCGTTTTGGAGAGTGGTTGCTGTTCTCCATTAGCTGGCGGAGTCGATTCTGCTGGGTTCGCTAAATGAAGGCCAATTCTCATTCTCCAGTACTCTCATCTCGTGAGTCAAAATTGGAAAAGAAGCCTCTATACCTTCAATAATTTAAATAATGTTCACAATTCAAACGATTTCGATACGTAGTGCAATTTTAAAAAGGGAAAACGTTTAACTTCTGACAGAAATTAACGAAAACTCGTTCAATTTGAGATTCATTTACCGTAGTTGGGTTACAGAGCGATGGGAAATTAACCACACTGCGTTAATGACTTGGGTAAACCAGAGTAGATTGAAATGCGTGTGTCGCAGTGTGAGACACGTTTCGAAGGCAATGGATGTAATGTTTTTAATAGTTCTGTCACCAGTATTTAGTGTGTCGCACTAATGAAGAGTATTTGAAAGCCGTAGTCGTTCTGTTCACGTGTTGTGACGTCAGAGCAGCAGAATAGTTACGACATGTCGCACTTGAAACTCGTTTTCTCTAACTGGAAGATCGGTAGTCACACAGTGAAGTACGGAGTTCGTGGCTTCCTGTAGGTATCTCTACGATTTAGAGATGGAAACAAGTTTCAGTTGTGTAGGTTGAATGACGTATGCGTTCGAGTAAGGCCTGTGTGTTTGAGGGAACCTGAAGCTGAAACGCTTCACACTGAGATTGATGATAACGGCACCGAATCTTCCTTAAGGAGCAGACGAACGCCTTGCCACTTTGAAATATCTTTGTGCATTTAGAATTAGGTGAATGAAGGTGCACGGGAGGAGTACAGTGGCGTTTAATGATTTAATATTCGCGGGGTTAAAACTAAACAGTGATTGGGTATTTTATTGCATTTGCGTAGTAAGAACAGAGAATTTGAAGAGGAACTCCCTGTCAAATAAGAGAAACTTCTTGTGAATTTTGCTGTGAAATTACCTGAGCATGGAAGCTGAAGTTTTAGGATTGGCATTCCTGAAGCGTAGTACCACCGCACAGTGCGGTGGACAGACCTTTCTTGCTCATTTGTTTCATTGATTGTTCGCTGGATTCGTCTGTAATTTTTAATGGGAAAGGTTGCAGATAATGGACCCTTCCTGGGACGGACCGTCGCTTGTTTGTGCACGTTATCGGGCACCAGTGCTCTCTGCTTGTTGCGGTGTAAACTGTGCGTGTGTGTGTGGCAGAAGTGATGCTGTTTTAGTTTGGTTCCGAAGCGTGAAACCACAGAGTTTTATTGGCCTGTTCCATTGTCCCCGTCCTTCGAACTGTTAGTTCATCATCTCTACTCTTCACATGTGTTGAAGCAGTACGTTGCCGCAATGAGTACATATGGTATGTACTTTCGTGTATTTAGGCGTTTGCAGGTTTCGCATGGTTAAGGATGCATTGCCTCCATTTTGCCATGTTTGGACCTTTAACTGAATCCAGGAATGGACCACTGTGGTGCAGTGACACAAACTGAGGACTGATTCCATCACAGCGAACGACTTTGCTAGCATACGGTTATGATCAATGGATCGCGACGTTCTACAGGAGAATAATTGTTCTCCTGCTATTAGGGCTAAACATATACCAGCAGCTAGTGTAGAGGATCTGATAGGTATCGTTCTTTGCTACAGAAGGGACGTGGATAGTCGAGTGTCATTTCAACTTGTTAGTATGTCTCCAGCAAAGTCGTAATATCTTTCTGTTCCTGTCAGCGAGTTATCGCCTTCATAGTCGCCTCTTAACCGGCAAAAAAGACGTTCAGGGGACTGTAAAGGCGGTCGTCTTTACCAGCAGTCAGTGTTAAGTCTCACATCAGGTGCAGAAGAACAAGAGGGCAGTAAATTGTTGGTTCTGTCAAACGTATGCTGTCGGTGTTGCCATGACACTTGTGCTGACATATAAAATATGGGAAGAAACTTTTTTTTGTCTTTACTTGCTTACCGATTGTCCGAAGGCCTCCTTTAATGAAAAGAAAGTTACACATTTTTTTTTTCATGAAACCACTATAGTGATTTACTGCCACAAATGTAAAATTACACTAATAAAGTATTGTGAACACTCGCGGACATAAGGTGTCCTTACCTATGTTCGATCATAAGAAGGAGAAAAGTAAGATGACGCTAGCGCATTGCCCTCTGTTGTGCCTTTTTTTGTTCGTCCACCTCAGTTTTTGGATCTGGTGACTGCTCGAAACAAAGCTTGATATAAACGTTATGCCATAGGATGCCACAACAACGTCATTCATACTTTTTAATTCCCTGCATCAGTAATAACAACATGGCTGACTTGCGAACTTGAATGACGGGAGCGTCGCTTGCTCTACTTACTTTGGGATTCTTACGTGCTGTGTGCTGGATGGCAGTATATGCGACTTTTCTCAGGGCACTACTTCTGTAGGGCGTAAAATAATTTGACAGCTGTGCAGTAACTGTTTTTAGCTTTCGGTTTGATGGTGATAAGTAGTGAGCCACTGGAGGTAGCCGTGTTAAATTTGTGCAGAGATAGGCCATAAAAATATTTAGACATAAAGTATATAAACTCTGTGTCAGCGATTACAAACGTGGGGCCAGTTCATAAGTTAGGAAAAATGAACATATGCAGATTCTGTATTTGCGTAACGTAGTACGTCCCGGAAAGTAAAGTAAAGCAACAGTAATAATGCGAATAGATCTTTCTTTCTTCTTTCGTAGTCCTTCCCTCTTCTTTCTTAGTCCTTCCCTCGTCTACCCACTAGTTCACATTAGGTGTCGAGGGTTTTTGTAATTTCATTTGATCAAACTCAAGCACACACCACAGTCGGTAGGACTTCTCTGGACGAGGGATCGGCCAGTCGCAGAGACCTGTAGCTGACAAAACAAACACTGTACAAGAGACAAACATCCATGCCCGCGGTGGGATTCGAACCCACGATCCAAGCAAGCGCTCGGCCGCAGACCTGCGCCTTAGACCGCGCGGCCACTGGGATCGGCGCAAATAGATCTGTGTAGCTATAGACGTATTCATCAGATTACAAGGCCGTATAAATTCCGACCGGTACTCATTTTATGAACATGTACCATGCATGAGTGATGGAGTGTGTTGCGTTGTGTAGCGTTTGGTTTGATAAACTTCGCGTTCGTACAGTTAATCATATGTCACAAGCAAATAAACGAGCTTTGGCTTTTGAAGCATTACAAAGCCTGTTTCTTTTTATCTATAGCCTGATGATCCAGAAATACCCCTCCATGAGTTTCACAGTAGCATTGACCACTGCCTTCTTGTTAGTCTGTAAGAAGCTGATTATATAGCTACTAGCATAAAGACCCTTTAGATTTCAGTGTCGAACTGTTGTGGTCACTCGGACTTTTTTTCTTAATTGATGAAGGGCCCCGCAGCAGACGCTACGAACGTACCGCAGCCTTGAGGCTTACTGTGTAACCTTGATGAAGGTGAAGATGATTGTTATTTTTGTCCTTTTCCTAGTAATGGAGCACCAGTAGGAATGGTGTTGACAGGGGAAAACCGAAGTACTCGGGGGAAAAACCTGTCGCACTGCCACTTTGTCCACCACAAATCCCACGTGGACTGGCCTGGGGTCGAACCGGGACCTCCGCGGTGGGAGGCCGGCGACTAACCGCCTGAGCCATGGCACGGCCCCGCTGGGGCTTGGAATCTGTTTACAAAACAAATTTACATGCACGTGCTACATTTTTGCCCGTAAAACAGACTCGTCAAAAATTCGTAATACCAACTTGCAAAGTTCTAGACAGGCAGCTACATTTATAGTAGAATATTTTGTACCAGGGCTTAGATAATAGCAGTAGCCACTGTGCTGTACTCCTCTCTAGACGCAGTCATTGCTGGGCACTGCAGTTCAGTCTCATGCATACCAGTAACCGCAGTTTATTTCTTCTACTGTTCCTAACCGCAACAACCTATATTTATGTAAGAGAGAAGCAAACATTAGTCCTTTGTTCATATAAGGATTCTTCTAAATTTATCTACAGAATTTTGCATTTACAGAAGTATTCCTTAGTTCACACCGCAGGCGGTATACCGTCTACGCTACGGGTTAGACGGTCCGGGGTTCGAATCCCGGCAAGAGTAAGGTATTTTTCTCTTCTCCAAAACGTCCACGCCGGTTCTGTGGCAAACTCAGCTTCCTATTCAATGGACACCGGGTTTTTTCCCCGATGTTAAAGCGGCCGGGGCGTGATAATTGCCTGTCACCTCCCTCTAACGGCGAGGTCAAGTACTAGTGGAGCTCGACCTCTACTCCGCCTCTGGATCTTCATGGCCTGTTTTAGCATGAACTTCACCTCTTTGTCTGTAGGTGTGTGTGTGTGTGTGTGTGTGTGTGTGTGTGTGTGTGTGTGTGTGTGTGTGTGTGTGTGTGTGTGTGTGTGCTCGCGCGCCCCAGTTTCTGTATGTCTTTCGTTTCTTAACCTTTTAAAGCCTAGCGGTAACTTTACATACCACCAGGTTTAACATTGAAAAATTCTACGTGGTGCCCACATTGCGTTTATGTGTTTTATACGGATCTCAGAACAAACAGCAACTTTTGCCTTATAAAACATTAAGAGACTGGTTTTTATAACCGAAGTGGAGAGTGTTTACAGCGCGGTACGCACTGAGTCCTTATATAAAACAGATACACTTCGTCTTTAAAGGGTTAATGTGTGATTCGACAGCTGGGCCAACAAGATGAAAGATGGGTCAGAGTGTATATGTTCGGCAGATTCAGCAGTAAACGCACCAGCGAGGTATGTATGGCGATGAAAGACGCGGTGATATAGAAGAGCTGAATACAGTTTCGAAAAAGTGCGAAAGAATTTCCTTGGTATTTTACCAAGACAGGAACCAGTGATGGGGTAGGGAAGAATGTATTCAGTGTTGTACTAGAAACGAAACGAAAAAAAAAAACCGGACTGCTTCGTTGAAAGTATGAGTTTTGAAATTAAAATGAATTGGAAGAGGAATAGCTGCAGGACGCTGTCCCCAATGTTTAGGCAATAGTGGTGTTAAACATTTGTTGCTGTCTTGTCCAGAAGATGGAAAGTGGGGAATGGAGAGCGCGTCTAAAGAATGGCTGTTTTTGAATGAGGAGTTGGAGTATAGAGAAATCGTAGATTGCGCAAGTAGAACGCAAGTGAGAACTGCAGGAAAATATGTGCACAAAGCAAGGCGTAAGTGGGAAAATAAAGTAAATGAAACGTGGTAATAACAATGCCTGTATAGAGAGGGCTGTGCACCGTGACAAGCAAATGTGAGCACTGCCACGAACCGTGCAATAAGAACTCAACAGATATCAATATTAACCTTTTAAAGCCTAGCGGTAACTTTACGTACCACCAGGTTTAACATTAAAAAATTCTACGTGGTGCCCACATTGCGTTTATGTGTTTTGTACGGATCTCAGAACAAACAGCAACTTTTGCCTTATAAAACATTAAGAGATTGGTTTTTATAACCGAAGTGGAGAGTGTTTACAGCGCGGTACGCACTGAGTCCTTATATAAAACCGATACGCTTCGTCTTTAAAGGGTTAATGAACAGGCATCTACTGTCTACGCCACTGCATGTGTACGATTGTGGCTGTTGGCTTGCTTACGTGTTTGTTTAAGGTGTGTTTAACTCTGCTGTCCGTGGCACACCTTGTATACCTGGTGGTATGTAAAGTTACCGCTAGGCTTTAAAAGGTTAAAGTAGTGTCCTTTGCTGACACTCCAGTGTTGCGGTTCTTGATGATAAGCACATCAGTTAATTCTGTCGTGTATGTAGATGTGAAACCGAGAGAAGTAAAGCTGTGTTCTCATTGTCTGCATTAACACGAAGTTTTGCTTGCTAAGCCGGTAACAGTTTGCCGTTTACTGCAGCTTAATCAGCTCCTGGAAACAGGCTTCACGCTGTGATTTCGAGGAGACAGGAAATAACATTTAACAGTAGCCAAACTGCAAATTAATTTTTGTCGCCGACCTACTTCAGAAGCGCGTGTTAGATGCTAATTACCTTCGTGTCTGCCACGTTCAGGATTCTGAAGCGGGGCCGTTGTACCCGGCTTGACCTACAGTTCAGACAACTCTGCTCAACTCCCCAGTAAGTTGCCTCTGTTTCAGCCTTCTTGCAGGAGAGTATAAGGAAAGCAATTTTCCTTGCCTTTGTTGGTACAGTATTTTCTCTTTCTCACCCATTTCAGCCACCGGCTGAGGTAATAATAATAATAATAATAATAATAATAATAGTTATACTATTATAAAATATAGAAATTGTAATTAAATATAGTTATAATATTATAATATTAACATAATTTTAATGTGATAATAATAATATTATTATTACTATTATTATTATTAGTATTATTAATTTGAAACTAAGGAGGGGGATACGACAGGAGATTCGAGAAAATGTACAAAATCAGTTGTTCTTGTGCGACTTTTCAGGCTTTCCTCGCAATGTAATTGAGGCTTCCGCTCTTCAGGGATGTTGTTGAGCAGCGTAAGTTTCTGGTTGTTTACCGACGTTACGGAACAACGTATAGGTGCCATTTTCAAGGGTCAGGCAGTCCAAGAAGAACTTTTCTGGGATGGCGTGACCAACCTGTGCGGTCTAACATCCCACAAGAGCGAAGGCTTCAGGTGCTCATAGTCAGTGTGCGTCAGGAAGCGTTGTTAGGAAGGTCACAGCATGTAGATTGGGGAGATGATGAATGCTTGGAAAGTTTAGGTTGAAATATCTGAAGGGAAGGGACTGCTTACCAGAACTGATCGTTTATATCGTTAACATTTTAAAGCCTAGCGGTAACTTTACATACGACCAGGTTTAACATTAAAAAATTCTACGTGGTGCCCACATTGCGTTTATGTGTTTTGTACGGATCTCAGAACAAACAGCAACTTTTGCCTTATAAAACATTAAGAGATTGGTTTTTATAACCGAAGTGGAGAGTGTTTACAGCGCGGTACGCACTGAGTCCTTATATAAAACAGATACGTTTCGTCTTTAAAGGGTTAATTTACAAGAAGCTAATATTTTACGTCTGAATGTTTCCGACCGATTTCTCACTCTCGGACTGTCGTTTCCCATAGAGTTGACTTTAGTCAGCAGTCAGCGGTCGTCTCTTCGCGGTCGATAAGTAGCAACGCGGCCGATGCACGGGAAGTTGCGGAGGTCTAAGGGCCCCTCGCTAATTCTCTTATCTGTGTGAACGTATCCATAACCAGACACAGCAGATATTTCCTGAAAGGGTTCACAAGAGCCGCCGACAGCTCCCTCTGCTGATCCAGTTGAATACATTACCCCCCCCCCCCCCTGTAGAAATGCTTTAAGATGACTTGTATCCTCTAGCCTGCGCCTTAGTATTCATATTGTAGCATCCAGTTGCTTAAATGTGATTGTGTGTGTGTAATCCACACAGGCTACATGTTGTTGCGGTTAATTGCATTTGTACAGTGTCGTCTGTGTTTGACGAATTGCCTTCGTGTATGTTAATGTATGCAGTGATTAATATACATACACAGTGTTCATACTCGTACAGTGTGAAACCCAGTGGGATAAAATATTCTCACTCGATCCGCTCTCTATCCACACACACACACACACACACACACACACACAGACTAAAAGGGCCTGCTGGCGTGCAGAAAATTTTGAGGAAAGTGACAGCAACCGTCAATCGGAATAATCATTCCCCTTGCGAAGGTAAATATCTGTGATGTGACGTTGCGTGAGTAAGCTGAGGTAACGAAATTCAGTACCTAACTTCTTTGTCGACCTCTAGGGGCGAGCTATACCGAGTCCCGATAACGGTCTACCAGGAACCTTTACGACGTATCTAGTGAGCAGTGCCATCAAAACTTCGCTCCATTTTTTTTTTTTTGTAGAGGCACTTTACTTGTCGGCAGGATATGGCGAATTGCTGACGTATCCCGTGTGTTTGTTCGCGGAGTCGGAAGCCCTTTCCACGCAGTATAATCACTGTGCCCCAGCTGTCCTTAGGTAAGAGCAGTTTGGTGTATTTCATTGTCGAAAGGTACTGTATCGTTGGCGTTCTCTGCAAACGCCAGGTATTAAGTTTTATCCTTAGCAGGCACTACATTGTAAATTGGTCACCAGACTATACTGTATAGCCTAACGCTAAGTCTGGGAGTAACAGTACACACGTTTTGATTGTGCAGTAACTTTAGATGGTCTCTCGTAAAACGACAGTTTACGGTCTTCTCTGTTTAAAGGTCCATTACTGTCGTTTCTCTCGTGCTTCTCTCATGGCGTTATCATACGTTTGGCCGTTGGTGCAGATTTTGGAAAACGTAAAGCGATGAGCGTCCGTGGACATGTGGCGAGTAGAAGGGCGTCGTTGTTTAAATAATAACTAAGAGTGGGTCTAAGTTTGAGCGTTGTTTGAGATTTATTGTTTTAATATTGTTTGAGACTGTGCTGGCCTGATATTGGTAGGGGCAGGCCAAGTCGAGTTCTTGTGGGCCTGCACAGGTTGTACTTCAAGCAGTTCATAATTTACGGGAGGACGAATTGGGGAATTTCACGTAGGAGACAATTTTGGCTTCACCGTTAACATTTTAAAGCCTAGCGGTAACTTTACATACCACCAGGTTTAACATTAAAAAATTCTACGTGGTGCCCACATTGCGTTTATGTGTTTTATACGGATCTGAGAACAAACAGCAACTTTTGCCTTATAAAACATTAAGAGACTGGTTTTTATAACCGAAGTGGAGAGTGTTTACAGCGCGGTACGCACTGAGTCCTTATATAAAACATACGTTTCGTCTTTAAAGGGTTAATCAAGTCAGATCCTGTTGATAGATAACTCTATAACATTAACCAACCAGTCAGTGAGAATAAATTTGCCGCGGAACTGTCATTTACGTATTTTGCACGAAACGCGAAAAGATCCATTTTGAACGTCACAGATAACGCAGATCAATCTGTGAGTGATGCGTAAGGATATAGTCATTGTTTATCGTGGGAATTATACAGAACACGAGAAGATACTGTGTGAACGAAATTTGGAGCTTTTAGTGTTGAACCTGGCGGTACGTATATTAAGCACTGGGCTTTAAAGGTTTAAAGCATATACTCCCTGCATTTTACCCACAGAATATGCTTGTGGGTTTGGAATGACGGACAATGAACAGTGCGTTTTTCCTACACAGTGCACGTACAGCCAAGGACGTTGTCGGGTCTGTAAGCACAGACTTAACAAGTTAATCGTCGTGTTGGAGACGCATTGTTGCCTGGGACGTGGGAACTGAATTTTTATATTAGTCAGTTTTGTGCTTACAAGGGTTAACAGCATCTGTGAGTTCAATGGGATGACCCGCAATGACCATCTCTGAAGAAAATCGGTTACTTTTTTAAACGCAGCTTTGATTTGTAGTTCTTTACAGACGTTTTGGGACAGTCTAGTTTTCCCATCTTCAAAGGTCAAGATGGGACCGTTAGGTTGTCCCGAAACGTCAGTACAGATCTACCACACAACGCTGCGCAATATGGCAGAAGAGCGCACATCTCGCGTGTATTGCGGCGGAAGCCTGAAGTCACACTTTTTTATAGTTGAACACAGCGACTCATTCATAATTGGTCTTCCAAAGACCCCACAAGATTGCTGGTTATTAGCTTTGGATTAAGACATCATAGTGACGAGTAGGATGTTTATTTTCTCTTCGGCGAAGTATGCTTTTTCACGGTTTACTTGTGTTGAGCGTGCTCCACTCTTTTGTACCATGCTAACTGTAAGCACGTACAGCCATGCCGATGAACGAGATGACACTTAATACTGTAAGTGCTGTTGTGCCTCACGCGATTTGTAATCACTGATTACTTTGAGTGTAACAACGCACTGGTACAGAAACGGATACGCGATCTCTCGCTGAAGGGTGATAAAAATGTTTACTGCACTCTTCTGGGATGTTACGTAGCGTAGAATGGTAATTCCTTACCGACGTTTCGGGAAAATCTGTTGGTCCCACTTTCAAGGGTCAAGCAATCGAAAAAGGACCCTTGAACGAACATGATAGGGTGACGTGAAAGACTTGCGGGTGCTAACGGCTTACAAGACCGGCAATATCGGCGGTATCTGACATGAAGTAAATCGTGGAAATCATTTAGACAGAAGGAATCGGCTAGAACAAAAGCTGACTAAACCAGCGACAGCTTTATCAAAAGGTCGTATTGTCATTAATGTCGAAGGTAAACATCAAGGCTGCCCTCTGTTCGTCAAAGAACTAATCAAGCTTTACGTATAAAATCCTATTAAAACCATAGAATGTCCCACAGGCCTGGACGGGGTATTGCAAATGTTAATACAGGAATCCTCTAGTTAAACCTGTTCGAACTGCACAATAATATAACATACGGAGGATTCTAGCGAAAGCCATTCCTTGCTGTAGTAATACGAATTCAACTCAATGAAGTAATCTGTGCGAAAGATTTAAGTTTAGACATTTAACTCATTCATAATATAGGGTAAAATATCGTTGATATTCCACGAAAAACTACGTGCCCTAACTCACTACTGAAGGAAATATCTGGTTGAGAGTGTCTCTGTAATTTATTCTATGCATTGAATAAACCAAGTCTGCACTCAAGAACTAGTGGTGTCGATCAAACCACTGAAGAATTGTTAGCAGAGTTAGTGGATTGTTTACACGATGTAGATTGCAGAAGGGAAAGAACCTCCCAGTGGGCCTTCACTAATATCTGTCGTACTCACAGTTATGGCGCAGCGTATTTCCCAGAACCCCGTATGGCTGCTCGCGTCAGTTTACGTAATGGTTTATAGTGTGGTAGCTTATAATTGCGTACGTATCGGCGAAAATAGGAAATTCCGGTGGGAAGGCGGCCACGTGTACTTTGTGAACTCTTACTGAGATTTACCCTTTCGTGTGACGAGCTACTAAACTAAGCTGTGTGTGTGTGTGTGTGTGTGTGTGTGTGTGTGTGTGAATTCACAAAATCGACTTGCATTTGATGTTTATGTGATATTCTACACGTGATGTGCTTTAACTGCCACACGATTCATCTAGTAAACAAAATAACACCATTCCATTCAGTGTACCATTAATTCCGATTCTGAAACAAGGCCATGTGTGGCCATTAACGTAAGTCCTGGTGACCTCCATCACTTCCCGACTGACAGCCTTTAACCTTAAACAAAGAATGGGTTGTGTTACTGACTGAAGGAACGCTTGTATTATAATAATAATAATAATAATAATAATAATTATTATTATTATCGTCGTCGTCATCATCATCATCATCTCCTTTATGCAGGGTGTTCACACTTATATACCTGAAACAAACCATGTTTCTAGGGTATACAGTGTTGCAGCTATTCTGCGCGCACTGTTAATGGTGCATATAGCGCTGTCTGCAATATTAAACTCTTCTGTGCTTCTACATTAGCACTTTCCGCAGTGTGTGTGCTGTGCCCAATATAGCTGTTTGTCCTAGTTCCTTGATATCGTGCTTTCTGCTGCTCAAGTATTTTCTGAAGGATTTTGAAATGGTTCCAGTTGCCCCTATTATTACTGGTGTCACCTTTGTTTTTACATTCCACATGCGCTGTATTTCTATTACGAGGTCTTTATATTTTAGAATCTTCTCGGCGTCTTTCTTTATCACATTTCTGTCTCCCGGGATTGCTACGTCAATTAGCATACATGTTCCTTTTTCATTATCCTGGATTATGATGCCTGGTTTATTGTTGGGGATGGTTCTGTCGGTTTGCACTTGTTGATTCCATAATATGGTTACCTTTATTATTATTGTTATTATTATTATTGTTGTTATTGTTATTGTTAGTAGGGATTGTCTCTTGGTGTGTCAGTTGTCAAAGTCCCAGAATACGGGTTTAAACCAAGTGTCTGCTGCAGGGTTTGCATCGGGGAATATTGAAATGCCTGAATAAAGGCGTGGACATGGTAAAGTGACATGATTAGGGGTATCAGCCTCTTCTTCAGGTAATTGGGCTCCATCATTGAGGCATTATTATTATTATTATCATCATCATCGTCGTCGTCGTCGTCGTCGTCTCCTTTATGCAGGGTATTCACACTTATATACCTGAAACCAACCATGTTTCTAGGGTATACAGTGTTGCAGCTATTCCGCGCGTACTGTTATTGGTGCATATAACGCTGTCTGCAATATTAAACTCTTTTGTGCTTCTACATTAGCACTTTCCGCAGTGTGTGTGCTGTGCCCAGTATGGCTGTTTTCTGTATTTTATTATTATTATTGTTGTTGTTATTGTTACCGCCCAACATGTTGCAGTCGGCATGTTTATGTTTATGTTTAGTATAGCGTCCGTTTTGTTGTACGTCCAAATCAAACCAACAAATGCACAAACTGTCGGTAAGTATATTTTCAACCCCTACATACGTTTCGCTAAACAGATTACCATCTTCAGGGGGCGCACATCAAAGAGCCACAAGTAGTGTCTGCATCCAAACACACAATGTATTACTTCATAGCAAAAGTTTTCGCATGTCACGATTCAAGGTGCGTAGATGAACCAAAAGTAAAGACAGTAATACACTATGCCTGTAATACTTAAAAATAAATGTAGCTTGAAATCCTAGAACATAACATACATACAAATTGTTTACATGAATCCAGTATTAAAATATGGATATTGAAAGTTTATAACGGTTTTTTTAAACAGTGCCTGGCTATGTATACAAGCGCTAGGTTGATCTATGGGAGATCTCGTCCTATACGTTGTGTGTATTTCGTGTTCGGTGGGGTATGGTGTATGAGTACACGATACGTGTCTTTTAAACCATTTAGTTTTTTAGTAAGTGCACCTGCAGTGAGTGGCTTATAATGCAATTCACTGCAGGACGAGAAATTTCTCTGTTCATCGGCAACGCCATGCCAGTTCTGGCACACACCCAGTTGGGATGTAAAAACCACCTGGACTTTGGAGCTGCCCCCTTGCCTTTATCTCTTGCCGAGTTTCAAAATGCACCGTTACTGCTCGCCGCCTTTCGTCTTCATGGCTTTGTGCTTAATTATTCACAGGTACAACTTTGCTGCTAAAGCATTTAACCCTTTAAAGATTAAAGTTTGTTTGTATTATGTTTAAAGCTTCATTTCGTACAGCACAGTAAATGCTTGGTCTGGTTTAAAAAACACCAGTCGACTAAGGTTCTGTAGGGAAGTAGTCGCCGTCTCTTGTGAGATTCATGCAAAACACATGAATACTCTGTGTGGGCAGACCGTAGAAATTTTTAATGTTAAGGCGGTTGGTAAATCAGGTAGCCACTAGGCCTTAAAGGATGAATTTTCCCCAAGCTTGTCAACCCGTGTACAGACGTCCTAATTTTATTCACGACTCTTTGCTCTAGTACTGTACTATTTGTGTCTAATCGCAAGATGTCTGCCAACCATTTTGTGTATTAATTTGTCGTTATTTCAACTACTAGGATTTTATTTGTTTTAGAGACTACGAAATGTCGTTTAGATGGACGGTACCAGTATTTGTGTTACTGGAATCCGAAATAAATAAAATGTAATGTGGCGGATGTGGCTGTGAATGGCTTCTTTGTAGGCCTGATAATTCAGTCCATGCCTGTTTACCACATGCTCATTTTAGGCGTGTTAACATTCTTGTGCGACACCTGTTAAAGTCACCTGTCCGTCTGCACTTTTGTGAGAGCTCGACAACCGTTGGACAGATTTTTATGAAATTTTGTGTTGAGAAGTGTGGTTGTTTTCCCTTCGATTCCAATTTCGGTTAAAGTCTAACAATATAACAGACAGTTTAGGCCTATGTTAAGAATTACGCGTTTTCCCCTGGGCATGTTGGCCCTAAGTCACACATAACTCGCTAAATGTTTGTGTGGAAGCTTTTTTTTCGGCAAGATTTTCAGATAAAAATCAAACACGCATTTTATGTCTACTGAAATTTTTCGTAGTCGTAAGGATGTCGAGATGGCCGTGCCATGGCTCAGGCGGTTAGCCGCCGGCCTTCCACCGCGGAGGCCCGGGTTCGATCCCGGGTCAGTCCGTGTGGGATTTGTGGTGGACAAAGTGGCACTGGGACAGGTTTTTCCCCGAGTACTTCGGTCTAACTCTGTCAGTTTCATTCCACCAGTGCTCCATTACTAGGAAAAGGACAGGAAATAATAATAATCATCATCTTCATCATAGGGTTGCACAATAAGCCCTCAGGCTGCGGTGCGCCCGTAACGTCTGCTGCGGGGCGCTTCTCCACTAAAAAAATAAAATGATGTCGGGATAGGTAAATAAAAGGGAACGGAAGCTTCGAAAGCATTAAACTGTGCGTTTATTTCATGATTTATTTTGTGTTATTTTGCGCTTTTTGCCTTAAAATTGCACGCGTGTGTTCCCTGTTCTCACAGGCGCTTGTGTGTAGTTGTTACAGTACGCGATATTCGCACCTGTAGTCTTTTCCTGACTGGGAAGGTGGTTGTTATGAGACCAGTGTGCTGTGTGTCTGTTAGCAAATGTTGGCGCAGTTGACCGTAGCATTAACGCAGGGTATTCATGTCATGCTGGGGACAGGGACCAGTGGTGGGCCCTTGTCAACACAGAGGCGAACATCCCCATTTCATATATGGAAAATAATTTGTTTGGCAGCTGAGAGGCTGTTAAATTCTCAGGAAAGACTTTGCTCAGTTGAGTTAATCCATGTTTGTTCTGTTGTACTGTTAACTTTCTACTGTGTTAGCACACTTAGTCGGTCATGAAAATGAATCGAGTTACACTGTTTTATCTTTAGAAACAACGAACCATATGCCATAATTTATAAAGAGTATTTTCATCTTGTGTAGAAGGCGACATTTGGCACCCGGTTTGTAGTATTTTATGACCTTCACTTAGCCCCTGGTTTATTTTCCTGCGTTTGCCCATTGATGTAGGTTTTCGTTCTTATTCTTCTTCTTGTTCGTCCTCTTCTTCTTTAGCACTGCTGCTCTTTAGGTTTAGCCTCGGCTTCTCTCACTACGCATGCTAATTCTGTTCTGTCCAAAGCTTTTGTTCTCTGTCTTTTCAGATTCATATTTCTCAATGCAAGGCCCTTTCCTATAGCCATTCCAGCATTTTGTCTTTTGGTTTCTCAACGTTATTATTTTTCCAGGTGAGGTTTTCAGCCTCATGCCCAGCCCCCATCCTGGAGGAGCAGGCTTTGATTTCGGGGTGTGCTCCTCTAAGGAGCCCTCCCTACCCGCTCTTTGTCTGGCTGCTCTACTGAGACCTGTCCGCCTCGGTTGACCCTACCAGTAGCTACGTTACCGCCAGCATAGCCCGCAGGTTCATTGGAACACAGTCCTCCCCACGCGGTTTAACATAAACCTTCGAAAAGGTGATCCCTCCCCCCCCCCCCCCCCCCTTTTCGGGTGGCGTTGGTTCTTAGTGTGACTAATACGTAGGTAAGCTGCGGACTGTGCATCACCAAGCGAGTGGGGATAAACGTGACTCTTGCTGCAGAATGAGACCGGCTGCGGTGCTCACCCAGCCTCCTTTGACGTCTGTGCCGCCGATATCACTACCGAGGAGGAGTTTAGTTATTTATGCCTATTTAGAGAGATGGGGTTGAAAACGAGTGGAGCTGTACCGCCAATTTCCCGTACGTGTTTACGGCCTGTTGGTTTATTAAAAATATTAACTTTGTCATTTCACGTGGTATATCTTTTTATATGACTTTCCTGAATTTATTTCGTGTGGATGATTAACGGAATGAGTTTTTCATTTGTTTTTCTGTTGATTTCCTTCGTTTCTCATCGCATGCAACAGTGCTCCGTGATTATAGCGGTATGTCCATATCTGAGTTACAAAATACCGTTGTACTTAAGTAAATAAATAAAATAATTTGTCACCCACTTCTTTGTGTGGAATCAACCATGTACAGTTGATATTTGCCGAACTAATGATGGTATTACCTGCGTTTATGAATTTGGCAGAATCTCCGATGAATGTCTTCCCAAAATTCCTCCACTGAACCATCTTCTGAGTCACATTCAGTTGTCACCATCGCCATGTAAGATTGGTTTTAATTTTATATTCTCATCCGCACATGGATCTGCAGCGTGCTCTGTTCTATTCAGGTTTTGCGGTTACAGTAACTATTCATTACGCATCGTCTCCATGACTACTGCCTGCATTATCCGTGCTGTCCTGCTTAATGGTAATTGCTCTAGTAATATTAGGTGAAGAGATTAAACTGTCCAGTTACTGTTCTGTAATTTTATTTTTATTCGCCCTCTTACCATTGCTCTTATTTTTAAGTGCGAATATTCCCCACGCCTCTCTGTTCTTAAACACTTATTTAATACTTTTCCGGTAACATGAGAGATACTGATTTACTTGCGTCCACACAGTCTACACTACAAAATTTAAGAACTGCAGGTCAGCTTTTGTGTTGGTAAATAAAAAGGAACATAACAGGGCGTTCTTTCTGGTGGCGGTGAGTATTGAGGTTATGTTATACTGGGAGTGGTGTAATGTAGCTTACTGGATGGCTACCGACGTTTTCGGGGGATTCTTTGGAAATCTTCAGTATTTTGGCGGCAGCAGGTTACACTGAAACTTTGGAACTAACTTAAACCTACACGGCTTCATATTCGAGAAGACGGTAATCCCAATTAAAAGCACATCACTTTCAGGCCAGTGACGGTTAAAGTGTGGAGATACAGGCTTCCAATTTCTTTCACAAATATCTTCTGTCCAGTTAGAAAGTACGTAAATATGTAGTGCTTGAGAAATTCTCTCAAGAGAGGTCGTTACTGGCCACACAGCCAAAGTAAAACGTTTTCCTGTAATGGCCTGTTTTCCCTTTGAATTTAAAGGAAATTCGAGTCATGTCGTTGGACCGTGTTTTGCTTTGTAGCGCTTCAAGGAGCTGCCAGTGCTGTGGATGGAGTGTTCAGTCAGGTTTGTGGGCTGTCCTGCATTGTGCGACTGTTTGCACCTGTCTTCGTACCAGGCGACTTCCTGTACCAATTACATGATCACGTGTGTGTAGCGCGTTTCTTAATAAACTAAATATAGAGGAATATTTTATCTGCAGTTGCGTATTCCTGAGGCCGGATTACCGTGGGATTAAATCCCCAGCTAAGCCATGTTTTATATTAATGGACACTTGGTGTGAGACAGAACTCCTAAACAGGGGAGTTAATAGCAATGAATTTAGTGACTGGCGGTGGTGAATTTCACCAGATTCGACCCTTTGATCCCAGTACTCCCTTCATCTCAGACCGTACGGGAATTAGCAACTGGGTTGGCATTCCGTCGTTTCTAGTATTTCGTTAGTTATATACGTAGACACTGATATGTTAGAGAATGCTTGAATTTTAAACAGTCCATGGCTGTTAACTCCACCTGTGCATAAGACGCTGATGAGGCTGAAGCAGTTTAAGACAGTGCTCGTTTAATGTTTTGTATGGATGTCCGATGTCCTTCTTAACGTTTGTGAAGATAATTAATATTAATTAATTTCTGTTTGGGGGGTGAAGCTAGAATAATTGGATGGCTCGCCTTGCCCTTTTGTCGATCATGAAGGGTGAAGAAAGCTGTTATTTAACGAAAAACGAAACTTTACAGCCAAAAATACAATGGTTTCATTGTCATTATTTGTGTATGCCAAATCATCATTGAGGTCCAGTGAACGTTTTCGGGCCGTAGTTTTCCACCTCTGAATGAAGTGTTGTCCAGTGTAAATGTTGCTGTAATAAGGAAGTAAACATGAGAATGTGCTGAGGCAGTCAACAAAACATTACTGCGGATTTGTCCGGTCTGTGTGCCGCTAGACAGTTTTATTCCGTGCAGTGCTTACACTCTGATCGGTGTGGCCAGGTCTGGGTATGGCCGTACGATGTATTCTGATATTTGTGTAGCAGTGTGCGTTGGAACGTTACGATTGTTATGCAGCATTGTTCTGTGACGCGAGGTAACCAATGAGCCAACCTCTTGTTCGGGAACTGTCCCCTAGCGAGGACGACGACTTTGGTCTGCCATTACGCCGTTGGATCGGAGAGGAAACTCGTCGTGGCCTGCCGCCCTACGTGTACAAGTATTACCTGAACCGCACAAGGGCATTCCGCAGACAGAGTTTAAAGGTAAGGCAATATCAGACATAATACTGTGTGTGCTGTCAGAAGGTATGTGCTGGGTCCGATTAAGTGTCTCCCTGGAAGATGTAGTAAACGTGTTGGCGTGTATGTACTGGGGTTGTGAGGACTACGAAGATTAACCTTTTAAAGCCTAGCGGTAACTTTACATACCACCAGGTTTAACATTAAAAAATTCTACGTGGTGCCCACATTGCGTTTATGTGTCTTGTACGGATCTCAGAACAAACAGCAACTTTTGCCTTATAAAACATTAAGAGATTGGGTTTTATAACCGAGGTGGAGAGTGTTTACAGCGCGGTACGCACTGAGTCCTTATATAAAACAGATACGCTTCGTCTTTAAAGGGTTAATATTGTAGCATTCTACTTTATGACGCCGTGACCTATACCGCCTTCATCTTCAGAGTCGTACCCAGCTGTCCCGTTTCAGTCCACATCATGATGTCTTTTTTTTAAGAGTGTTTTTGAACGACGCCATCAGTTGCTAGGATTATGGCGTCGGTGACAGATCAGTGAGTATGGAGCGTGTAGCGACTTGAAGAACTGCTGAATGCCATTAGTTACGGGGAGTTCAAAAGACGTTTGTGACACGCTGCAATTTCGGTGAAAATGCAACGTCAGTAAGAACAGTAACAATTGCCCCTTCTGTGCTCTGATTGGTCAAAATCCCCTCAGACCTCCCAGTGTAGGCCTAATCGACTCACTTTCTTCCGTCCAGTTACTTCAGCGTTCATCTGAACCAAGTTCAGTCACTCTGAAGATGGAGGCACTACGTTCTACCGGACAAACCCAAGTACGCTACATGCCGTAAACATCCAAAAGTCAATCATCAATTGATTAACAGTCACTGTATGCCCATTTTGAGGGAAATGTCAGCGTAACTTGCGGTACCTGTGCAACGTTGTCGTAGTTATGTGTTTTGTGATGTGACTGAAGAAAAGTGTGCGAACTCCTTAGAGTTCTGAGGCTCTGTGTCGCTCTTTTATTTCCACCAATTCCTGGGGACGCATGTGTCTATTACACTGCAATTCGTACGTTTACATCGCTGCGTGTAATGGCGTTGCTATGGACCCACTACTAAAGCTGCGCGGTATTTTGTTTGCTTTTGTCAATAGCAATCAGGTTGATAATTTTGTGTATGTTTTGCAGAGAAACCTGCAGCTTCCGTTTTTATTAGCGTCTGGAAATTGCCAAACGTTTTTAATCACTTTTAGTTGTATTTTATATATTTTATTTTATTAAAAACTAGGTATTCGAAATCTACCATGCCCTTCATCACTAAAACGTATTTCGCCACATGGAGTACTGACCCTGTTTTATTGTTTTTAATTTTAAAGTAATTACTGTGTCATGTTTGTGTATCAGTCACTTGAAGTATACTTTTCCTTTTTTTCTATGTTCCCTCCTTCTCTCTCTCGCTACTGTGGGAATACATAAATGTCATTGTAAATGTGTAATTACACACGACCTAATTTGCAAGTAAATTTCTATATGTATCAAATATATGTACATATTATCTCCTTTTCTGGATAAATCTCGATATATACGTGTATATATACATATGGTGTTTTTGTGCATGGACACATAGGTATAAATGATTGAACTGCTGGTGTAGGAAGGGTTTTGATGGTATACCTGCATATCTACTGCAATATGGAATTGTTCTTGACTGTTAAGATCAACTAAGATGGTAACAAACGACGATGATCGTAAAGTTCCTTGAATGTAGGCTATCCCGCCTGAACAGGATGTGCAGTTTTCCCTGAGGGCAGTAGCTAGTATTTGTTTCAACTGGTATCTCGCCCTAAGCGCCAAACATTTCCCGTTCAAATGTTAACAGGCTCTATGCTTGTCCGTGTGTGTAATAGACTCACTATTCTGCCTTTAGGTGTGGAAAGAAATACTAAGGAGCAAGAGCAGAGGGTAGCAGCAATAAATGGTAATGGAAGGTATAATGGGTCGGTACTGCAGTGTGTACCTTTTCCGACAGGTTTGTAAGGCACGACTAGATGGCAGCACGTCTTTCCAAAATTTGTACAGGATGTTATTTAATTAAATGAAGGTGCAAAGTATTTCCCGTTTGATTCCGGTCGTTACTGAACTACTGCAACAGGTAGCCTACCCGATGTTTTGTCATTGTCAGTGATGTGATTGGTAAGAAATTGTGTGTGAAATTATAATCACAAGTTGAGGCTGATCGATCTTTTGAAGCTCTGTTTTTACGACGCAGCCCAACTGAGGCTTGTGATGGTTAGAAAATCAGCAAATTACGCCTATGTATTTGTACACTTGTTTGTGAGCACTTGCTGTAGCCGGTGCGCTGTCCTTGAAATATAAGATTCTATTTTACAGGATGGGTGCATGTTTTGTTTTGTTCCTGGATTTATTTATCAATACGCTTCATGGAATCTGTGTTTCTGTGCTCATTTCCTAGTTATTTGTCTTGTACGACGTCTTGGCTGTGGACGTTTGTTTTCCTCGTGCTTCCATGTAGTTGCACATATTGTTTGATTTCCTTGTCTGAGCTGAGAACTTTCCTTGCCCTCAGAGAGATGTATCTTGGAAAGGTAAAGAGAAGTTAGAACGAAGTATTTTATGTTTTATTGTTCTGTGGATAGTGTATGACAATCCAGCTAAAATACCTCTTCTACGTCCGGGGTTCTCTTAAAATGTGTCTTACTGAATTATGAAATTGTTTACTTCTTATATCACAGATCATTAATGAACCTGAATGCCTCTGAAAACGTTTACATTGGGTTAACCTTCGACACACATTTTTAATAAACTCCACAAACGCTGCAAACAGTAACGCACGTTAACCTTATAACTGACAAAAACACTGAATTTGACCTTAAGATATATGACAAAAGCACTGAATTTTACTTCAATACCCTCAAAGCTGAGTTTCTTTTAAGACCCTCGAAAATGAGGCCAGTACACTGTCCTGACACGTCGCGAACCAAATACCCAGTGACGCAGCGTTTCGTCCCAGAGAACTGATTCGTCATCCATCCTGCTATGAAAACTTTAAAACCTGCGGACGCTAAATATTCCATTGTATTCTCAGAACGAAATGGTGTGACATCACATGGCCTTTCTAATATCTGTCGTTGTGATATCGCATGGCTATAGAGTTTCAAGTCTTGTGTATGTCAAATAGATCGCTTTATGCAGTAGACCCTTCTGATTCCATAGATATGAAACAGTGGCGGATGTAGACAGTTTCACGCGCTGTATGATTTAGCAGGATAATACAAGAGGACAACAGGAGTGCCTACACGTGAGGGTGATTCTTGTTTAAAATGTAGTATATGTACATTTTGTAGGCTGTGAATTCATGTCTCATGAATCTCTGGTTTGATGTTTTGTCATTTATTTACCCATACGGATTCCAGGACGCAGTAAAGGATGATCCAGTTTGTGTGTTTTCCTCAATACGAAGGCCGCCTGTGTGCGTGGAGGACGTGACATGAAATCCACATCTGAATATCGATTTTGAGTTTCGTCCTTCCGCTTTGTACGTCGTTCTTTCTTGCTGGACGATGGATCCATCTATGGTCGTCCGGCAGAGATTTCTTGTCCGCAGTAACGTGTACTGTATCCGCAGTACGTCTATACCATGTGTTCTGTGACGTCATGGTCTTGCTTTGTGTGTAACAACTTACGGTCATCTGATTTCCATTTCATTGTAAAAAATGTGCAGCAACTCCTCTAAACAAACTTCATCGCATACTTTATGATGAACTGATGGCGCCAAATACGAGCCAACCAATGACTGAATGAACAGCGTCTGTTGGTGTGCTGTTGTTTTCCAGCAGGGACGGCAGATTTCTTCGAAATGTTGGTACTGATCTGTCAGATTACACGCTGTGAGAACCCAGAAGACCGCTGTGCGTTTCGTAATACAGTCTAGAATTAGACTGCCATTTAGTCAACGTGGTATTATCAAATATCTGTCTCTGCCACTCCACTTCTGTGTTCAGGCCCACGCCACTGGTACCACAACCACATAATTTCACGCATTCGCCATGTTTTGGTTAATAGTTATTGTAACTGAAAAATATGTAAGGCTCGGGGAAGGCTGCAGCGGTAAACTATTCGTACAAAATTTCTTTAAAATTAGTTGGTCGATTGTGTAGCTAAAAGCGGGGATATGCGGATACACAGACACCCTGGCGATGTCGTAAGCCTACTTTATTTTGCAGAAAAAGAAAGTAGACTTATATCTTTATAGAGTTCTTTGTGAGAAGCTGATAGTCGTTGTTACAGCCGTGGCTGAGGCGGATAGTCGCCGGTCTGTCACCGCGGAGATCCGGGTTTGATTACCTGTCACTTCGTGTGTACAAAATGACGCTAGGACAAATGTTTGTACGAGTTTTCCGCTGTCATTACCGTTCTACGAATGCTCCACATTCATCTTTATCTTATACCTCTCCTACCAGAAGGATCGCGGGCGGAGCGTTGGAACCATCAAAGTAAGCAGTGATCTTTCGAATATGGGGGAGCGTTGGAACCATCAAAGTAAGCAGTGATCTTTCGAATATGGGGGAGCGTTGGACATGAAAGTACTTGCACGCTGTTTTCTTCAGGCTTGCATCTGAACACATTGAACGCATTCTGCTTTTTGCTCTATTGCAGTCATGGCGCTGCTCACTGTCGTGTTCCTCCACTATACAATCACAAAGCCTCCTAGTTTTTGCCGCTTTAGCTTCTGCCCAACTTACGTTTAGCACAGATGGGAGTAGAAACTGTCAGAGGACAGTTACAATGAAAATTTTTAACACTCAGTCCCTCTAATACACGTAAATGTAGGATACTGTACCTGATTGTTCCTTTAGTACTCCCTCCCGTCAGCTTTCATATATCTGTCTCCCCATGAGGCTTCAAAGAGTTAATACTAATGACATGGAATGACGTGTAATTTCTTGTTTCCGTTGTACATCTTTGTGCTCGCTGTCGAGGTTCGGTGATCACAGGGGCCGGGGATACCTGAGTTTTGTTTCTGGAGAACATTTGTTTTATTCTTCCTCTTTTAGACATGGTATAAACTCCATTAAGCTGTAAGCAGTGTTGCATTTTTGAGCAAGATGTTTTATTCAAGAGCAAGAGGATAGGCGGATTACTTTGCAGCCAGTGTGCTAGTGAGCAGTATTCAGACAGAAGTGTGCCTTGTGTTTGTCGTCGTCTGTTTTGGGGCAAGGAGTTGCCGTAGGTCCAGATATTGAAGTACACGAAGAAGCGGGAGACATGGTAGTGGAAAATTTACTTCCTGAAGACTAGAAAATTTCGTAAATTTGTACGTGTTTTGTTTTACATTTGTATTGCGTTGTGGAAGATCTTTTAATGTTTAGAAACGTTTAAATTAATTACTAAGCCTTGCAGCTTTGCGTTGCCTTTACCTTACAGATTTACAGTGGTTGTGATGACCATTGCGAACAGTAAAGAAATTATACTGCTGATACAGGGGCCAGAAGGATGCTTCCGTTGTGTTGAAGTCTTGAATACAGAGGGGTCTTGACATAAAAACAAACCCCTGTATACTCTCGTAAGAAGAAAATAGAGAAATGAAGACATCAAAATGACACTTTGCTAAGGAATACGAGGACCTGCAGTGGAAAAGATTTGTCTCATAACTTAACCTTTTAAAGCCTAGCGGTAGTAACTTTACGTACCACCAGGTTTAACATTAAAAAATTCTACGTGGTGCCCACATTGTGTTTATGTGTTTTGTACGGATCTCAGAACAAACAGCAACTTTTGCCTTATAAAACATTAAGAGACTGGTTTTTATAACCGAAGTGGAGAGTGTTTACAGCGCGGTACGCACTGAGTCCTTATATAAAACAGATACGCTTCTTCTTTAAAGGGTTAATGATCTCTATTCTTAATTTATTCCGAATTCAGTTACTGCGATATAATGCTGTTTCGCCACTGTATTGACGTTGTGGCCACTCGTGCAGCACTAGATCGTCGGTTTGCTAGATCAGGAGCAGTGACGCAGTATTAAGTTCAGCGACAGAGCGGGGCGCACAATATTGCGGTTGATCCAACACTGCCAGGTGTTTCATGCAGAGGATTCCGGTTTCAAGGCCAATTCCATCAACGAAGGGTGTACGTTAATGCTGGAACACATCGGCATTTGCAGATTGTGATACCAGTAGATCAGATTGTGGAATTATGTGTTGTGAAACACTGTAGTCTTGTACGTTGTAACCTCAAAAGACTATATATTTCGATTGTTATCGGGAATGACCTTGAAATGTTTTAAATGTGATGCTGAAGAAGGATGGAGAAGATCTGTCGGACCTACCGTGTGAAAAATGAATAAGTATTACAAAGAGTCGAGGAAGAAAGAAACATCCTACATAAAATAAAACGAAGCAATGCTAACTGGTTTGCTCGCATGTTGCGTAAGAACAGTGTTATAAACACATTATTGACGGAAAGACAGAAGGGAAGGGAAGACGAAGAAGAAGACGTAAGTAGCTACTGGATGACCTTAAGGAAGGTGGGAGATACTGAAATTTAAACGAGGAAGCACTAGATCGCACTGCCTGGCGAACTCGCTTTGGAAGAGGCTATGGATCTGTCGCAAGACAGGTTAGACAATTAATGTATTTAGATGGCTGACACAAGAAACATGTGTCCATTGCGTGGACAAGGACAACTTCACCTTCCACCTTCCTTGGTTCCATAAAAAACAGGAAGCGTATCTACCAGGAAGACCACCATTAGCTTATCAACGACTCTTCTCCATGGAGTAAGGCACACGAACAGATAAAGGTACGTATTCCGTGTTCTTTTCTGACGGTACGAGAATACACAGTTCTTTAGATTACTTAAGGTACGGCATTTCAGACCCCAGACTGTAAGGTCAGCTGCAGAGACATCTTTTATTCGGCACTGGCGACTAACCGCTTCGAATTTCTGCCAGTGACAGATGTTTCTGTTCGCATCAGTATCGGCAGCGTTTCCAGCCAAATGCAGGAAAGCATCACCAATAGAAAATGGTCCGCGTTCCGCTCAGTTCTCTTTCCCTTCGCTTTCATCGTTACTGCATTATTGTCCATTATATTCATTTCCTAATCTCATCTCCTGTTCAGCCGTACTATTCGTCAGTTAACTCTAAGCTTCTGTACCGTTACAGGAAACATATCGTTGAAGACAGACATGAGTAGTGCCACCGAATGCCGTCAGATCAACAGGATGTGACCGAATGACACAGGCACAAATAATTGTTCTGCTTCCAAAAGTGTGTACCTACAATTATACGAAACATTTTAAATGGCAAATAACAAAATCCAACACCCTATACCATAACCCTTGTAGCGGAAGCGATACAAATATGCGTCAAGGGCATCCAGTATTCAGAACAATCGTACGTGGGATAGGGTAAATGACGGCAACCTGCATATTCCGGTAAACTTAAGTTACATTCCTCAAATAATAATGTTATGACATGTAGATTTACAAGACCCTACGCCAGAGTCTTTATGAACACTTTAAATATAATGGCACAAATGTGAAGTTTACGTTGGCTCTGCCCACGCCATGAAGGCATAGAGGGGGAGCAGAGGAATAGCTCCAGTAATATATAAGGCAGTGCTTGCACTGGCGCAGTGGCGGGGACATTCTTAACTCTTATGCAGGTGACTCTGCTGGGTAGACATATACGTACCTCTAGATACTAACGAGTAATCCGTCGCCCGTTTTGAGATTGGAGGTTCTCACGGCGCCGAATACTGAGTCCGGGCTGTCCTGGCATGGTTCACTTTGCCGGCACGTTTGTCCTGTGATGTTAGAGGCAGCAGCTTACCCTGAAACAATAGGAGCCGTGTCACAGACTACGCGGGAGCACTCTCCGGACGCTCTCGGGGTCTTCACGACGCTGGTTATTAAGCCTGAGGTTTTCTGGGGTGTGTCAGTTCACTCCTCACATATTCCGTAGCTTTGAATGCAGCAGGTTTCTCTGAAACAGTAATAACCGTGTACCAGTCTACACGATATCACTTCTCAAAAGTTTTTGAGATTCTCACGTATTGAATATTAAGGCTGACGTCGTCTGGGGTGGGCCGCTTCACTCTGTCGCTTACTTCCTAACGTTAGAGGTAACAAGTTTCTCCCAGACTTTAGTAACTGTGTACCAGACTACACGGAATCAACTTTCAGAACAGTGCAGTCATGTTAACTGTCATTGTTGTGTTTTAAAACTGTAAAGTTCGCACATGTTATCCACAATTAATTTGTTTTTCCCACTGTTCTTAATTTTAAAATTTAAACAATTTTCGCAGACGTTAAGTCGTGTTCTTACAGTCTCCCAGACCGTGCGACTGTTTTGCTTATTGTTTAACCCTTTAAAGACGAAGCGTATCTGTTTTATATAAAGACTCAGTGCGTACCGCGCTGTAAACACTCTCCACTTCGGTTATAAAAACCAATCTCTTAATGTGTTATAAGGCAAAAGTTGCTGTTTATTCTGAGATCCATACAAAACACATAAACGCAATGTGGGCACCACGTAGAATTTTTTAATGTTAAACCTGGTGGTATGTAAAGTTACCGCTAGACTTTAAAAGGTTAATAATGAGGGTGTGATTATAAACAGTCGCTCGAATGTATGCGTGCCTACATAAACCCGAAGTATTTCGTGGTTAAATATGGACATCACGAGAGGTGCTGGAGTAACAGGAAAGCCACACAGAATTTCGGTACGGATGCCTATCGTGAACCTGTAGATGAGAAGAACAGTATGGAGATGGGAATGTAATATCGCAATTGCAAATTAGAACTTGGTTACGCTCTGTGAACTGCTGTCTTAGAACCAGATATGGTGGTGGTCTTGTATGCTGGCTCTGTTACGAATAACCGTTCGATTTTACAGTAAAGCTTCTAATTGCATGCCCTGTTGTCCGCACAAAAGTTTTGTGTCAAGTCTGTAAAGCCTTCTGTCGTTTGGTCATTTTGTTGGTAGCAGCTGAATGAAGGCACGCCATTCGTATCCCGTCTACGTAATGTCGTACAGGCCCCTGCTTCGTTCTATGTCGTACAGACGTGTATTCTTACCAGCATTAAGGTTTCATATGCACGTTATTAAACGTCAGAGATTAGGGCGATTCTCATTTGAATATCAACATAACTTTTGAAGACTGTTATTTACGGACAGCCCAAATATGAGAATTTATTGTGTAGATGACGTCCTGTTGATAATAATTTTTTTTTGTTTCAGGTAAGCGAGAAACGTGTTGATGTTTTTCTAGCAGAAAACGAGTGAGTACTGTGGGATATATATTTTTAAATTGTTTATGTTTATTCTTGTGTTTTGCAACTGTTTGTTTGTTGTTCTGTTATATGTCAAATGGTAAAGAGTCGCGATGAAATAGAAGGCGGGTTTGACGGTACTCCGTTTAAGACCGACAGCGGTATCACCTTGCTAATATGCGTTCTGCACCTTACATACCGCGTATCTGAAATATACTTAGAATCGACTTTTACTCTGAGTTCAAGTTATGTATTTGCAACGGAACTCTGTCGGTTACTTAATTTATTTTTACCTTCGCTTACCTAATTTACGTTCCCTTACCCAGTGCTACGCTTCCGTTTGCGTATTTAGGCCTGCACAGGACTTTGTATGGAATCTCGATGTGTTGTTATGGGCTTTGGGATATCTTGGTTTGGATTTTTGGGCAAAGTTTGAACCTCCGTTGTTAAGTAGCCCATGCTGTGATGCGTTTGTGCCTATCGATTTACGAGCATGTTTTTATACCCTATGCACTATCTGCCACATGTTTATGAGGAAAGTACTAAGCAATTTCTGTTAGTACAAAACCTACATATAAACAGAAGAATCGAACCTATTTTGTCTGGAAAGCCAATTTGTGACATTAGAGTTTTGGGACGTAAAATAATCCTCCGTTAATTACCCCAAAGCTGCCTAATGAAGAAGCCGTTGTATCATCTTGTAATTATACGTACTTTGTTGTAACGATTATTGCCTTATAATTACGTTCAGAGCTACAAAATTGTACATTTTACTACATTCACTTCAGATTGTTTCTGTAAATTAGACGCTTCTGCCACCTATGTTCATTTTCACTGAGGCGCGTACACGTACATTGTTTGGCAATCTACCTCAGATTCCTCTTTCCTTCCCTAAACGTACCTTGTTCTGTCTATGTATTTCGACGTGCCTGAATTTTCATTAAAGGGATTTGTGATTTCATACATGTCTTTACACCGTGTTACACGCAGCTCTAATTTCCTGTGTAATACAACGTTCCTTACGCAGGTTTAGCAAATTAGCTGATTCAGATGGCTGTTCTAGGGCAGTAAAAAAGGGGGAGTACTGCGTTAATGCCCTTTTATGTGAATTAATTGGCCATTTAAGCGTCCTTTATGTCAGTACACGGTCTGCCAGTTGTTAGCATTGTCCGGTTTGCTCATGCAGTGTAATAATCTAGCAGTATTACGTAATTTACTTGCGTGTTCCAAACACCGCAGTGCCTCATGTGCAAGGGGATGAACTCAGCCTTGCCACAAGTTTGTACTTAAAATTAATTTTTAAAAGCTGCGGTTTTGCGAAGGATTATGCTTCCTGTATGATACACAGACTATACCTGTTTCGTGTAATGAAGGGCTGTTGTAAATTTAGGGTTTTCTTTTTGCTGGTCTGCTATTGATGTTGCTATCTGTTTCTGTGCTCCCTTGTTTGGTAGGAGCGCGTTCCATTCTTTGAGTAACGTATTTGTGGTGACGTAGACAAATTTCCATTGACGAAAAGCCAGATTCTCTGTCAATTAAGAAAGGAACGCAAGGGAAACGTTTTTCGCTTTTCATTGAATACAACATATGTTCAGACCGGAAGTGTTCTGTGCGTCTCAGTCCGAGACATTGCCATCGAAATGTTAAAATGCATTTTCCTTTAATGAAAATTAAGTAAACGCGTGTGTTAATAAAACAAGTTTGACGAACGAGATGACACAGTAGGATAGGCGGCCGATTTCGTTTATTTAGCACAAACAGTAACAATTCGTTGTACACAGAGATGAAAAGTAGGTTAAGTCTGGGGGAGCCTTAGTTCCATTCGCTTGGGCGAATTTTGACATGTTGCCTCTTCCCTAAATCGTAAATATTGAATTGAGAAAAGTATCACTGGAAACTGGAGTAATTTTCCTAACACGGAACTTAATATTTGTACTCTTTACGAAATGAAATGTACAGGTAAATGTAATCCGGTAACTTGTCCTCAGTTGGCGCAGAGGTATAGCTGTACCCGTGCCTAAGCTTGGCCCTATATGGGGGCGGGGGGGGTCTTTGCAAAATCTAAGAGAGATGAAAGCTGGAAGGATGATAGGGGTTGCGAATGCTGCACGCATCATAAGGTCGAAGAAGCAGTTTTTATCGCAGTACTTGACCATTTGGGTTACCTACATTTAGATAGGAGGACAATATTAAAGAGGATCATAAGTAACAAGGTGTTCGGGTGTGGACAGGATTTAGCTGGCTGTGTATAGGGTCAGTTGACGGACCTGTCGTGAACGCGTCGCTGATCCTTCGGGTTCCAGAAAGGACGGATCATTTCTTGAATAGGAGAGTGACCATGTGGGTCTCACTATGGACTCTGCGCTCTAGCGGTATGTGCACTGAGCCCAGCGACTGGACCTGGTGACAACCGTTCGTTAGTCCAAAATATGTGAAACAAACACACTGTATGCCTATATTGGCTGGTTGGGTTTTCTCGCTAGAGGTGGGAACAGATAGTCCGCTTTATACTGTAAATGCTACAAACTTTACAATTTCACAAACTAATCACATGCACACTTTATTATGCACTAAAATGTTCAAACTACCCCCCTACATGTTTCGAACCGTTAATTGGTTCATCTTCAGGGACAGGTACAATTTTACAAATCACACACACACACATCCAACAGTATGATCACAAGACTTGGGTACAGTTGTTAAAGTACACCAATTAAGTTGATAAACTGTTGATACAATTCCTTTAAAAGGAGGTGCGTTGACGCACCTCCTTTTAAAGGAATTGTAACCAAGTCTTGTGATCATACTGTTGGATGCGTGTGTGATTTGTGAAATTGTGACTGTCCCTGAAGATGAACCAATTAACGGTTCGAAACATGTAGGAGTGCAGTTTGAACATTTTAGTGCATAATAAAGTGTGCATGTGGTTAGTTTGTGAAATTCTATAGTTACGACAGTGCACGGTTTGACTAATATAAAGCTGCAAACTCTATACTGGGCATATCGTTGTGAGTCCCATCAGTATTCAGTAACTGTATTAGCGCCATCACAACTGTATACTAATGCACGGTTCGTTAAAGTATATGTTAGCATTACAGACCAAGATTTTCCTTTTAACATTTTTGTATTGAATTATGCACTTGGCTTGACTGGCTGTTGCAAACTTAATGCAAGGCATACCGTTGTGAACTGGATCAATATTCAGTAAATGCTACAATCGACTTAAAAAGACAAATGGGCTCAAAATTCTGAAAATAGTTTATTTGGAGCACAGGTACGACTTTGGTCTATGAATTTACTTATATGATGAAGGAGGACCGGCTTATGTTACAGGCTGTTGCCTTGTAGAGTTTCACAGTCGGCTGTGCTGTCGTTTCCGCGTCTCTGTGACTGTCACGCCCATGTTGTTGCTATAATTATGTTATAGATAGGCGCGGCGATAGGGAGCGAACCCAAATCAGATATTTGTGGTCGCCGGAAGAATGTCTTTCAGTATTTCTGGTGGCGTGCTGTGGTTATGTCTCCGCTCGGCGCTCGGGTTCCCTTCTTTCTGTTGTGTTTTTTTATAAACTCCCCCGCTGATCAGGCGTAAGGTAATGGGGGTAACTGTAATAGAAGGCATATTAATTGTTTAAGATTTGTTAGTTATGTGGATCTTAACTATTTCGGGTGGAATTTGTGATTTTTGTGTGCCACACATTCGTGTGTTAGGTGGCCAGAGTCAAGACATTTAACTTCTGGGGTCCGAGTGGTCATTTAACCCTTTAAAGACGAAGCGTATCTGTTTTATATAAGGACTCAGTGCGTACCGCGCTGTAAACATTCTCCACTTCGTTTATAAAAAACAGTCTCTTAATGTTTTATAAGGCAAAATTTGCTGTTTGTTCTGAGATCCGTACAAAACACATAAACGCAATGTGGGCACCACGTAGAATTTTTTAATGTTAAACCTGGCGGTGTGTAAAGTTACCGCTAGGCTTTAAAAGGTTAATCGCGAACCAAAGTTTTCCGGTAGCCACTGGCCACCAGATGGCTGTTTTTTTTTTCCTGCGCTTCGTGATACTGACCATGCGGACAATTACAGTGTCTTGAATCGGTCATTATCCACTAATTACTAATTGCTGTTAAATATAAGGCTGTTAATTTGTCTTCTGAAATTTTACTTCAGTGCTGAATGTGTGACAAGACCATTAATTATTCTTTATAAACCTTATGAAAGTCCGCTGAATGAGAACAAATTTCGTTTTTATGTGTTAGCTCTAAATTCTGTTGCCAAAGGATTTCAGTTTGTTGTCTCTTGTGTGAGATAATGGTGTCGAGTCAGGAAATGGATCATCCTGTCTTGCCGAAGACAAAAAGAGGACCGCTGAAGGCTGCAGGAAATGAGTTATGGCTGTGGAATAGCAACTGAGCATCTATCTTCATAAGGCCTGCATGGGGTGTTCAGACCCGGATTTATAAAATACAATTACGGATATGGGGAAGACATTATCAGCCGCACTGTGAAAAATGTTGCATTGTCTGGACCTAACTGCTGACTCGTAAGTTATGAAGGTTGGCATAAGGTGTATCTGTTTAACCCTTTCAAGACGGGGAGTGTCTGTTTTATATAAGGACTCAGTGCGTACCGCGCTGTAAACACTCTCCACTTCGGTTATAAAAACCAATCTCTTCATGTTTTATAAGGCAAAAGTTGCTGTTTGTTCTGAGATCCGTACAGAACACATAAACGCTATGTGGGCACCACGTAGAATTTTTTAATGTTAAGACTGGTAGTATGTAAAGTTACCGCTAGGCTTTGAAAGGTTAATCATTCACATAAAACATGGAACGGACATGTGACTGGACATATTATTATCCTGTAGTTCATAATCAAGGGTAACCTACTATGTGTACAGCTGTCAAGGTGTACCAGTGCTTTTTTCACGTAGATGTATTTATAATGAACTCTGCGGTAAAAATTGTACTGAATTTTCTTAAGGTTTCGATTTCCCATATGTTTGAGAACTGATATTAAATTGCATACATATAATCATTCTCTAGTCTGCCTGACGACATGTCCACAGCCTCTTCCGAAGCGAGTTCTCCACACAGCGCGATCCAGTGCTCCCTTCCTCAATTTTCAATATCTTCTCTTCCACTTAATGTCATTCAGTAGCTGCTTACGTCTTTTCCGTCGTCTTCACATCACTTATATTCTGGCCCATATGTTTCCTTCAGTAACGTGTTTTAGAAGGCAGTTTCTACGTAAGATGTGACCAATCCAGTTAGCGTTCGTGTTATTTATTGTATTAGGATATCCCTTTCCTTCTTGTCTCTGTGTAATACTTCTTCATTTTTGGTACGATCGGGCCAACTGATCTTCTCCAGCCTTCTCCAGCACGACATTTCAGAACTTTTCACGTATTTCTGACACATCTCTTATTATTTTTATGCTATGAAATAAATATCAGCGCCTTCAGGAATAATGTATTATTAATCAGCAATATCTGTATGTAAATAAGAGGCTCTGATGAAATTGATGCTGATGTTTAGGTTCCATTTCAAATTACGCATTATACTTTCACATCATAATGGTGTGACATAACTACACGACAGCTGATAATGTAATTTAAATTTTGACCTTAATTCGTTTTTAAAAAAATTTCTGCTTTTAGTCTGGATTTTGAACTGGTGCCCTGCCTACCGTGACACAATATATCGTTTCTTTTAGCCAATAACCTTCAAATAACCCTTATTTTGTTACAACTTTACCGTCTAGTAGAACAAATAGTTGTGGAAACGTTCAGTTTCGTTGCGACATGTAATGCCTGTCACACCAGCACCAGCACCATCACCACACCACACCACACCACACCACACCACACCGCCAGCACCACACCACACCAGCACCAGCACCATCACACCAGTTGATACTGTTTATATTTGAAAGCTACGGAGTCACTGTCGCTCGTTGCATTGTATTCGCGTGTTGTTTTGAATGTGCTGCGTGTCATGTCGAAGTAAGACACCTGTTGTTTAATTCGGCGTGCTGTGGGTGCAGTGAACCGGCTTCTGACGCATAAGCAAAGAGAAGTTCGCCTGTTGACTTTTTCGTCTTTGTCCGTCCGTCTGCTTTATAACAACTGAAGATTCTAATGCCTGATTTTCGTCAAATTGGTGAACGTTATAAGCATATCGCAGTTGTAGTCACAGACGGCCAAAATAACGGACACCTTAAACGAAGACCAAAGAGTCTGTTCATTCATTTCGAGCGTAACTGGCTACACATTTTTCGGAGCGAGAAATTTTCCGAACAGACGTTGTAGAGAAATAATGGAACAAACTGTGTGCCCCAGCCGATCCCAGTGGCCGCGCGGTCTAAGGCCTAGGTCTGCGGCTGAGCGCTTGCTGGGATCGTGGGTTCGCATCCCACCGCGGGCATGGGTGTTTGGCTCTTGTGAGTGTTTGTGTTGTCAGGTAGAGATCTCTGCGACGGGCCGATCCCTCGTCCAGAGGAGTCTTACCGACTGTGGTGTGTGTCTGAGTGTGATCAAGTGAAAATAAACAACCTCGACACGTACTGTGATTAGGTAGAAGAGGGAAGGACTACGAGATGAGACGAATTGTGTGCCACATGCACTTCTGAGAGTCATATGGTTATAGAAATACGAGTAATTAAACAATGTGGAGCGAAGAATGTAAAAATGGTACATAGTGCTACATTTACGTAACTTGTTAGAAAATGTATGCTCAGTTATTTGAGTGTATGTGAGGTATAAAAGGGAGAGTAGATGTGCATCAGCCAATGTGGCCATATGGAACGTATGTTGAACAAACGTTTTAGGCATAAAATTTAATGATGGGCCGTGTGGTGTGCGCTTTGGCATGACGCTTCGTCACAACCTGACGAGAAATGTATTCCCACTTCTAGCCGCATGTGTTCCAGCTAGGTAATGCAGTAGTTCCTCGTTGTATTTGCTGCGACTTTCGGTTAATTCGACCGAAGTGAATGCTTTACATTCAGTTCATATTTATCTTGATTGTGGGGGCTGTCTGATTTCTAAGAAGTGAACGTTCAGGCTTCTTATATCCATGTGGTTATCACGATAAGACTGAACTTATCCATCGACTTTTGCCTCAAGCGATTACTCAAGAAGTCTGCTTTATGAAATGAGTTGGGTTAATAAAACACAGTGGATTGATTGATTCTTAGAATATTTAACTGCACTCTCTCGGGAACCGAGTTTGGTATATACGATAGCATCAAGTCAGTTGGAAACAGGGGTGCACAAATCCCTGGTGCGATGTCGCCTAAACGGTTAAATTTTTTACCTTGGTACCTAATATTTTTGGGTACTTGGCTTGAAACGTTCTTCGTGCTACCGTTTTAATCTCCTAGAATTTTGCGGTATCACCTGGATTTTTGGAAAATTTGTAGATCTCTGGTTGGAAAGATGATTAGGGATGATCAATACGTAAGAATTTCGAATGAGGCGATTTTTGCGAATTTAATAATATGATAACGAGAGGCCACTGTGTGAGTATTGGGAGAAGACGTGGTGATGAATAAGCTCGTGACGGTAATAACCACTGTAAACGAACTGTCATTTCATTCGTTATAACGTGGAAGGCAAATACTTTAAGACCAGTACTACGTGTGTGAGACCTAATGTTTAGCCAGTCTATAGAATGTGTCTCCTTGGAATGACGCCCGCGCCTCCCGCTGTTGCTCTTGGCCCACGTATTGGGAATCATTGATTAGATATAGATTAATTATGGCCTTCAAATGGTTAGTGCAGTTGTGTGAATTTCTAGCAGTGGGGAACTTACCCGTCCAAGAATGGTAGCCATGTTTTGTCTCGCATCCGAAATTAAGAAACTGATCTCCCCTTACATAAAAAATAAATTGAATCATGTACAGTATAAGACGGTAGTGAATATTAAAGCGACTTTTGTTATACGTTGTGACAAACGTAGCTATACATATGCCTTTTTAATTTTCTCGACACAATATCTCTGCGTTGCAATGAATCCGGAAACGTAAAGGCAGCAGGTTATTGGTCCAGTCGGAGTAAAATGTGTTAGGTCCGTGTTTCAAGTATGATACTTATTGCTCCAGTCATTATGGCTTGCGATTTCAGACTTGATTTAATCAATTTTCCTTCCTTGTTGTCCCGGATACGCTGGTTGTACTGCTTGATGTAAGCATATTCGATCGTCCGCCGTAATGCTTATGATCACCGACATTTCCTCCGACCAACATTTTCTTTCAACCCTTTCATAAACTCTTCTGTTTCTCATACGTTTGTGCTGGCATAGGATTACCAACCTGTCACTTTCCCGTTTCACTGATGTTCTCGTCTTTTGGCCACAAAATATTCTTCACTGCTGATTTCAGTTTTGTGGCAAAATGACTCACGACTTCCCGCGTATCTTTGAATCATACTGAGTAATAGTCCTGTTTTGAGTACTGAGGATGGATCAGTATATTGATTCAAGCAGTCTTCGCCGTTTCGTTTTCAATAGTTTGCTTTCGTTTTTTGGTTGTTTTTCTTTAAGTGTTGTGTTGGTTTTTGCAATGTCAAAAGGGATTTACTTCGTATGAACGTTTTGGAAGAAGTTTACGTGCGTTTCAAAGGTGTTACACATTTTGACGGTATTTTTTACTGTTGAATTAACACCGAATGAACAAGTACAGTCGAACCCAGTTATAATGATATCGGTTTATACGACATCTCGTGTATAGCGTCAGATAGTCTGTGGTACCAGTTAATTTCACCCTGTTAGCCATAACGTTACACTACTCGGTTATAACAGCACTCTTATATAACAATACCTAATGTTAAGTCCCCTTCATAACGTTATAACCAAGTTCGAATGTATATTAACGTGTGCTTGAATCAAATAACTCGTTGCTTAGTAAAAAACAATTTGCTGTGCCCCGGCGTCATCGGATCCCGTTAGGAACAGGATGTTCTTATCGTCTCCCAAACATCCGCACCTGCTCTGGGTCCCACCCAGCCTTCTGTTCAGTGGGTACTGGCATTGTTTCCCGGTGGTAAGACGGGCGGGGCGTGATGTCAAGCGCACAACTGCATCTAGCGCCGAAGTTAAGAATGAGTGGAGCTATGCCTTTTCTCCCCGTATATAACTTCGTGACGTGAAGATGGGCAAGTTTGCGTTTTACCACTACTGCCACTCGCGTCTTTTAAACACCTTGCATTTTAACTGGCCTTCGCCCTGACTGTATCCTGTTGTGTGTAGCGGAGTAAACTTTAAGCCCAGCTTCCAGGAGATGTATTAAGCTCTGATCGTTGTAACCATCTTGGCGTTTCTGTGCTCATAAAGACGGTAGAATCAATTCTCGCGCAAGACTGTTGCCACCATTCTTGGGATGACTTCAGTCCAGTTTGCCGGTGGTTCCATGTTACGGTGCTAATGTTAGTAGTTACTTCTCTGCATTATTTTATATATTTTTAAGGTTTCTCTGATAATCAAGTTTGTCTTCCACTATGTTTTTGGCTTTCACTCGTTCCTGTGTGTCGGTGTTCATTTATAATGCGTTAATGATCCCCGCCAGTAAGAAACAGTGAGGTCGTTATTTTATGTTTCGGTCTGATTTTGGTTTTAAAGTGGCGACTGTACTTAAAAGCTATGAATTGTCTTCACTTTAAAACCTACTTAACGTTGATTGCTTTAAAATACAGTTATGATAATACAAATAGTATAATAGTGTATTTCTACATGCAGACGAAAGTCAGAGTCTGTCAGTATTGTGCGCCCTCACCCCGATACTGTCGGCACTGTGCTGTACCAGCTGACCGAATGTGTGTAAAGGACGAGAAACATCCGGCCAATATAAAATGGGCTTTCTGTTCGGTGGCATACTGACCCATTTCTCTGCCAGCAGCCCTTCATAAAAGGAAAAATTAAAGCAGACAGACACAGGTTTATTCGTCTGTTCGTTGAAGATACTGATTGGTTGATCTATTATTATTTGAGAATAGCACTTGTAGATCAAAATTGTATTCACGAAGACAGTAAGAGCAAATGTAATCCGTAGAGAGGTTGCAAGTATTCAGTTCAGAATTTTGTGTCTTTCTGTCTTATAGGCTTACTGTATATAAAAATTCAGAATTCAAAAATACAAAACTACAGTTCCAGCTTGTGTATCGTTTGGCTGGACGATATTGGAGGAACATGTAAATACTGGGTAAACTGTGATCGTTTCTCTACTAATTCTGAGTGATTTTACGCCAGTAGTTTAGGTTTACATGTAAACCTTCTTCATTCTGATTATTACCTCAAGCAATTTATGCACTGAATAAAATACATTCATGAGCTATTATAAAACTGCTACATGTTTCCGCACCTCCGTACCGAAACGTGTAGGAGTTTTATAGTAGCTCATGAATGTGTTTTATTCAGTGCATAAATTGGTTGCTGTAATAATTATAGGAATGTGCACAGTATGAATAACATAAAAACTTGTTCATTCTGTTGTGGGCTGTACCATGTTTGTCATAACATCAAATAACTTCGCAAATATTTCCCGCGTTTACAAAAATGTATGTGTATATTATTCACCATTATGCCTTTTTATATTCTTTCTAGTACTGTCCCTGTAACATTGTCACCGCTTCATTGCACATAATGTAGGCCAGCCCTGCTTGTCCCTGACATCTGTATCAGTTCACAGTTCACTATACACAGTGTATGTGAACCTAGCGTAGTGCTAAAACATAAACAATACAAAGGTAAATTGCAGGGTTCTAAAAACGCTGGTCATAGTGTCTATGGGAGTGGTGGGTGGTATTGGAATCAAAGTTCCCCATCATGTGACATTTTACTGGTGAGGAGAGGGGCACAAGTTGTTGAGTAGTCATGTGTTATCAGGCTACATTGCGCTGGGGGTGTCGGTTGAGTACTTGAAGCGGACGGCGTGGGGGGAGCGGTTCGTATTGATCCAAAGCGAACGGCCGCATAACGCCGGGCGGGAGTCGACTTCACTTGAATTCACATTGCCGCCTCCCTTCCCAAAACCTCCTCACTCTGTGGTGTCTGACATATCTGCTACTGTGTGTATATTTGTTGTTGTTGTCACCTTGTATTCTAGTGTCGTCTACACGTGCCGTGTAGGCTGTTCTGTGGTATAGAGACTATTTTCGCGAGCTAAAAAAGAGAGCAGTATTCGATATTATCTCCCGCCTGTGAACAATTCTTTCACATTCTGCACTGAATATGGAGGCAGTATGTCCCCCCGAAACGCTTGTAGCCATGTGCGAGAGTACACGACGTTCTAAACAGGAAGATGACATCGTGAATGTTTGCGACCGTGAAAGTCTGAAATCTTATAAAAACTTTTACATTTGTTTCGTAACCTTTGTCTACGGAAAGGCGTTTGGTTACGGCGTTTTTTCCACGGTAGCCCGGTGTATCCTTTTCCAGGTGATTTCATGTGGCGGTGACAAAGTGGCGCTTACATGGGTTATGCTCCTTATGTTTCTGCTTTGGTTTCCGCCTGCCAAGCGTCGTGTCCGCAACTCATCTATTACCGCCCACAGCCTTTGCCACAGGATTGGCAGTGCAGGACATTATCGTTATCGCGGTCCTTAGTTGGGGCATCACCCCTGACCCGGAACTTGGCTGGGTTTATAGTGAGGAAGTCATTTTTTATTTAGATAATTGCCTCCTCTACAAAGTAACAGTGACAGCGTAGATTGAAGACCGAATAGCACCTGGACTCTAGACAAAGTCCTGTGGCCAGCTACGCGTTTTCCGAAACATTCGAGGAATAGGCCCACTGCCTGAAAATACAGGAAGGCTGATTTTTCTGCACTTACGGATGATCCAGTTATACGTTACATTTACAAGAGGATAAGAGAACACCTGTAATTTCAATTTAGAGAGAATACAGGTGTTTGTACCAGCAGGTGATTATATTTTTGTGTTTTTTTACATTTTATTTTTGCGTTTTTTAAATTTTATTTTGTATTTTTTTGTATTTTTATATATTTTAAAGAGCCTTTACTGCCTTCGTATATAGCGTTCTTCTCTCAGAGTTAAGTACATATGTACACGAAATTATTTGGTACCATCGGTGTGGAAATGTGCATGCTGGACCAGGTACAGTTTGCTGTTACGCTTGCGTCACATACTGGAAAAATAAAAATAGAGCTTCAGGCTACATCAGCTGCAAGTCGGCGCCAGCAAGCCCGCGTGCTTTATTCAAACTTGATATTTATGTTGTGGTATTTTATTTTCTGCCCGAACAAAAATATCACTTCTATTTATTTCTGAACAGAGATCTCAACTGATACAGAGAATACGCAAGGTCATTATGTAGACGTTGTACTGTGGAACGTGTGGCTTTCATAGATCTGTGTTTCGTATGGGTAGGAGTTGTGCTGAGCTCGTTGGTGCAGTCTGGAAATGGTACGAGCTACCATTCAGTTTGTTTCACTATTGATATGAAGGTCTCATACGTACGCGTTATGGTGCAGTTATGGAATTCTTTATTAATTTGTAACAAGAAATTTAGATCATAACTCATTAAGTCACTTTCGTACTGCGTGTATTTCTAGGTTACAGATCTATTAATATTATTTTCATTTTATTTTCGTAAAGAACTTACTACGTCATTAGGCCTTTTGTCTGCATTAATTTTTTTTCGAATGGAATCTCAAAGTTTCGTATTGCATTTATGGTTGTTATTGGTCATTAGCAGACGGTATTTGATGTGGTGTGCAGGTACAATTGTGCTCTGTCGCAGTGCCGAATTTCAGTTTCGCAGCACCAGTTGTCCATTAGTGATGGCCATCAAACCGGAGGCTAAAGAAAATGTTTGTCCAACCACCATGCTGTTATTTTACATAATTGACACACAAAAATATTACCATAACGAAAGCTACACATTTTTCGATGATTTCTTATCGTATGTCAATTCATTACTTTAAATTAAATACCGCTTTCACCTCGTGAATTCGTGCGTACGCCATGTTGTTTTTACCCGTTATGAGAAATTAAAGAATGCAACCGTATAGGCGTGTTAAACGGCATAACGTCTAGACCAAGTCCCTTCAAATTCTCTCAAACTTCAGAGCTTTTAAAGGGCAAACACCCATGCGGAGCAGCCATCGCTTCTTTGTTAGAACCATATGCTGGCTAATAGTGGAGGAGCCACCTTACGCTATGTCCCAGTTAAAGCTAAGTACGCCTCCTGCGTCTCGGTATGATTAAGAAGGTTCTTATGTCTTGCGGCATCAGATAAATGTACTGGCTGCTGTCAGATTGTATTATAGAAGCCACCAATTCCCCTTAGGAAACTGTAAATCTTGAACTGTAATGTATTCGAGCTTGTGACCTCAATTTCCGACTGTGATATCAGAATAATCTCACTGCCAAAAGACATAATGCAAAGTGAATTACAGCTTACCTGCATGGCACGTGTAATTCTACACTACACAACTGCAAAACGTAATCATACAAAGATCTACAGTGTGTTTGTAAAGGCACTGCAGTGTTTCAGGCGGCTGTACTTTCATTACCACTATGGTTTAAGGAGTGAAAAATCACTGAAGTGAAGGATGACTCGGAAGGTTGTAATCAGTAAATTTTCTAGCCTGCTTCTTTTGTGATACGACAGATGTCTAGGCAGTTACTGATTTCTGGCCTTTCACGTCTGGGCGTTGCTGTGTAAGCGTTGTTTGACGTTGCCTAATTAATTGCGTGCCAGTTACACTCCTACTTATCATTTCTGACTAATCCAAGGAAACAGAGTCAAGGGGCGTCAGTTCTGTTGATGTTGAAGGCTCCTCCCAAGCCAATGCGTTGGGCACCTCGTACTGACTTCATCTGCAACACTGTGCTGTATTGAGGTGGTGTTCCGGTTTTTTCTGAAAAAAATTACCTTCATCTTCTTCCAACTGCAAGGAAGGCGACGTTTTCTAGCATGCTAAGATAAATGTTTCCAGAGAACATGGCATCAGCTAAGGAAAAGGAATCCATAACTTTGTTATGAAGTAGACAGCACCACACATTAATTTTCAGCATAGTAACGCATTACTTTGCAACTAGCAGAAACTTTCAGTTAACCTTCTCTTCCAGTGTTTTATCGAGGAAGTTGTCTCGAGTATCAGCGCTTGTGGCTTGTATTTGAGAGAGTGCGGCTCGAATCTCGGTTGGGATACCGACCATCCTGAGATTTTTTGTTACTCCCTTTAGACTTTCCAATAGAGTTCGTTAGTGTCTCAAATTAGGCTAATGCGATTTATTTCCACGTGCTGTTCAAATGATTGTTCAAAACCTTCCGGTCACTCGATATTATAAGGTCTAAACTATGGGCAGCGTCAGTAAATAAACTAGAAGTAAACAAATTTCCAACAGAGAACCAATACGTATCCGTCACGCACAAAATGTGTTCGGTATAGAGGACCAAAAACGGCTAGCTGTAGGTTCTCTGTGTCAAACATGTGTGGTGTTTCACAACGGGATGAATCACGTGGAGCCAGTTTCCAGTGTTTCGATTCTTTCAGTCTGCATTTGGACTAGGAAGTTCTTGTTTGCTAATCCCCATGAATAAATTCCTGGACACATGTTAACTAGCTAGCTAACTAACTAACTAACTAACTAACTAACTAACTAACTAACTCCGTGGAACAGACTCCTTCTTGAGAAGTTAACAGGTCCTCAGCTAGTCAAGAAATTCCCCTCATTTTATGTAACCCGCAGGTTCATTACCGCATTCACAAGAGCCCGCCACTTGTCCCTATCCAAAGAATCAGTCCAGGTTTTCTAGGTAGTTTCGTAACACAGGGATTTTTTACGATGAGGAGTTTTTAGCCCAACCCCCAAGCTGGAGGACCACCCCTTGTCCGCTGTCCGCTAATGCTTATTCTATGTATTCGCAGCTACCCTTCGTAATCGGAGGCCGTTCCTCCATCCGCAACGTGAGGACGCGCCGTGCCATGGTGACAGGGACCCACTTAACACGGCCTGGACACGTGTCACATAATTAAATTAAATTAATGAGCCAGTATCGTACAATGAACTGAGTAACTTACAGAAACAAACACACATGCCGCATATTTTAAGCAATGCCTTTTATCGTGACTGCGATTTTTCTTTCGTTTTCCGCGGTACATGTAGTGTGAATGCTCGGACACCGACATAAAATAGGGCAAGACCGCTTCTCTGCACACCCTTTTCGATTTCGCTGTTATAATAAACATGCCATTCAACGCAGTGATATTTGAAAAGTACAGTGTTATAAGCCGCAATCAATCATGTCATATGCCAAACTGTAGAAATAACTGCTTGTAGTTTACTTTAAGGGGAAGATGTATGTGCTTCGTGTACTTAACCTTCACATGAAAAAACAAACGATAAAATCATTTGAATATTTCACCTCGTTACGTTTCGTAATTTCACTGCTCTTACCGCTGACTGCTCTGTTGGCACGGAACATTATATTTAACGAACTGTGCTTTTAGTTAACAGTAATGTATAAACTATTAATAGACTGGAGGGTAGGAGTATTTGTACTTTTACATCGCTGTACATTGTGCTTGCAAGATACACGAAATAAACGGACAATGGGGATGTATATATAAATACAAAACCGTCAGATAGCCAACAATATATGTTTATTATTATATGTAGATTAAAAACACAGCAACAAGTTTCGGCCGCATTGGGCCATCATCAGGCTCAGATTCAAAAACTAGTATTGGCAAAAACTGTACATGAGTGAAAGGAGGTATAAAATGTGACATATATTGGCGTAATGCGGTATAAAACACAGTGGATAAAAGTAGTTAAAATTATCGATGAATGTTGTCTGTTGTTGGATTATATAGGCATCTTCTATACTGTGGTGGTTGCACTTTATAAATATGAGATTCAGAAGTTGTTAGGAGTGCGTTGTTATGTTCTTCTTTCCGTTATCTGGTTATGGGTTGTCCCGTATTTTCGTAGGGGATCTTATTATGCTGTAAAATGTGTGGATTTTACAATGTTGATGCTCCCTGTTTCTATAGATTTTTGTAAGTATACCGCTTTTGTTTCTTTACTTACGTTAGTTTGCTGTTGTTGCCCTGGCACGTGGCTATTTCTTTCGTGTGGAGATGATGCAGAGCCGGTTGTCTTGCTGTGTTCTTTACTGTCCTGCTGGTTGTAGGCAACTAGTTAGCGATGGGGAGATTATCTCTGCTTGTTTCATATTCGAAGCTACTAATTGGGTATCAGTGAAACTTGATATGGGGAGTCGATAGTAGAAGACTGACGGCGAACTTAATTTTTGGGTGTACCGGGTAAGTATAGGCCCGTGCTTTATGGGAAGCCCAGGTGTACTATACGAAACGGCTAAAAGCTCAGCTTGTTGTATCAATCATTGGTGCCTTGCTTTAAATGTCGTACTCGCTGAATGAGGTCTGTATTTTTGCTCAGAATGCTTCTCAATTCGGTGCGTTTCAAATACATGTATGGTTTCTGGCTGTACAGTATAATTACCTTTCCTACAGTGAACTTGTATCAGAAGCAAATTAGCGCGGTGTATGACATTTTCAGAATTAACGGGGATTGCATGTCGGAGGTATGTGTAGATTCCACCTCTCTGGAGACCTCTCTTTCAATATTGTTTCTTTGGACACACGGAAAGGTATATTGTAGCCTCCCTGTCGTACAACCGACCAATCTTTCTTTACCGAACTTTTGTTGGCTAGTTCAGTTCGATGTGTATCTAATAAAAGCACTTATTTAGATCTTCGCTCTTCTGGGATCTTGACCCTTGAAGATGGGACTGATATGTTGTCCCGAAACGTCTGTAAACAATTAACCACAGGACGCCGCGTAATATCCCAGAAGAGCACAGATTTGATCAATATTGCGGCGGAAGTCTGAAATCAAAAGCACGTGCTGTTGTGTGTGTACACGTGTGCCAGTCCTAAACTGACTTACAGAAATTCTCTTTAGATAAGCGATGTTGCCTTCACTGTCCCTGTGAGATAATTTGTAACTTAAAGGCACTAACCCTGAACATCCCGATGACAGAAATATTGCTGATTAGCTGAATCTAAATGTGGTTTAACGTTGGACTTTACTGTCCATGCCGCGTGCTGTCTGTCTGTCTGTCTGTCTGTCTGTCTGTCTGTCTGTCTGTGTGTAATCACTTGCACATTTGTTTGAAGGTGACAGTCACGTGTTATCGAATTTTCAGTCGACCTGCACAAATACAACAACCGTGTTCTCTCATCACTTGCGTGCTGTCCGATAGAACAGTAATTTGATACATATTCATATAAGGCAGTCTTCAAACAATGGTTCGTTGCGTTAGTGGTGGTACAGTCGCAGCCTGTTACCCTTATGTCAGAATCAGCTGCCTTTGCCCGTACCCATTTGCGTATATCATATTGTGAACGTGTAATTTTAGAAGGGACATGCATGGATGCAGACACTCGTATTACAAACGTATTTCTCATGCGTACCTACATGCGTAATCTGCACACACACATATATGCATGCATACAAACGTACACACATACGCGCGCGCGCGCACTCACACACGCACACGCAGACATAAATACGTGTTCTTTTTGGTTTATTTCACGACGCTGTTAGAATCTGATTATATAGTGTCAATGGTAGAATGGTTTTTGAATGATGAATTAAAAACCATTCTAAAGGAAGTGTTCACGTTCTGCTTAAAGTGCTGACCCGCAGTGTGCTTAGAGGGACAGACGAGAACGACGAAAACCTTAGAATAACCATGTCTTGGTCCAAATCTGAAGGAATATTAGAATTCAAAACCGGAGCGTTATCGCTCCACCAACGTAATCAGTGCTGCATGTGTGTGTGTGTGTGTGTGTGTGTTATGTACGTACGTATGTATGTTTGTGTATATGTGTACATGTATGTACGTACGTATGTATGTTTGTGTATATGTGTACATGTATGCACGTACGTATGTATGTTTGTGTATATGTGTACATGTATGCACGTACGTATGTATGTTTGTGTATATGTGTACATGTATGTACGTACGTATGTATGTTTGTGTATATGTGTACATGTATGCACGTACGTATGCATATTTCTATACGTGTGTGTACGTGTCTTTGTGTTAAATACATTTTCACAACAGCGGCAGGACCTATGCGGTTATATACAAAGATGTGCCATCCAATGTTCACTCTTGTTATTGGCTGATTTATTTAACGACGTTATGTAAACTGTAGAAGCTAATTTTTCAGATCTTCGTTCTTAATGTGGTGAAGTGAAGAGCAGTTTGATATCTGAGCCGGACTAGAGAAGGAATCTTTTACTAGGCAGACGAGAGCTACCGAAGAGTCCGGTGTTGTGTAACACTTCGTCCCTTAGGTCTTATACGCACAAACTGGGTGAGGAACATCGCTGTGCTTGTTTCGGGCGGAAGACCAAGTATAAAGCTATATGCTGCAGCAGGATCTCCGCTGAGGCACACTGCTGCATTACCGTCCTGATTAATAATGCATAATTTGTCTTCTTGAATGCCCACATGCATGTTGTCGTAACTATACGGACTGTGATAAAGATAACGGCAAATTTGAACATGAAAATCATCGGGAGACAATGGACTGCACTGAAAGTGGAGCCATCAAGCTGCTCTGAAATGTCGCTAATTGCCAACCAACACCTCGTCGTATCTCATAAATCTTGACTTGTCACCAGCATCACTGTGAGGACCTAAAATTTTGCGCAGGTAAATTTGCCTATATGTTTTTCAAGCACCGCGGTGTGAAGGTGCATGAGGAGTACTGGGACACAGCTCCACGCATTATGAAGCTTGATTATCACTGCAGATGCATGTACGGCCAGGGAAATGTTCTTTGCTTGCATTCAAGTGCATCTTTTCGTGACGGTGCGCAGTCTTGAACGTGGTCGCTGGTGTGGAGGCTGCTACGGAAGCACACTGGAGAGTGTGACTGGCTTTTGACTGGAACGTGACTGTGAGTGTGACGTTGGGCTCTTACAAAAATGAATTGCAGGTAACTAACTACTAACTCAGTGGAGCGGAATGCTTCATGAGCAGCTAATATTTCCTCGGCCAATCCAGAAATTCCCGCATTTTGTGGAACCCGATAGTTCGTTGCCGTGATTAAAAGAAGCATCCCCGTGTCTCTATTTTGTACCAGATGAATCTAGACTACGTCATCATATTTCAGTCAGTTCACAACACTAGACTAACAAAATGCACAATACTGTTCCTTGGATATTTATTTATATTGTAATATCACATTGAACATTCCTACATGTTTTGTTCCCCAAGGGATCATCGTCAGGGAATCAAATCGAAGTAACACCGCGTAAAAACAAACTAGGAACCTTGGCATACAGTAGAAAGATGTAAAAAAAAATTTAAAACAGTTAAAATGTAGGTACTTCTTTGTAGTACGGTTGTATAACTGTAATGGATCCTGGTGTACGGTATCTCGAAGGCAGCCTACATACGTAACGAAGGATAACAAAGTACTACATTTTAATATTATTCTTCAGTGTTCCCCACCAAACCCCGTATCCGTTTCTCTGCTCCACTATACCTGTCACATGTTCCGCTGTGTCTTACAAGTCTCTGATGCTGAACATGCAGCGAAGTTTCACCATCGCCGTTCTGTATCGGCAACTTCTCCACCACATCTGTTTGGCGGGGTTGTCTAACACAAGGCGTTCTTGTTTCCTTCCTCACATTCACATTGCCTGGGATAACCGTGATTGTACCTCACTTTTCCGTTTCCATCTGCATCCTGTGATTAGATCTCAGAGAATTTGAATGTGAACTGAAGCTGTGTGTGTAACGCGTGTTTTTGGCAGCACCGTACACAGTACTGTTACGCACTCGTTTGCTTGGCTGCAAGGTGTACTGCAAAGTATGTACGTGCGATTTGCCTTTGGCAAAATACGTTTTTAGGAACGAATGCATGGTCAGGGGCCTCCGCTGTTGGTTGAGCCAATATTGAATAGTGGACGTCACAGAATCGTGTCTGTGTTTCGCCTGTGTTAGACTAGAACTGAGTTTATTGAAGTTACAGCTGGGTTGGTGCCTTCGCAGTTGAAATAACATTTGAATGAAGGGGAAGTAAGTGACCTGAAACTCTGTGATTCAGTAGGTCGGTTTTATGTGTGGGGTTTCATGTATATTTGCTCTGTTCTATTTCTTATGGATTTTTCCATGGCTGAATGAGGTGTTTGTGCTTGGTGATTCGTTGTATACCCTATATGCACCCTGGTGGAATTTGTTCTTATTACACGTGTAATGGAGAATTCTTGGAACACTTCGCGTGTACAGCTGCTGTTAGCAAATCAGCGTGGTTGTCGTATGTTGATTTATGTGTAGACAGTAACTCGGATTTCGCAAATTCGTAAAATGAGGGAAATTGCATCGCCGTGTTTTTCGTCTGTGTCCCCTGCCACATACACACACTTGGAAACCTCTTGGCGGATATATATATGTAAATTGATAGCATGTTGTTACTGAAATTTGCGGAGACATTCTGAGTCTGTAAAAACTGGTTGGCACTAATGCACACTTTACATGAAAGCCTGTAAGCGTTTCTGCTTCCATTTCGAGCGTAAATCTGGAGCGAAAGATGACAGGTATGTACAGAAATTTATCGCCTATTATACTGCAATCTTTTTTTTTTTTGCACGTGCTTCTGAGTTTCGAGATAATGCAACAAAATTGAGTGAATGCGCTGGAATTTGTTGACGTTATGCATACATTTAAGGATTTCTTAATTTGAAATTCAGCTTCTCATTTTCATTATGACCCTTGCTGGAATAATTACCTGCGTTAGATATGAACATTTTCTGTTTGCTCCTACAGTTTGCAGCAGTATGTCTTGAATTTAGACGGAATAAATCTTGTTACAATTTAGCATTCTGTTCTTCATTTCACTTACATTTCAGCACTTACATTTCAGCCTATATGCAAACACTGTGCAAGTTTGCGCCATGTTTTCTACAAGGCGCAAGAAAACAAACTCATCTCTGAAACTAATTAGTACGTTATACACAAACCTACGCTTTTTGGAAGTTTCTTGTAGTAAAGGGTTCGTCAGCTGAGACATGTTCCTGTTCTGAATGTTACAGGGAACCTTGCAAAGGAGATCGAGATGATACCTGCTGCATACTAACACTTGTTCGATCTATTCCCTTTTAGAATTCTATGCATTACGAACCCGTGGAATTATTTAATAAACGGAATAATGTCACGTACATTGAAATACATTCCAAAAATTTTGTTTTCAGTTGTTTTGAATTTAATGTTGAAAACAGAGCAAAACAAGTACGTGAACAAAACAAACGAAATAGGAATTGCCTGTCATGTATTACCTTGGGAATTTTTTAAGTTTGAACAAATGTTATATTAACATCAGCAGTTCGAGTGAAACACTGCACATGTTTGGTTGATAATTTATAAGTGAGTAGCGATTTTTCATGTTAATAACTTAACCGCAAACTGACAGTGAATATTTTGGTGGGTGTTTAATGTTTGTGTACTGTAAGGATATAAATTAGTCCTTTATTGTTCACGTGATTTTAATTGAGAGGTTTGTGTTTTGTGATTTGCTTGAAGTGGTCCGTTTGAGCTTACTTATGACAGCATAAAAAGAAGAAGGGAAAATGTAGAGGCCATAACAGTGTGATACCTCTAGAAGTATTATGCTGTGCGAGCATTTCCCAAAGTGTTTAACGTATGAGGGGCCGTGGGCGGTGTTTTTTGACTTGCAAGGGGTTGTTGTTGAAGTCTCTGTATTCACGATTGGTGGGTGGCCTGACAAGGATTAGCACGCTGCTGAACAGTGGACCCAGCCGGAAGACACGCTGTGCAAAATAATTTCTTTCATGTTGCCTTGACGCCATGACGACTGTGATGCTGAAAGTTGAAGCGTCTAATGGCGTGGCTTCCGTTGGACTGTGTTGTATGGAGAGGAATATTTGCTGCGGTTGTTGCTGAAAGTGAAAAGGGGGATGGCAGGAGGTCTGTGCCTTTTGACGGCCTCTGACTTCCGGTCCCCAAAAATAAGGTTGGCAAGAAACGGATATGAATCACTTTGAACTGGATTACGGAGGTTTGCATAAAAACACATTGCATCTGCTCATGTTACTTTTTGTTTTAGGCCTGTCTTGGTTCAGTGACATCATATTTCTGTGCTTGGATGCAGCAGTAATTTGTTTAAAACGTAACAGATACAGCGAGTTCCCATTTCTGTGCTTAGCACTCATGCTATCCCCAGAAGGGGACGCTGTTTATGTTGGTAAAATGCTGTACGTTAATCACATTTTTATAGATAAACATGAGTCAGTATTTATGATATCTCCGCCAACTCAGTATTCCCTGTGTGTGTGACACATGGTGCTGACGTAGATAATTGCCGTTCTGCAATGTGACGTTCTGAGCGAACATGGTGTGAACTGTTTTAGAGTGACACAGGTCACACTTAAGTGCACGCTTGGAACCGTATAACGAAGTTCGTTGTGAGACTGTGTATTGTGTTAGCATTCAGTTAGACTTGTTCGCGTCTGCGTCGTGTCTTTAAAGAAGGTACGCGAGTGTAACTAAGGACGTTTGTTTTAAGGTGTTACTTTGTTTTAAAACAGAAAACGTCTTATTTAAGGCGGTTGCTGGTTGGGGGGCGGGGGGGGGCGGTGAATTTATTGGAGATTTACTTTTGTGATTTAGGTGGCTTCATTGCGGTATTTGGGAAGGCGGAGAACCTGATGATGGGACGGAAAATTAAAAGGAATGTGAAAATATGTATGAGAGAAAAGAAGGAAAGAGTCAACCGTAGGAAAGGGATAAGGAAAATGAAAGTGAGAAATAACGGAGCGGGAAAGAACTGCTGGAAAGGGGGAACGGAGATTGAGTTATTCAAGGAATAGAGGAAGAAAATAAAGGAAGTAGTGGTTAGAGATACTAAGGAGGTGATTTCTCCCGAGATTCGGTCCTTAAGCGTGTACTAAAACGTGAGACCTGTTGACGGGACACGTGTGCTTTACGCTGTACCAAATACAGGGACTTTCCCTTTAATTCTACTCGGGCAAATTGTGGCGTACGTGTATGTGATTGTGTGGGCGAAATTGCTGAAACACCGGCATTTGCTTAGTCGCTACTTTGTAACATCTACCGAATAAAGGGGATGAACATCGCTTGCGAATGTTTGAGACGAACTGAACATAACTTCGCGCTCCGTGGAGCACTTGCTCCTGGAGCGCGCCTGCTGTGGGACCTGAAAGTCAATTTATGTTCAAAACAGCCAGCCACGTATCCGTACCTTAGCTGGTTGAATCCAACCCCAGACCTTCCAAGATATTTGTGTAATATCTATTTTAATATTATATCTCAGCTGATCTTAGGTGTTTCAGTTCATTTCTCACTTGAAAATTTAAAACGCCGGTGGTTATTTTGTGTCTGTCCCTCACGTTGCTACGTGCCTGGCGCAACCATTCCTCCATGATTGGATCGTCCCGATATTTGCTCGAGAGTATTAAGCATAGAGGTCCTCATTACGCCGAAGTACTCTTACTTATCTTCCTATTACTGCCATCCCCTTACTCCGCACATTCTTAGTACCCTGTTCTCAGACATACTGAAACTGTAAAATGTGACTCTTTGTAGCTGCCTTACCCCACTACATGAAAACCATGTGTTTAATATTGACCGCCATTAAACATGGAGTGTGTGTTCTTCCTTTAGTGTGGTATATAATGTTTAATGTCGCCTACAGTAGCGTGTAGAATAATTCTACCTGCTTTCATCTTTCTTTATTATGTAGCAGGTGGGAAGACGAGGGATTTTGAACTGAAGGGCGGCACTCGCTCTCCGAATTTGATGGTCTTTTAATTTATTTGTTAGGGAACTTTGATGCTTTAGTCTTTCCAAAATATTTTAGTTCTTTTTTTTTTTAGCTCTCCGAATGCTGAACATTAAAGCTGATAGTGTCCGTTTCATTTATATTCCACACAAAGAAGTCCCACCGAATCTGGAAGCTTACTTTCTTACTGTCTTTCGCTGTGAATTAAACCCATGTGTTAAGCAAAAGTAGACCTTAAACATCCACATTAACCCTTTAAAGACGAAGCGTATCTGTTTTATATAAGGACTCAGTGCGTACCGCGCTGTAAACACTCTCCACTTCGGTTATAAAAACCAGTCTCTTAATGTTTTATAAGGCAAAAGTTGCTGTTTGTTCTGAGATCCGTACAAAACACATAAACGCAATGTGGGCACCACGTAGAATTTTTTAATGTTAAACCTGGTGGTACGTAAAGTTACCGCTAGGCTGTAAAAGGTTAATGCACAATAAAAACGCTGACTTGTACCGCACCCACCAAAAGAAAGCACCGTCTACTCTCTGAGTTCCGTGTTGCCTTTATCGAAATCTTGTTGGAAATGAACGCCAAATCGTTGTGGACCCGAAGCCATTTAGTATAAGTCATTAATCAAATCATTACAGGAGACTCGCCAATATGCTGGAACTCTCGGATTTCTGGTGGATTGAATTTGTATCGTGCAATATAGTAATCGATTTCTGTTCAGGTTGTAGCACTTCTGAACACTTTAGCCCTATTGAAATTCAGTGGGGCGTTAACAATTGGCCTGCTGCATAAATCACTAAACGTCCTATAAAATGTAACAAATTCTGTAAGAAACTTCTCCTTCCAACATGGAAACCCGTTTTATATTACAGCACAATAACAATAAAAGGCTGTGCTTAATAGGGCTGAACTCTGCTTGTGGCGTCATTTTATACTGACGTAAAACTTATGAGTGAAAGTAATCCGTTTCCATATTTCACGAGGTACTTAAGTGCCTATAATCAGTTGTGACGGTGGTGTGAACTTTTCGAGGACGGACTCTGCTTTATAACTTGTGTTTTATATTACGGTAGTAATGTGTCCTCTAATGTTGCGTTGGAGAATGAAGTTGTTTTTTGAACTGCAGCATGTGTTTATTAACATGCTGTGCCGCGTTCCTGTTTATCTTCTGTGATCGTTCCCATCACAATTTCCAGGAGAGACTTAATTCCTTATTAAAATTGGCCGTCCTGTGTGCATATCAGGGGAGTGACAGTAAAGGGACACAGAAGGGCAGAAACCCGGGCGTTAGCCATACAAAAGTTGATTTGGATTTTTACTTGGATAATGGAAACCTGGAAAAGTCTGGAATGCTCTTAGAACATAGCTCTAGGCCAAGTCGTCAGCACGTGTGACGTTTGCTAGGACCGACTTGTCGCAGAATTATGAAGTTGTGTTAAATTTATCAATTTAATTTAAAAGCAGTGTAATTGAACACTGCAAGAAGAGATTTAATTAACTGCAATATAATTATCGTGGCATTGACCTTCCTGTCTGTTCCTGTAACCCGCAGTTCTGAAGTAGGACTCAGCACGTATATCTCGCGTTTTTGTGGTATCCGAACGACTGTGAGGTAAAGTTGTGTCATTACGTACCGTGCCATGGGTACATCCCCCAGCTCCGTGCATCCTCTAAGCTTTGCATTATATGAAGGCGGCCGTCACCGTCACCGTCACTCTGCAGCCGCTGTACACCCACGAAATGAGTCCCCGTTACCGAATGGGTGAATCTATACCTACTGTTCGAATGGCGGTGGTTTTTTTTTTCACTAAGTACCCTCAAATACCTCAGTGGTTATAGTGACTAGGCACGGGATGATCGACCAAAGAAGTGCTGTTCGATTCCCAGCAGGGCAAAAGGCGTTTCTTTTATCAGAAGCACCCAAACAGGTTATGGGACCCATGTAACTTCATAATGAATGCATACTGGAGGCCTTTCTTCTAGGGGTAAGGCGGCCGGGCTGTGAAGCTGACTAACCTGCAGGTAAAGCTTGGCGCTATGCCTCCACTCCTCCATATGCCTTTATGACATGCACAGGGATAACTTTGCCTTCTTCGTGTTGTCTTGACATATGTGGACGCAGCTGAAGTGATTTTTGGTGTGGTCGTTACGTCTTCCAGTGGGTTTTAAGGTCACTTTTCATGGGTATATCCCCCTTTGTCCTTTCGCGCTATAGAGCCTTTCGAACTGACAAGACATATTAAATGACATTAATAAGGATGTTGGTTATTCCTGTGATAGCCAGTGCCGGCACTATCCATTGCTGTAACCGTGTTAACTTGTAGTGGATTGATAACGTGAAGTAAAATGTAGCCAACAGTGCGCATTTTTATGAAGTGTGTATTTATAATCTGACATGTTTCGGCTTAACCGCCATTGTCGTGGGTAACACCAATATCGTAGAAAGGTTTTCAAGGAGTTATACATTAAGACGCGTGTAAAAATCAAGTAAAAGAGATGAAATGTGAAACACATTGATATGATAACAGACAACAAAATAATTAATAAAATGCGTGTGTGAAGTAAAGTATTATGATGTATGCTCAGTTGAATTGACCGGAGGTATTGATGTGCTTATTTGAAGATATATGTCAACTGTTTCGTTATGTGTAATTATATAAATATGTTTAACCCTTTAAAGACGAAGCGTATATGTTTTATATAAGGACTCAGTGCGTACCGCGCTGTAAACACTCTCCACTTCGGTTATAAAAACCAGTCTGTTAATGTTTTATAAGGCAAAAGTTGCTGTTTGTTCTGAGATCCGTACAAAACACATAAACGCAATGTGGGCACCACGTAGAATTTTTTAATGTTAAACCTGGTGGTACGTAAAGTTACCGCTAGGCTTTAAAAGGTTAACATTGTATCCCTTTTACTTTTCGTATGTTGGTCTTAATGTGTGTTGGTCCTGAGAACCTTCCCACGATATTGGTGTTGTCCCTCACTACGACGACGGCTGTTAAGCCGAAACATGTAGGATTATAAATAAACTTCATAAAAATTGTACGTCGTTGGTTATGTAACTTCGTGTTGCTAGTGTTCACTTCAGCAGTGCATTACAGAATTGAAAAATGAATTGTTGTCCATCAAAGTACATGTTTATTATTGTTGAAGTGTGTTGGAAGGTGCGACACTGGCTTTCAGTTATTCAAGTTTCATTCTCTTCACTTGTTTAGTAAATATTTAACACATGACGGGCAGATGGTGCTCCTTCAGCGTCAGAATGTGCAAACATAAAAGAGTATTTGATGTTTATGACACGCTTCTTCAAATAAAGACTAACAGGGCGTGACTAATGGGAAAGCTTTCCGCCATACGGGGGATGTTATCTCTTCAATTGAGTTAAATTCACGGCACAGTATTAGCTTTTGTTCTTTTGCCGAACTCTGCTTTAAAACAACATTTCGAGCACCCGTAGTATTACCACGAAACTCATATAGATTACACAGAAGTTTGAAACACCCCTTTTTCTTGTTTAATGTAGGTTAACACTGGTTTGTCTCTCGTTTCAGACGTCCTAGAGTAATCCTTTTTTGTTTTAGTGGTGACATGCTGTTATTAAATGGGCCAGCGACAGAGAATGAGAGAGGGGAAAAATCTGATATAATCTTGTGCATTACAAACAAATGACGGCTTGTTATGGATGAAGCGAATGCCACTTGCCATCCGTTAGACCTGTATGGATTAGGTAACTTTTAATTAAGGGCTTTAAGCCACCCAGTTTCATTATCGCTTCCCGTCTACTGTAGGCAAACCCGCCATTTTGACAAATTAATGGAATATTATTGCATAAACTGAACGATGTATGAAACATAACATTTGCATATTTTGTGACACCGTAGCATAACATATTTTGTACTCGTACGTTTATTTTGAACTGATGAGTGTGGCGGGTGTCAGTGCACTGTGGCTGGGTTTGTAATAGTCAGCCGGAGAATTAATTGTCATTAGTAACAATTGTCACGTGTGTACCCACATCGTTACACGGTGGCGAATTTGTTGCGCCGTAGTAAAAATGACAGCCCGTACGTGCTCAATAATTTTAGGCGTTTTTGTTACTTAACTTATTAAAACCAAATAACATGTAAGTACTGCTTCGGGAAACGCGACTGCTGTGCCAAAGAGATGACGTAAGCACTAACTTGGATGACACCAACCTGGCAAAGTGTTGTTCATCTAACGTGTTTAGTAACTGTCAGAAAAAAGGCCCCTAAAGGCAGTAGAATATTATTAAAAAGTCTACTGAATATACTTTTTAATAATTGACTAATGTACGGAAGTTATGGAACCTGTTAAGCTCATAGAATGTGTTTTAACTTTTACAAGTCAAAGTTCGTATGAACAGAATGTGGAAGTCAGTTCTGACCTCCAACAAAGCGCACTGCGTATCGCGGTAGTTGTGATTCTTATTTCGTTAGTATTTTAAAGAGATTCGAAACGGTGCACGAATCAACCTTGTATGAGATTTGACGCTTTCACCCTTATGATGTTCGATGTTGCCCTCTGGGTTCTCTTACCGTATGGTGCGGAAGGAGCATACCTGGTTGCCACACAAAATAACAAAACCTGTATAAAATCCGGAACTCGATGTCCTGCGAGATACACACTCAATGAATTCCTCAGATGGACAAGTGTCTGTAGGTTTCTACGAGGCCACGGGAACCATCTAAGACGTTGAATGATTGTCACTAACTCTGAATTAAGCCCCTACCTTCGTATTGTTGAACAAGAAATGTTGACTGTTACTCTAAACATGGTTTGGGTCGTTTGCTTTAAATGCATTTGTATTTTTCACAGACGGGTATTTGCGTCTGATTTATGTCAATATTTTGTCACTGTTCTGTAGGTTAGCCGGTGGTACCATGCTGTTTCTCCTTGTTGCACCGTTGACGATTCGTGACTAGTGTTGTGTTTGTCTTAAACTGTTTGTATTAATGCTTTTAATATTGGATCTTGTTTGTTCGTTCTGCTCCGTAGAAATCTGTTACATTTGTAGATGACAGGTAGATCAATAAGACATGGATGCCACATTCAGACCGAGGGGGGAGGTGGTGGTAAGCTCTTTAAATTTACATTTATATTGCTTTAACTTCTGAAAATTTCGTACCTTGTGCTGATGAAGCAAATACTTTATTCAGTTCGATTATATTCTGAAACACGGGGTGTACACTTCCTTACCTATGACAAGTTTGGACTGTTACGGATGAATTAATCAGGTTCATTTTCTGTTCACGATTATTGTTTAAATTCATCGTTAGTTGCGTGTGAGATTTGTGATGTTCACGACAATGAATCCTTACGGAAGCGAATCGTTTTATTTTGTGTCCTGAAGAGGGAGGCGGCAGATTCCTCCGAAACGTTGGTATGTCGCAGACTACGCTGTAGCAGGTTAAAGAATGACTCTAACTTCTTTGGTCTTAATTACCTTTTTCAATTGAAATCCGAGTAAATAGAGTGAACAAATGCAGTCCTGCTGTATGTATTACATGCGTATATAGCCACAGTGCAGTTATGTGCAAACCGATATGGCCCTACTGCAGTTATGTGCAGCAGTTTTGCATGTGCATTGCTTACGAATTTTCACGCCTGATTTCCTTTGATTTTCATGTATTTCTGACGAAAATGTAATGTTCCGAAGTTACTCACAGTTCAAATGTTACACTGCAAACAGAATTAACCGTTTGTTGTAGAATTTTATTAAGTATGTATGTCGTGTGTAAAAATGTTTGTAATTAAAGTCGTTGAAGTTATTTACGCCAGCACTTTCTGTCCTGCTCCAGTTTGTATTTGTACTGTGAATATTTTCTGACAGCATTGCTGACAGTTAAATTTGAAATCCATATAACGTACGGACCAACCAAAATAAAATTCGTCTGATGGTGTTTAGTGTAGACGTCCATTGTCAGTTAGAGGTAAAGGTAATTGTTCGTGCACGTACTTAAGTACTGCGCCATTAAGACATGTATGGGGGTGCATGTACACTTACACGTTCAGCTTCGACCGCTTAAAACCGGGGAAATAGCATCCGGTATCCATCCAGTGGGAGACTGGGCGGACCTTTTATGAGGTAGGGAATCGATTAGTGCAAAATTAAATTAGTTTGGCGGCGTTGAGTGTTGGCGTCTAAGGTCAGATTCCATCGGAATCCTTCAAGTACTTTCCAAGATGAAACATGCAGACAGGTCGATTGGGGCTTTCGCTTCCTACACATTACGCAAACGGCATGAATAATGATGTCGTGATGACACATTATCAAAAGACTGCAACACACCAGAGAATACGGCACTGCGTAGGCTTATGGAGGGAAAGGGGCTTATAAACTCGTAAAGAAAATTAAGACGCAAGCAAAATTATCTCGTATCTTCTTCATATAAAGGATTTTTAGTGAGCGAGATCTTGTAGTGTCTGGATAGTGTCACACATACAAGGAACCCAAATAAATGTTGGTTAATTGTAACTGGGAATGTTTTATGTTTGAGCGAATTCCGGTAGAAATAAATATTTTACTGTGCAGTTGATATTCGTGGACAGGTGTTTAAGGTAATATTTTTATCTTTATTTACTATTCATTTAACGAGGCTGTGTGTAGGTCAATGTACTGAAAATGTCAGTGGAAATAGTTGCAGTCTCGTTAGAGGCGCTGCTATGGAGTGACTGAGAAAAACCACAAAATATCTGAGCCAGGATAATTTGTCTGGGAGGTGAGATCTGAACATGAGAACACCTGAATAGGAAGCAGGACCGGTAACCACTCGACTGCGACATTCAGTTTGCCATTTCAAAACTTACGAAAATTTCTTATCACTGTCGAACGGTACGCGACACAAAGTGGTAACCTGCTGGGCACAAACACGGACACAGGCAGGCTAACCATATCTGCGCTCTGCCTGCTGTCGTACTTCATCATCGGGGACTGAGACGACGGTTCATTAGATTCATTTACGTTTTCACACAAACTGCGCGTAGAGGCGGTTAAACAGAAATGAAGTTTCTATATAACATTACCTCTGGGAAAGGATGAATTATTCCTGTTTGCTTACACTTTGTGTATAACATAATTGTATAGTTCACTCTTGATGGTCTGATTCCGCAAATATCGTCAAACAAAATTGTGAATAGAGATATATGTTTCACTTAACATTTACTGACCAGTTAAAAACAATGAGCCATATGTTGCTGGCCAATACTACAAGAAATCCGTAGTACCTTGTATTTAATAAGCCGGTATAAACACATGTAGGAGTACGTTGCATGCGTATTCATGTATGTCGTTATTGTTGCTGCCTTTTACTTAGTTTAATTTGAGTTGAAATAAAGTTCCTGGACTAAGAAGTGTAAGAAAGTAGTGTGGCCAGGGCGTATGTTATAACATATCAAGTGTAAAGGTGCTGTGTGATCCACAGCAGTCGCCATTCAATTAGCCCTTTAAAGACGAAGCGTATCTGTTTTATATAAGGACTCAGACCGTACCGCGCTGTAAACACTCTCCAGTTCGGTTATAAAAACCAATCTCTTAATGTTTTATAAGGCAAAAGTTGCTGTTTGTTCTGAGATCCGTACAAAACACATAAACGCAATGTGGGCACCACGTAGAATTTTTTAATGTTAAACCTGGTGGTATGTAAAGTTACCGCTAGGCTTTAAATGGTTAATATGCCAGCTCTAATGGGGCTGCCTTCCTGTCAGTAGAGGGCTGCGGGGCCTGTCTGTTGATGTGATATAAAATACGTGAAATTCTTCCGCCTTAAGGTAAACTGACCTATTAAACAAGCAGATTCGGGTATAGCTGAAAAAGTGTACTGCTATTCCTACAAATCTTGTTATGTAAACGTTGTAATTTCATTTCCCCATATCCGTGTTTCACTTCCGTATCACTTATCCCCTCACCGACTCCATTTATATGACACTGCAGTCGATGTCGCACAAGGACTCCAGTTTTCCGGGTTTTAAAATTTTTTTTTAGCAATCGTGGTGGGACTTCCCAGTCAAGTGATCGCCCCATCACAAGGCCTGTATATGTAAAGGGCAACGCCAACACAAGGAAAAGTGAGATATTCCATTCATGTCCGAATATGATTCGAGCCCACAATTCTAGTTGTCGTGCCGTAAAAATCAGTAGACGCCTTTCATCGCCCGGCCACCTTTATCGGCCCGCTGTCACCTATAGTGTGTGCTAATTATTTATCAAAAACTAAACACGTATTAGTGATATATCATTACATATTTAAAAGTGAAAAGTACAACATACACAAAAAACATACGCAGTACAAGCCGAGGCAACAAAGAGTTCACGCCTCCATAAACGACGCAGTGCACAGTCAACAGCACATTCTTGCTTAACTGTATAGTGCAACCTAGTGTAACGACAACGGAAGGTTTCTCCCTGAAGATGACCCAGCAGGGTCGAAACTTGTAGGAGTGTGTTATAATTGACGAAAAAACTCTTTGTGCATTCGTTGGTGTTTAAAGTTTTTTTTTGTATAATATAGTGCACGGACATGGAACACATTAAATTTACAACATACGCGTTACATTTTTAGACCCTGCTTACATTGCCTGTATTGTTTGTACTCAAGTTAGGTTTATTACTTATTATGATAGTCTTAGTGTATACAAATCTTGACCGAGGAACAGTCACTGTCATCTTGTGTCATTCGCTTCGTTCAGTTGGACAGTCTTAATGAGAGTACATTTGTGGTGGCCGGAAGGAGAGTGACACGCCGTCGGTATCTGTCTTAATGCAGATGGTGATGAAGTAACGGAGCTGCTTGCTTATTATTGCTACGGTAGCGGATTTCTGTTATGTCAGAAAGGAGAGCGGCACAAAACATTATGCACAGACTAGGGGATTCGAACATTATTAACATCGTGCATTATTTCGCGAAATGCTTTAAAGTTACAGCCGTTTTTGCATTTCGCATAGTCTCTTTAATTTACAGTTTATGAAATTCACTGTAACTGGAGCTTTAACAAGCACAGTCTTTTGTTTACCCAAAACACCAGAACAACAATTCTGTGTACACGAATCCTCACACGCAGTGAGCTGCGTTGTTGTGTGAATGGAACACAAAAATATACTTTCCACGCCTTGTTTACACATAAACACCGAATATCTGGTCGGAAGTGAACTTTCCAATGGAATGGAAAATGATTAAGTGTTGGCAGACTGATGTGTTGTTTACATTATTAACACAGGCACGCCGAGTCTGTAAGGTTGCACTCACATAAATCTATGCACAAGGCTTTGCCAGACATGGGTATACGCAGTACCACATATTTTGTGTTTGTTAACTGTTGTGTATTGTCACGTTTCGCTGGGCTTAATGGTGTGCGCTTAACACTGGCACTGCGATTTCCTAGTTTGTACGTGGTCGGTACCAAGCTCTAATAAGAAGAACGCCCGAGAAACTATCGAAGATGTGCGTCGATTGTTCAATTTACCATTTGTTGTCGGGCCCTGCATTTTACTTGTTTTATCACAGACAGGGTAATGTCACGTGCTTCCCAAGTGAGACACCACGGGACTGCGGATACTCGTCAGTGACGTCACTAGGATTTTTGGGTCCCTCTTGTAACACCTGCTGTTAGGCACTGCCCTGCCACAGGGGTGCGTGGCCACTTTGTATGAAATTTTCATCAGTACAGGTGGTTTAAAAATAACACAGTTCTGTGTCGTTAATATTCGTAATAACCCGATAAATATTGACGATTTTTTTTACTGTTTTATTAAGTTGTCTACGCATTTTTTATGCCCCACTCATTGTTTTTATTTACCCATTTTTGTCTGCAGGCAACAAAATTTCTGTGTAAATTAACCCCTTAAAGACGAAGCGTATCTGTTTTATATAAGGACTCAGTGCGTACCGCGCTGTAAACACTCTCCACTTCGGTTATAAAAACCAATCTCTTAATGTTTTATAAGGCAAAAGTTGCTGTTTGTTCTGAGACCCGTACAAAACACATAAACGCAATGTGGGCACCACGTAGAATTTTTTAACGTTAAACCTGATCGTATGTAAAGTTACCGCTGCGCTTTAAAAGGTTAACCGATTGGAAACGTTGAAGCCTATGCTTGCGGCGTTTGTTGCTCGCGAATACGCTGGAATTCGCCAGAACACAGGAACGTGTTCACGTAATATAAGAAGATAATTTGTTGCGCTGAGATCCTGGGCCCCTATACTTTGCGTGCTGTTTGGTTGCTGCGCCTCTGGTACTCAGCAGGGTCTGTTGTCAGACGCACGTAACGTCTAGATGTCCCACATAACGTATTCTAGCTGGCCGAACTTTTCTCTTGTCCCTCGATGCTATTACTGATATCACGAGTCCCGTAGAGCTGTCAGAGGCAAAATTCCCCTATGCCCGGACAGTAAAATTTTACCGCCGGTTTTCATTGTGGTCGCCGTCCACACATTAGTGGAAAATTTAAAACTCCTTATTTTTGAAAATAACATTTAACGGAAGGTTCGTGCAGGTGTTAACTGTGACTTTCTTTGCATGAATGTTGCAGAGCCCTTCGTGTTTACTATAACCTGTTCAAAGGGCCTGTATCATGGCCCTACAGGTTATTTTTGTCTGCTGTAGAAGCGGCCTGCTTTAGATGTTCGCAAGGTATACTTACTGCTCTGCTTCTTTTAAGAAAAACCAGATGCTGGAACAATGCCCGTACTGGTCTTAACCTCGTACAAGTTTGTTTGTAATGGGCAGCATTTGTAGTGTGGCTGGCACAACTGACGTTATATTTATCCTATTTCTCGCAAACTGCTTCGATCAGTTGATTTTCCTTGATATTTACGTCATTTTTTTCATTTGTATGTGTTTTGTCAATTGCGTTGGAATTTTTAGTCTGAAAAGCACCTGGTTATGGAGTTAGTACGGACTTGAATTTAATCTGCGAAAAGCAATAACCTGAAATCTCATGCAATTTCAATACGTTGTTCGTCAGTTCAGTTTTTCATATTCCCATTCATTGCTTGGCATTTGCCTTTCTTTATTGATAAAAACGTGTGTAATGAAATAAGGGGCCTCTCCATGCGTTAAATTGTAAATCCAGAGCCTAAGCACGGACCTAAATCTCCGGTTAACTTACTTAGTAACTGGCTGACAGATTACTTTGACATTCTGACTAATTAAGCTCTAAAGTATGCAGGGGTTTTCTTCAGAAGTAGGCAGTTACTTATGTGGTGTAGAAATTGCCCTCTCCCGTGACCCTAAGGTACACTGAATTGTGTAACAGAATTCTGTCACTGAATCCTATCCTAAGCGAGTTGAATTCAGCCCTCCTTTGCTCCTTGTTTGTTTAAGAATTTCTTTACTATTTTCCTCGCTTCTCCTACTAGGTCTCCAGTCCTTCCACTCTAAAGATACAGTGTCAAATAACCCGTCCTGTCCCATTTCCGCCGTGCATTTATTATCTGCTTGTACTGGACCATTGTACAGTGCAGGACTGACAAATTGTGACTTGCGAGGTGCGCTAGCGGGGAAAGAGGAGGCAAAAGTAATCCTTTGAGGTGAGATCAGTGCCTGTTTGAACGTATAGCGATTCGATGGAAAACACCAGTCCCAAATACATGGGCCGCTTTAGCGGTTGAAAAAGAGACGTCTGTAGTGCGTAGACGATAAATGTTTTTGCACAGGCTGTAGTCGTTGAAACATGCTTTGTCGCCAAACAAACATTTCAGCTTTCATTTTCAATATCCCTTAAACGCCTTCAGATTCTCAAGTTGTGTTAGTCGTACAGTGGAACAAGTTCTATGACTCCACATCTTCCTCGAGATTTTAACCTCGTCATCCGGCGCACTTCCATGTATTTTCCCTCATTCGTGCCAGTGACAATGACGTGAAACCGTTGGCTAACGGCAGACTCTTTACGTAGGATAGTGGCGCCAGCGGCAGATGGAGTTGAGCACAGCAGTTAGTAGAAACGCTTGTGCGAAATAAAATGGTTCAAATATGTTACGAAGGTTTTGTGTAACGTTTGATTGGTACCACATTAGCCAGGGCTCAAACCGATGATTATATGTGTCACCAGTCCCTGGCCCTGGCCCATGGAGACTTCTGCTACATGACCAGTTTTCCTACAGCTCTCATGTTTGGGCTGTACTCCAGTAGGATATTGTCCTTATTGTTGGAGTTAATTTTGTGTCTTGCTGCTATCATAATTGGCGTCCCATTAACAGGAGGAATAGTATTGCCATTTAGATTGTTCTGCTCCACAGTCAATTAATAAGGATGACTGTGATATTATCTGATAAAACAGTCCTTTCAGGAAAATTGGTCTCTTCTTGTCAATTGGCTGCCCCATATATTCCGTTAGTAGACGGAAATTGTAGTTGGCATTAGCGCTGTTCTGCTTGACAGGAATTGACATGAATTACTGTCGATATTGTTTCAGAAAACTATCACCGTTTTATTTGCCTGCAGAAGATCGACGTTTGAATTTTCGGTACTGAGTTGCCGAATCTGTATACTATCATTTTGGTGACTGACGCTGTTCTTGCTTTTGTGGTGCCCGATAACATAGAACACACTATAATTTTAGGTGGGTAACGGCGTTTTGGAGGAAGATGCTGCCCTCCATCTTTGGGATAGAAGTGAACCTATTTGGGAAAGTGACTGATAATGTAGAATTACGTCTTCCTTCCTGCACGTCTTTGATATATTTTCCAACAATCTTACACACCTTTCGTAGGGCAAAATCATAACTGCCGGATTCAGATCAGGAGATCTCTGCAGGTCACAATCCACACGTTAGCAGCTGTTCGCCGAATATCTGTTGTACGGCAGCCATCGAAAAATTTGCTGGGTCGGCGGTGACATTGCCGCGCATGACGTAACCGTAAATTTTGATTGTTTTAATTTTTTGGGCAATCATATCTCAATTGAAAGAAAGTATGGCTAGGAATTTATTGTTTGTTAAAAAAAACGCGGACCCTGTGATTTTGCGAGCAGTCGCTGCACACTACAGTCCGACTTTGTCACGCAAAGCAACTTAATGGTGATTTTCGGAACATTAGCCTCTGTTATTGTGGCCGTTAACATTCCCATTTAAGGTAAATCATGCCACAATGCAAATGTACTGCAAACGAACAGCCTGTTTTCAGCAGAAGGCATGCTTCTCTTGCACTAGCCACTTTCGGTGCGTGACTATGACCCCAAACAATGACCACGTGCACATCCGACGTTCCTACGCTAATGTGACGACCGTGTGGACTGAGTCTATTACGCTAGCCGACATCTTATTTTCCTACTGTCGGGGGCGCAATTAAAATATCTCTGTGCATGGCCATTAGGAAAGACGTTCCTGCTAACTGAAATGGCTGCTTCTGCTGCATCCTCGAGATGATATCTTGAAATGTGCCCTTGCAGCACTTCTCCAAACATTTGCACAACCAACGTTCGTTCTGTGTCTGTCTGTTATTTGGGTTTAAAGCCAGTGTACGATATTTGAACACAGGACCCTTCGAATATGACGCAGGAGTGCTATTCGTCATATTGAGGGAACAGCATCAGCCGTTTGACCCTTTAAAGAAGAAAGGTGAAAATACGTAATGTCCAATGCTCCTCCGCTTCCGAAGGAGGAATATTAGCCTGCGTTGTACTTAAAGACCCAGTTCGTACCGCACAGTAAACACACTCTATCTCGATTATAAAAAGCAGTCAGTTGCTGCTGTATGGCGGAATAATGGGTGGTATGAGATTCACACAAAATATACACATACACTGTGTGGGAAATAATGCAGAATTTTTTGTGTTAAATCTGGTGGTACATAAAGTAATCGCTCGGCTTTAAAGGGTTAATTAGTCAGTTAATTAGTTATTCTGTGCAAACAGCGTACAATAACTGCCGGTAGGTAGGTGTTCGAGCGAAGCTGCACGGTAGTGGTGTTGCTGTTTTTCTCGTGGGCATGTACACACCTCCTTTTCCGTTCCATTTTTTGTTATAGTCGGTGCAGCTTTAACTGGAATTTGTATAGCTTTGGCTTTATGTATCTGAAATATGGCCGTCGGCTGTATTATGATCACAGCGGTTTGTCTTATACGTAGTATTCTCATAGTTACAAAGGCAGTTAAAAAAGCGTGTGCCAGATCATTTTTCTGGTTATTTATTACGAAAATGGATGTTTTTAAAACCGATATGCCATTATTTTTACATAATCACATTTAGTACATTTAGAGAGAGAAAAATTATGGCTTAACGAAAGGAAACGTAGGTAAAATCTAACTGAACCACGTCTTTATATGTGCATTTATCAGAATGACTTGGCACATTTTTCGCGCACATCTTCAATTTCATCAGAGTAGCTTCCTTTAACATTGTCTGTATTTGTTTACGGAATGACAGTTTGGTGTGCGGTAATGTATCTTATTAGTTTCATGAATGTGAAGTTGCCAAAGATGTTGCTACTTCCAGGCCGTTATCGTTGTGTGTGTTTACTTATTATTGTATTGAAACTGATTTAAACAGTTTTAATTACAACAGAAAGCGAATTTTGTCTTATTAATACCCACTGTGTAAAGCGACAAGGTGTTTCTGTATTCCCCCAGTGGCATTTTGCAAGTTGTGTATGTTAATTTGTTGTTTGTCGCTGCGTACTGAGCTCTGAGACGAGTAATTCGAACTTCGAGGTTATGTTGTTTGTGTGTTGGCTGAGGTACTGCTATTATGACTGCAGTAATTCTTCTCGTCCAGTGGTACTTCTTACTGTGCTTGTGGCCACTTCCATCTTCAAACGTCAGTTGTCATCTTATGTCTCTTTCGACGCGTACCTGACATCTGCAGTCGACACATGGCCATAAAGTATTCTAAGAATAAATATATACCACACCGAAGAATTAGAAAACCCTTATAAAATCTACTATATAATAATACACTACATAAATTTGATACTGGGCTGTTGTGTTCAATATATAACTTAACGCGAATTTGGAATTTACCTTTATCCATTAACTCCAAGTTAGCTCATCGAAGAAAAATAGAGGCAGACGATGAAGCAGGCCTGCATACCATGTGAGCTCACATGCGTCTTGTATAACCCCGTAAAGCACAAGAGATTTCCCATGGTACTCAAAGGGTATTTTAAATACTCAGTTCCAGCCTCACAGAAACGGTAAATTTTCATTACAAAGGTCTGTTGTTTGGGGAAATAATGGCTGTTCGTTCTGAGAATCGTACTCAAGGCGTGCATACACACTGTCTGAAAGGTGCTTAGTTACCACTGTGCTTCTTAAGGGATTAAGAGTCGGGTGCACGTTTAAAGGGCTGCCTACGAAACTCACTTGTGTTCTTGCTGTTTATTAACTTTGCTACGCCGTATTTTAACTTCCGTAAATGAACAGCCAGTTATCCGGAGTCAGAAAGAAAATAATTGTAGACTGCTACACTGGATGACACCTTTCAGCTCTGGTTTGATATTGATCGTAGTATTTATTTATTTACTTATTTATTTATTTGTCATTTACTCTACAACGCTGTCATATTCTCAGACTCCGTAATATCGGTCGCTGAGTTGTATGGCTGATGAATGACGAACTGGAATAGATTTGGAGGTGGTGCTGGCCTAATGAAGGGACTATCTCTGCGTTTACATATGGGGACTCGGGTCAGGGCAGTCGGTGTCGCGGCCAAGCTTCGAACCTAGCGCGCCACGAATACAGTTGATAACTTTGCGGCGATGTGTAGCTTCTCGTCAGGGTGGTTCGTGCATAGTTGGGAAAGCAGCTGGTAGTTGTCTAATTGGGCCGATCCCGGTGGCCGCGCGGTCTAAGGCGTGGGTCTGCTGCCGTTCGCTTGCTGGGATTGTGGTTTCAAATCCCTCCAGAGGCATGAATGCCTGTCTCTTCTGGGTGTTCAGTGTTGTCAGGTAGAGGTCTCTGCGTCGGGCTGATCACTTGTCCAGAGGAGTCATTCCGATTGCGGTGTGTCAGATTGTGATTGTGAAGCCTCGGTAATGAGGCGGCCCTGGCCGACTAAGGGCTGCTGCGCCATGGGGGCGGGGGGGGGGGAAGCTGCCTAATTAGAGGTACTTTCCGGGTATTCGGAGTGACTGAGGGAAGGCTGAGGATAACCGGTCTCCTCGCTTAGAGTTGAACCAAGGACTTTCCATATACCACCGTGACGGCGATCTTTTGATCACCGACTTGTATGCAGTTTGACATACCTGTAAGTAGGCCCAAGGGCAAAATATGATATGAAATGTATCTCTCATGAAACAGCAATTTGTAGTTACCCACCGATACACAATTTTACAGGAGACAGAAAAAACTTGACCGATCCTCAGCAGACCAACACTGACGTTTTTACGAAACTATAAGGGGAAGCGATTTTCTTGTGGACATAACATTTTGACAGACGGTGTGTTTGTAACCCAACTGTTTAGTGATGCGGGAATCTCATTTTGACGAATTGTGTGGGTTACGACAAATTGCTCTGTCATGGGCGATACTCATTTCACCAGGAACGTAAGCGTAACAGCATACGATGAACAGAGGCCAAAGTTTGAGTTGTGACGGGCCTCAACAGACGACAGTTTGATTGTTACAGCGTAAATTGAGAGGAAAAGGGAGGACGATGTCCAGTCGCAACCTCTGCTGCGTTCATCGGTAGTTACTGAAACATACGTTCACTTTGCGTAGTGCTGTGCTGTCAGCTCTTTGCTTCCCCACAAGTCTGTGACTTCCTCAAGACGTAGAAATTTGTTAAGAGTTTCATTAGGACTTCGTGAGGAACTTAAAGCAGCTTCCCCGCGGGGGATGAGTGTAACAGACACTTTGGTTTGGAGCCCTGTAAAGGGCATTTGACCCCATTATGCGACAAGTTAAAACGTAATGTAGTCATTTAAATATAATATTGTTTCAAATTTATTAATATAATGCTTATGTGACCCTATACGTTTCGGCTGAAAGAATAATACGGCGGTAATAATGATGCCAAAACTCTCTTGTGTGATTGTGAGTAAGGGAAGAACACATGATTAAAATGAAATTGGACGGCTGCAAGCAAACCTTGTTAAGAATCCGATATATACGTTCTTTAATCTGTGTCGCTATTGATTCACTAGCACAACGGTTTGATGTTACCTAAATAAGTTTATTTCGTCTGTTTTCTCTGCCAGTCTAGAGTGAGCGCTGGCTTCGACGCGGACATACGTATTTATTCTGCGTTAAAACTAATAGCAAGTTAAGAAGCGTTGTAGGTTTATTTCTTTGAATCTATATACGCGCATTATGGATGAATCGGGGATGGAGCTTCAGGTGTTGTATAGCTCTTTGATCCTCTTAGGGATTGGTTCATTACAAACTGGAATATAAACTGGGAAAGTTAGTTTGTGTTCTGGGGTAGCTACCTACTCAATGATCTCGTTCCACGTATTAGCTTCAACAAATAACAAATAACTACAACATTTAATGCTTTCGTATCTAGGCCAAACATTCGTTTCCTCGACTAATTGGAAGCACTGTATTGGGTTCCAGCCTCTCGGCTGTTGTGTGTAGTATGAATGCAATGAAGCAAGTCCTTAAAAAATAATGTGCGGAAGACAGTGACCGGGTAGCCACTGCCCGGCTTACCAAGAGGAGTCTTTCATTGCATGTACGGCAGGGATTTCCAATCTCACAACGAGGGTTTATATATTTTATTTATGATTTGATTAGCAATGCTGTCAGGAGCTTAGACCAGTAATTCTCAGCCTGTTGCGTATGGCGTCCCACCGTTCGTTTTGTAAAGGGGGGGGGGGGGGGACTACTCTCACGTTAGTAAAAAAAATGATCCTCTTGTGTGCGAGAAATATGTGTTTACAGTTCCATACATTTTAAAAATACATAAATCCTTAAAGGAAGAAGGAATAGTGTAGTCTTTACAGTGACCAGGCTGTGGTCTGGATGACTGAGCAAACGTGGTTCTCGTCTTTGCTGGGCCAAAGTCAGAGTGTTCAGACCAGCTGTGGGGCCCACCCAAATGGTACAGGGGACCAGAATTTAAAGCTATCCACTGATATTCTAGCGCCGAATTTAAAAATACATGGAGGTATGTCTTCATAACGCAGTGCATAATTAAACACAGAGGCAGCTTTACCTTTAGCTTTTAAAGGTAGTTACTGTTTTTTAAATGTCTTGTCGCGCCAGCCGACGGTTACGTCCCATCGATTGGAAACATTTGTTTGAGATTGTACAGCGCCGATTGGGAGGATGATTAACAGTGGCTTGGCGGGGATGTGGAAGGTAGAGGTCATCAACTAATCGTACACTGAGCATTAACACAGTATGAAGATACGTGCACTGTATTGGAGGAGTCTCTAAAAATGTGTAAGAATGGTTGATTCATTACAGAAGCATATTTTGAACGTTACCCATTTGTCGAGGTATATTTATATAGGCCTACATTAGCGGTACACAAATGTCGGGCCTGGTCGCCATGCCACACTACATTTTGCACGGTGGCGCCGAATATTTGTGTGTCCTTAGTATGGAACTTGCTTCGTGTCACCTGTCTGGCGCTTAGAATTTTGAGATGGTTCGTAGATTTTTGGAAAATCTCTGCACACTTGCCTACAGTACTTCTAGGAGGCGCCATGAATTCGGTCTTCCAACTGATGCTTGCCATTGTACAGATGGTTGTTTATTAGTGGTAGATCTATTGTAAAATTAGTGGGGACGGTTGGGATCTAACCCAGGACTGTGCGTGATTTCAGGCTTCTACCGCGATATAGATGAGATCGGCACTTTTCTGGGATATTACACAGAATTCAGTGGTAGTTCTGTACCAACGTTTCGGGACAATGTATAGTTCCCATCTTCAAAGGTCAAGAAGTTGAACTTTTCGACCCTTGAAGGTGGGACCTATAGGTTGTCCCGAAACGTCGGTACGGAATACCATTCAATGCTGCGTAATATCCCAGAAGAGCGCAGATCTAAGTCAGGACTATGTGTACGTACATGGCTGGTGGGCATATTCTACAGTCCAGTGCCGCCCCAGTATGTCGGTATAATGAGCACTAACAACCCGAAGGCGGTGCATGCTGCTTCAGTCTGTCTGTCTCGCTCAAATGACACAATTTTAACAGCCATCAGCTGTATGTACCACAATCAATAAATGCAGTGTGCTGTGGGATAATGCATCACCCGGCTTCCTGCAGATATAATTAGTGAAATTCGACACAGCCATATATCCAGGCATGATGGCACGAAGTCAGATAAGCGACCTTGCTTCCACTGTAACAGCGGGCGACGTATCTGTTCAGTTGTCCGGTCAGGCGAGAAGTGCCCAAGCCACTGATCTGCGAGGCTACAGCGCAGGCAGGAGCTGTCGTGCTGACGTACGTGCGTCACTGCGTAGTTTTTAGCAAGTGCTGTTAGCGAAGTTCTCGGTTAAATACGTGGATTCTCTGCTCCCACACGGCGTAATGTAGTTTGTGGCAGTTCTTAACCATTCAGTCCGACTGCAGTTAAAGATGTAACGTTTATCAAAACTGTCGGCACAGAACCGTACAGTCTTTGACAGAAATGATCAGAGATGATATATGTACGGATGATTTATTACATACGCGTTGATGCTTAGTAAGGCCAAAGATCGCTAGAGACCGACCGCCCATATGGACTGGCTTCCCCCCGGCAGCCTTTCGTACCGAACCACTGCCGCTCTGTGTGCACTAGACCTGAGCATCCAGTATAATATTGTACAACCCCGACCTCGATTTAGCGTCATTTCTGATCCGACACGTGGCTCAAAATGCGGCAGGGAGTTTCAGTTGTGTTATGTGTGTGCTTGTGTGACTGCATACGTGTCCCGTTGGCGGACCTGGGTCGTAAGTTTAAAGTGGTTTTGATGCGTGATGTATTCTGCAACAGTGAAGTATGGATGGTAGTCTGTGTTGGGTGCTTGGAATAAAGGGTATTTGTCCACTTGGACTTAGCATGGATTTTTTTTTTTTGCGTAAGTACATGCCTCATGTTTTTGTTTTGTGCGACGTGTTCAAGTTAAGAGTCTGAGAGTAACAAGTGTTTTGAAATGTACGTGCGTTACCTGTCTAGTGTTGACGAAGTTGGCACTGTAATGGGTGGATCCGATGCGCGATTTTAAATTAATCTAGACGATTTAAGAAATAAAACGGTGTATCCCATGCTTTCGGAATGCAAATATATACAAAGTGACGTTTACATTGTGCATACCGTGCACTGTCGACAACCAGTTCACAACACTCAGAACAGCAAGATGCACTATATTGTTTTCACATATTTTACATTACAATATCACGTTGAACACTTCTACATATTTCGATCCTTTATGGGATCATCATCAGGGAATCACATTAAAAAGTAACACTTTACAACACCGAGCTAGCAATCCACATGCACAATAAAGATGTGTAAAACAGTCAACGTGTACATTTTAACTGTTTGTAGTGCATTTTGTTGGATTGAGTGTTATGAGTTGATATACAAAGAGACTAAAACTGTCAGTTATGTTTAACCTTTGTTAATTTCCGTTAGAAGGACTGTTCACAGATATGTTGCCGCAGTGAGTTGTGTGCTCAAGGGATGTGTCGCAAGTAGAAGGGGTTTGGTGATCACGTAGCAAGGTAAACTGCGTACCCGTTGGACAGCTAAGTGTTGCTTCCAAAATTGCCTTAAGAAGTACCGCGTGTTTGTCTTTCAGTTGTGTGCATTCTTCAGTGGTTGATAAATGTGATAACCTTTCGAGGGTGGTAAAAAAGCATCTACCTAGTTCGCAACTGAAGCGTCTTCCTTTTTCTGAACTGAATTATGTACATAGTTCTGAACTGGAATATTAACCTAGCTCTGAACTGAAGTGTCTGCCCAGTTCTGAACGGAATTGTCAGCCTGGTTGTGAACTAGCAGACTGCCCATTTCTATCCCTGCCTTTAACCCATAAACTCCTTAACAAGTAGCTAACAAAAGTACGTTATAAAGTACCAGTTTACGTTTGTGCCGTTAATGATGTTTAATGTGTACGGGAACTCTGACGGTGACAGGCCGTCAGAACTGAGAATTCGTTTTAAGTTTACTTCTGGGTTTGTTACTGGCATAGCACAGTACTTTTGTCCTTTATTCATTTCTGTATTGGACTACAGTAAATATTACTACGCACCGGCTGTAGTTCTTGTGCCGCTAATTGGGAGAGCAGCAAGTACGTGTTTGGAATCCCCTGCTTTGTAAGTTGATTTGAAGCACCTACATTGTTAGATGTAATGAAGCGAAGCAAATCGTTTGAGTCGTATTCATTAATCGGATGTCCTTTGGATAGGAGTAATTACACAAAGCTTACAGTCTGTTTGCTGCAGTAGACGATTTATTTCACTTGTAACATTTAATGTTGAAAATACCAATTGAAACAGGATTGCCGATTCTCGGTTTTCAGCTCGAACACCCGGGAGGTGACAGTTTTATGAATATCTGAAATCAAACTTCCTTTCTTTTATGTCATTGGGCTGTTCAGCGTTTTATTTAATATCTGAAAAATGTAATTTGTGCTCTTTTATAAAAGTTCTTCTGAAAAGTAGTATTGTAGGCCTGCTGAAAGCAGTCATACGTGATGTCATAAAAGACAAGAAACAGCGTAATATATTCTAACGCCCGAGCACAGGGGCCATGGGTTTGAGTCCCTTTCAAGGCACGGACGTACGGTTTGTACACGTTTGCCTGTGTTTGTGTTGTGTAGGTTCGGGTCACGTGATAGGACGATCTCTCGCCCAAGCTATAGGTGAAGCTTACTCGACATCATGCCATGGCAGGCAGTAAAGGAGAGTAGAGGTATAGTGCCACTGATACTAGGTGGGATGGCTTGTCAAGGCCACACACCCCCCCCCCCCCCCACCCCCGGTCGCTTAAGCCCTGGGAAGGAACTGCGGTACGCATCGTACAGAAGGCTGGATGAGCCCCCGGGCCGGTCTGGACGGGCGCGAAGAAGTGATAATCTCTTGCCCCCTCCGGCGTTAGAACACCCAACCTTCCAGTCCGTAGCGAGTTGCTATACACCCAGCCATTGTTTTACGCCCGTTTCTCTTACGCATTTTTGCTTTAACGCCTCTTGTCAATTTAAACTGCCTCTTAATTTGCGGCCTCTTATTTTTGGTTTAACGCCCTTTGGCTGATTTTTGCATTTATTTAAGTTTTTTTTTCTTGTGGGAATGCCATTTTTTATTTACGTCCACTTTTTTAGGAATGCAACTAGGGCATAAGACCAAGAGCCGCTTGTACTGGCTACGCTAGCCCGGCCCTTTCCCATAAAGGAGTCTGCCAAATGCCTAAAAAGGGATTCATAGCGTCAGAAGTTATCCTGAACTGGAACTGGCCAGAGACCGTAAACCTTAAAGAAGGGGAAATCTGTTTCAAGCTTGCCATGTATGGATCGCTGCGTGTACTCCTACGTCAGATTAAGAGTTACTAGTAGTACTTTATCGTCACTACAAAATGTAATTACGCCGACACAGAGTGCATTACATTCGAAAGTAACATTTAACGGGTAATTGTAAATTATGGATGTTTTCCTGAAAGACGACATATTGTCGTTTAAATACAAACCTGAAATGAATGACACGTGAAAGGGAGGCCCTGTGTGATTATTTGTACTACATTTTAAGCTGCCTTTTCCTAACCTTACGTAACTGTTCGGCACTTGAGTGTCTAGAATTTCTTCTAGTTGAAGCACTGCCGGCAACAAGCAAGTTTCCTTGTGCAGTACGTAGCTAACGAAGTTTTGCTGACGTTCGCTGTCGTAAGGTTTCCTTTCGGTTACTTACAGGGCTTGCTAGTGTAAAGCCCTTTAAAATTTCTAGAGGGAATGTCTGCGATCACCTTTTGTCCACGTCTAACGTTCTTTTGCTTACAGTAACAACCTGTTTCAAAAATTCCTAACCAGACTTGAATAGCCTATACAATTATGGAAAAATGTATACTAAAAACCTTCATGTGACAATAATACGCACTTTGTTACATTGATGTCTAGAGGGGCGCCAGCAACGATGGTCGGCAAAGGTGGAGACTGTAATACCTTTTTTACAATACCGCAGACTCTTTAATATCACCTGCTCCTACTTGTAACTACTACTCACCCTTAATTGCTCACATACATACTGACAGAAGGGCAAACGTTAGTCTAACATGCGGTAGGTAAATATAGGCAGTGCCTGATATATGGGGTTGGCTTTACCTTTTTTCCCCTCCGCGTGAACAGAATTAGATGTTCGTAGTAGAAATTCTGCTTTCGTGCACGAGACGCGAACAGGTGGTCATTTGTTGGGAATTTCTCCTCCGTTGACATAAGTGCCCGATATGAATAAAGGATGCCGATTCACATTCTGTTTTGCTATGCCGTTTTAGTGCCTGGCATAAGTTGACCGCATTCCAGCTGCGCCATCATGCGCTTCTCCCGCCATTTTTGCGGCAGTATTGCTGATTGGAGGGACCAGCAGCGGCGCTGTGTGTCGCGACGCGCCGCGTCGGATCGTCATTTCTTCAGTGCCGGGAAGGGAGCGCTTGGTGACGGTTCGCTATGTGGGGACCACCTGGCGTGCTCCACTCGCCTTCTCAGTTCTGTTGTCTCTACACAGTTGTGGTTTATTATTGCTTTGTTCAGTGATACAGCTTCTGTCAGGAAACTTTTTTATCCGTTGTATATCGTGGTGCCTCGGGGGTACAAGGTGTGTTCACAGTGACTGCCTTCTCATCAGTAACAGTGATATACGTACCTTGTCCTGCGTCTGCATTCCTTCGTTTTTATTGTAGGCGTACAGCAAAAGGAGAAGTCATCAAAATGTGTTGAATCTTGAAGTATAGTAATAAAAAATACAGTTAATTGCGTTAGGCCAGTAAATATGGTCATATAAATTTGTACTAATAACTATAAACATGCCTAATCTTTTTTAAATCAATTTTATTTTTAAATTATGCGTCTGACAAATTTAAAAATATATAATTAATGTTTCACTTAAACTTTAAATCCCTTTACAAAGTTTTAACTCAGAGATCTGGGTTATCGTGAAGTTATGGTGTACTAAGTCTTTGGAACGTGAAGATCAGATAATACGAAAAAAAGCCTCTACTTCACACTAAAGACAATCTGCATTGCAAAGACCAGTCTATTAATACTGTATATTGGGACGATATCACTGTTTATTCGGACATTTACACGAAATTTATGTGCAGAGGTTTTGAGAGTTGAAGGAGATATTGCCTGCAGTTACCACAGTGCTTTAAATTTTTTGAGCATGCAAAGTGTGAAGACTTATTAGTTTCTTCAAGGTTACTTAGTTTCTTCAATATTATCTTTCTCAATATGATCACATGTTTATATATACGGGTTTAGGAATAAAGTTAATAACGAGTGGAAGGATTTTTGTGTAGGTGTTGGGAGCTCATCCATAAAATTGAAGGAGATTATTGTAGGCGCGTGGGCAAGGTGCGTGTAATTGCAGATACTGTATCTGAAATCAAAATGTAGATTTATTTATTTATTTATTTATTTTGTAGTATACTTGACGACGCTGTCAGTGTCTCAGACATACGTCAGTAAACGGTAGAATAGAACTTAAAATTGATACTTCAGTTTGCTTTCAAACACAAGTAAAACTGAATTACTCATATTGGGAGATTTGCTGTAGAGCTGTATTATTGCAGACCGGAGACCTCTTCTTGTTTCATTGTTGCGCGGTGAACGTTGGGGGGGGGGTGCTTTCGATATAATACAGTAGTATTTCCAAGCCGAATTCAATTCATTGTTGTCGATATAAACACAATTACAAAAGAAGCTCAGTCAGACTTATCCTTTTGTTATTTGCGTTAGTGAATTGCCGGTTGTAAAACTTTTACACGACAGAACTTACACGAAATTCTGCTTCGAACTTCTCTTAATAAAACGCGACACTGTATAAGTTCGAGGGTCTCACAGCGTCACGTACAACAAGGCTGTAATAAGGTTTCGGTACGATAGGTCGGGACAAGTACACGGTTTTAAATGTGGAGGTTATGTGTTTTATGCTTATTTGTAACATACCTTTCGTTTTTAAGGAAACAGTTCCGAGTATTGATCCTGTTTTAGTAAACCCGTATTTTTGTTTGAGGCAGAGTAATTAGAACAACCCCCCTTCCAGCTAATGATAATAAATGTGGTACGTTCTTTAGTCAGTCATTATTAACACAAAAGTGCAACTGGTAGAGAACACACCCTGATGTCCATGCGTAGGGTGTGTATGAAACGTTCCATGCCTTATGACTTATTAAAGAAATAATCACAGATCGGACGTTATTCCATGTAAGGTAGCACTGTGACCCCACCTGCAAACAACGTGTTTTGTTAAGTTTTATATGACGATATCAGATATGTTATTGGCTTTACTTTTCACTCCATAAGGAGGAAAAGCAATATGCGCGGGGGTTTTTTGAAGTGACGTTTATTTTACTCATATTTAGAATATAATAATAATAATATCACACGTCTGTGTCAATATACGTCAGTCAGCCATCCTGGATCATTACGGGAGTGGAGGATGGGGTCCACCGACCCCGTCTTCGGGGCCCCGGTGGGGTCCGATTCCTGGGAGTTCGTCATCTACGCCGATCCCCCCACCTGTCTTGGACAGCCCGTACCGCATCACCTGCCCCGTTCACAGCCCCTACAGATTCCGCTTCGCCAACGGCGGGCCCGACTATTATGGCCACCAGGTAGACCGCATACCAAAGCATTTTGTTTAGAAACGACATCCAGATGTAAGGAACGACACAGTGTTGTGAAGTTTGATTCCAATTGCCGTGTGAATTCAGCAGTGCACCGTCTTTGCAAAGCTCAGTTCTTTACTGCTGTTGCGAACGTTATCGGTGTAGCGACTAGGTTGAGGGCTGGACTGTCGAGGAATCGTGGTTCGATTCTCGGCAGGGTCAAGAAATTTATTTCTTCTTTACAGCGTCCGGACCGGCTCTTTTGAATTGGTGCTGACAGCAAAGCGATTCGGGCGTTAAGCTTACCCCTCACTCCAATCCAGTACCGAGGTTAAAGATGAGATGGGATTTACCTCCATTCCTCCATCGTGAAAATCGAAGTCTCGCGCCGAACTCAGTATTTCTAAATTAGTACATGGGCTGATCCCAGTGGCCGCGCGGTCTAAGGCGTAGGTCTGCGGCCGAGCGCTTGGTGGGATCGTGGGTTCGAATCCCATCGGGGGCATGGATGTTTGTCTTGTACAGTGTTTGTGTTGTGAGGTAGAGGTCTCTGCGACGGGCCGATCCCTCGTACAGAGAAGTCCTACCGACTGTGGTGTGTGTCTGAGTGTGATCAAGTGAAAATAAACAAACTCGACACGTACTGTGAGTAGGTAGAACAGGTAAGGACTACGAAACGAAACGAACGGAATTAGTACATGTGCGGAGGTTAATTTATGTCCCTGTATTAACGAACAGGCCTATCCGTGTAGGTGTTGGGCTGTGCCACGACTCAGGCGCTTAGTCACAGGCACTGTTCAGTTCCAGCCAGTCCGTGTGAAATTTGTGGTGGATAAAGTGGCATTGCCATCTGGGCTCTTCTGGGATGTTATGCACCCTAGAGTGGTAATTCTGTACCAACGTTTCGGCACAACCTATCGGGCCCATCTTCAAGGGTCAAGGAGTTCAAGAAGAAAACGTGTTCAACTCCCTGACCCTTGAAGATCGGACCGATAGGTTGTCCCGCAACGTCGGTGCAGAATTACCACTCTAGGCTGCGTAACATCCTAGAAGAGCGCAGATCTCATCTACATCGCGACGGAAGACTGAAAGCACGCGAAGTAGTATTGCGATAGGTTTTTCTGCAAGTACGTCCGTTTTTCCCTTTTAATGTGTACCTATCTTTCTAGCGGTGGTCCATGCAATTCATTCAATTGTTACCGACTTCATATAACCCCAGAAATTGACAGTGTCGGTAATCAACGCACTTAAAATTATCAGTGTCTGGTGAAAGGCCAATTGCATACATCAGACTCTGGCCTATTTTGTCAGCGTCAGCTCTGTAGCGACGAATGGTCGCTGATGATTAGCGTGCGGGAAAATGTTTGCAAGGTAGTGTTGGCGGCCTACTTCAGCTGGTGTCACTGGCGTGGATGTACCGAAATGAAAAATGCAAGGATAGCCTCTGCCTCAGCCGAGTTTTGAACCGGGTACCTTCCGAGCTGGAATATCTGCCAACGATGGACGTTTATTATAGTTACGTAGTGTGTGTTGTGAGAGCATAGAAGCATGGAGGTTATAGAAGCGGATAGTTCTGACGTATGTACACACAGGTGTAATACAGAGGGCTGTTGTGTCAGCGGCTACTGTTCTCGTCAAGCAGGAAGGAATAGTGTCGTGGAAGTTATAGCGGGAAAAATGTACGCAATCTTAATTTTACTAAAAAGTTATTTTGTCTTGTTGTCAATGAAACAACACGAAACTATCAGAAGACACTTCATAGCTGGTTCGTAGTGGCTTCAGTTACATTGACAAGTTCAACTTGGATACATTTGTAATACTGAAATACATGAATGTCTGTACATTGAATTTGGTTTAATTCGTTACGCCTGTTATTTAATTGAAACAGTGAGTACAACTGTGGTAACAACAAATGGGTTATCAGTGTAGAAAATTAATTTCGGCAACGTAATATTTAAATTTAAAAGGCCAATTGACGTTGCTTGGACATAAGTTTGAAATTAGTTTTACGTTGAATAATCATCGTTTAATTGTTCAGCCGAAGAGAGTGTCTTTGTGGATGTGAGTAGACGTACTTTTAGCGTTTCATTTGTTTTGTGTATTCCTATAAGTGAAAACGTGTCCAGATGCAACGACTGTGTTTTTTTTCACCCTGGATGTCGTTTTTAATTGACTACTCTGCTTAATATAGGTTACTGGGCTGTAGATTCCCAATCCTCGAGGGCAGCTTTGAATGACATTGTACTCTGTGTTGGCTTGCATGTGTATGTTGGACTGGGTTGGGGGGAGGGACTGAGTTTTGCAGTTTTGTAGTTTCACTAATGGAACGTACATGCTGTTCAATACTTGATAAAAACAAGTGTTCCTTTCCCAACTTTTTTTCTTTAGAACTTAACTGTCTAATATTTCTCTAAGAGTGTGTTGTATTCGTTTACTTCTGAATTACATTTAGGCCTATCTGTCGCCATTAGTGATACTGCTTTTGTTATTAGACTAGAGTTTTATTCAATTTCGGACAATATTGCTTACGGAAATAACATTAGTACATTCCATTTCCGATCCTCTGCTCTGTTCTCCCTCTCTGTGACTACTGAAATTTCATTAACACATTCGCAAAACAAGATGCCTTTATAGATGTTTTGCTTTCCGCTGTGACGTAATTCTGGGTGATATTGTTTTATCGACAGTGAAAGCTGCAGAGAATTTTCGGGACTGCAGTCGGTATAGAGACTAGGCTACGGGCGGGACCGTTTAGGGTTCGAATTACGACAGGGAAAAGATATTTTTCTCTTCTCCAAATCGTCCGGACCGATTATGGGGGCCCATCCAGCCTCCTCTTCAGTGGGTACTGGGGTTCTTTCCCGGGCTAAAGCGGCCGTGACGTGATGTTGATCAGTCACCTCTGTCTAGAGTTTAAATTAAGAATGAATGGAGCCATACCTCTGCTCTCTTCGTAGGCCTCCGTGGAGTGGGCAGGGATAATTATAGTCTCCCAACTCCTTTTCTATCTGAGAGATCCATAAGGGTGGTGCCCACACTTAAAATTACGGCTGGAGTACAGATGATGTACGCTGTTCTATCCGTTGTCTTAACTCAACAGGAACAAAATGTCTCGGCACAGTATTTTCAGTAAATACTAACATATGAGCAGATCCCAGTGGCCGCGCGGTCTAAGGCGTGGGTCTTCGGCCCAGCGCTTGCTGGGATCGTGGGTTCGAATCCCACCGGCGGCATGGATGTTTGTCTCCTGTACAGTGTTGTGTGTTGTCAGGTAGAGGTCTCTGCTACGTGCCAATCCCTCGTCCAGAGAAGTCCTACCGACTGTGGTGTGTGCTTGAGTGTGTTCAAATGAAATCATAAAAACCCTCGACACCTGCTGTGAACAAGTAGGTAGAAGAGGGAAGGACTACGAAACGAAATGAAACGAAACTAACATCTGATATCTTCTATTCCAGTGTGCACGTTAGGAAGCAACGCTGTTCTTGTAGAGGTAGCTACACCTGTGTCTGTTTCTTATAAACTACTACTTGTCACTTCCCTTAGATTTGCGGTTATCCGATGAGACCATCAGCGAAAGAGAATTAATGTTTGATACAAGTGATCCATACTGCGTGGCACATAACACTGGTCAAACTGTAAAGCCAGTTTCGCTGACTGACATGTGCAATGGAGTTCTCAGAGAGCATCGTAACGAGGCACACCCAGTACGATCGGTGCGTACGCTCCTGGTGCAACTCTCATGTAAGTAGTACAGGTCGTCAGTAGCGTCTCATGTCACGAACACTTGAATAACATATTGTTTGAATTGCGACATCGTGCCTGTAAACTAGCAGCTTGAAGCCAATTGAAGTTTCAAGGGGGTTTGTTGCTGTTATCAACACCATTGCTGATCTCAGTGGCCGCGTGTTCTAAGGCGTGGGTCTGCTGCTGCTCGTCCGCTGGGATTGCGGGTTCGAATTTCGCGGAGAGATGGATGTCTGTGTCTTGTGAGTGTTGTGTGTTGACAGGCAGAGGTCTTTCTTCGGACTGATCCCTCGTCCTACCGAGTGTGATGTGTCTGTGATCGTGAAGCCTCGACAATGAGGGGGCCCTGGCGCAAGAGGAGTTGTTACGCCATTAGGCGAAAAAACAACGCCATCATTGAATTTGAAGCATAAAGTCTGTTGAGAAAGCGGTTTATGGTTGCCGGTAGGTGCAGTGTTATATACCTGTAAAACAATTCCCCCCCCCCCCCAAATTACGTAACTTAAACAAGGCAAAAATATCTTGAAGGGTATCTAAATTTATAAATAGTAGGACACTAAAGGTTTTAGAAAAACGGTATGTACTATGTGGTGCTACTATGTGGAGACGGGAACTGTAATACGAACTGCAGAATACATTCTCGTCCCTTTATACTGACATATTCTGCTCCTGTTCGTAACTGAATGCCAACGTACGTAACGGCAGAATGGGAAATGTTACCCTTGTACAAGTCGTATTCATTTTGCCTACTGTCTGTTTTATATAATTCGAGAAACTAAGGATTGTGCGTGTTTGATTAGTTGTCGTGTTGATTTTCGCATGAACTGTGCGAATCAGTGAATTCCTGTCTTCTTGCTTCACAAAGGAGACAGTGAAAGATTACAACGAAATAGCGTACTTTTTCAATCGCAAGGGTGGCCAATATGTCATTACTTCCGTTGAATAATTTCAACGCTTTTGTTTATAAATATTAAAGTGTCACAAATACATTTATAAAGCGTGTAGTTCTAAAGACTGTTAACATTTTAAAGCCTAGAGGTAACTTTACATACCACCAGGTTTAACATTAAAAAATTCTACGTGGTGCCCACATTGCGTTTATGTGTTTTGTACGGATCTCAGAACAAACAGCAACTTTTGCCTTATAAAACATTAACAGACTGGTTTTTATAACCGAAGTGGAGAGTGTTTACAGTGCGGTACGCACTGAGTCCTTATATAAAACAGATACGCTTCGTCTTTAAAGGGTTAATAAAATATAGTATAGTGCATTATAGTATAATGCATTACGGTTTCAGACAAATACATTCAAACAGCTTTTTGGTTGCGTATTTTAAGAAGATGGCATTCTGTATGAGTCAATACACGCAAGTGTACGGCATGACGCATCTGTTTATTCCCCAGCTTATAAATTCCGCACAGTAGAACATCCTTCACCTTCCTGCGAGTTTAATACTTCTGTGAGAATAGAAGATTCTTTTGGATTTAACCGATGGTTACAGAAAGGCGTTCGCACGCCTACATTTAATCTCGTCTTTATACAAGATATCACTTTGTCCGGAACATCTTGTAAATCCGTGTGAACAGTTTCTTGGCGGAAGGTTAGGCGGAACAGACTTAATGCTGTACGACCTCGAGTTATTTACTGGCGTTATCAGAACAACGTATTGAAGTTTAGTCACAATATATAATGTCTGTTTTTTTTATATTGTTCATACCGCGCGTTGTCATTGATAGGACACACAGCACTCAACCAACAATATTTACACTTATTATTTTAGATTATACATCTATATATATATATATATATTACAATATCTGTAGAATAGTCGAACGTGTTTGGATCCCCTCGTGGCATCCTCATCAGGAATTCGTGTAAGAGTATGAATTGCACAAACAGAACTGTCTTCTTAACGTGTATACATAGTGTATTGTTAGTTCTGTTTGTGGAATTCGTCCCCCCGAAAGTGGCCCTACTTTGTCGTGGTGGTGGGGCTTGCGTGGTCAAAATGACCCTGAGAGCTATGCTGGCGGTAGCGTAGCTACTGGTAGGGCCTCCCATGTCAGACAGGTCAAAGGTGATGACCGAGACAAAAAGGGATACCCTGGCCCTCCAGTTTGGGGGTTGGGCGTGGGGCTAACAACCCCACTCCATAAAAAATGTTCTGTTGACAAGCTTCTAAAATTTGAAACTGGACAACAATTTTGGAAGAGGCTAAAGTCCACCAAGGACTGTAATGAAGAAGAAAAAGAAGAAGTGTAATTCGTACTTTTACACGAATCCCTGACGGTGATCCCAGCAGTGATCTAAACACATTGGGTTAGTCTACAGATATTGTGATATACAACATCTAAAATGATAAAGTGCATTTTGTTGGTTTGAGTATTGTGTGTCTGAGGTTCTTGTACAGCCGAACAGTGTAACGCGTCTATAGCCGCAGTGAAAGTCACATCCAAAATATGTCTAATTAGGGTGCACCCATCTGGTCGTGGTTCTTGCATTTTATCCAGCTCACAAATATGCCTACTACGTGAGGTTCGTGTGTGAGTGGCCAACTACAGGCAGTTCGGCATTGTTGTGGCTGTGACTTGATACGAAATTCTGCTCATACGTTACCATCTTTGTGTTGACATGATGGCTTGTAAACCACGTGCCCTTATTTCGTTGGACATTTTCCATTATCTGAGGTATTACGTGCACCTCACGCAGCGGAAAATGTCCAACGAAATAATGGTGCAGTCAACTGACCACTGTCACAGACCTCCAGAGAAACGTGTGTAGACCCGTCAGATATGCGTATTAGTAATTTTAATTCATTCTTGGAATTCAGCTTTGAATTTGGACGAGTTTGCTTCTGATAGCAGCCGAGTGCTGGAAACAGCTGATAATTTTAATTTTATTCTGGTGTTAAAATCATGAAGTCATTCTAAACAGACTTACTCCTTCCGATATGTCACTGATGTTATTGTCGTGGGTATTATGTTTCGACAGTTATTTGAATTCTGTTATGGTGATTTTTCATCGACGCTGTGCTGCATGGGATGCAGACGTATTTGTTTTCATTTGTTAGCTGAAGCAAAGGCATAGACGGATTATCTTCTAGAAGTGGGAACTGTCAAAGTAAGTGGATCAACGATGTAGGTAATAACAGGAGGCTGGAAAAAGTAACATATCGAGATGGGTTCATAATTTGTACTTGTCGCCAGTTATTAATAATATTTTCGATTCGAGAAGGATGGGGTGATCGGAGTATGTAGCACGCATGGCAGAGAAGAGAAATTTATGGAAGATTTACGTATAAAAATCGGAAGGAAATAGGCCACATGTAAGACTCTGGCGTAGGTGGGAGGATAATATTAAAATGCATATTAAATAAGATAATAGGCTGTGGACTGAATTCATGTCGCTGAGGATATTGGCCATTGGCCAGCTGTTGCGATGAATTAACTTTATTGGCCCATAAAATAATGGAATTTCTTTTGTGGATGACGTGAGCTTCTCAGAGTGAACTCTGCACCACGGAATTTGTTATCGATTCCATTATTTGCTTCAAGCCAAGAGGATGATGTGTCATTTGGCAATAATGAAAAGATAATTATTGTTTTGTTTCTTGTGGCGCAACAGCCGTACTCTGCCTCAGACTATTTAATTGTTGAGGTTTCTGGATCACACACAATTAGACACACCAATCTCGTTGGTGATCGGCCCGTAGCAGGCACCTCCACCTGACAACACACAGGATTTACAAGGGACAAACATCCATGCCCCCGGCGGGATTCGAATTCGCAATTCCAGCAAACGGGCGGCCTCCGACCTACCCGTTAGGCCGCGCGGCCACTGGGATCGGCAGATAATCATTCAATGTGTGTGTAAAACAGATTGTATGCAGGAGGCACAAAGACCTTTTCTTTCGGGAAAAGAAGGTCTGTACCCTGAATAAGTAGCAGAGAGGGAACAGGGCTGGAGTCTCTGCAGGACTGAACAGTGAGCACTGCCGTTACCATTTTGTGGCCGTAATTATGGATTTGATGTAGCAATTTTGGGAATTGTTTTCCGCCCTCATACAGTTCGAAGTAAATGACTGTAACTAATGCTCGGAACTTAGTACGAAACCTCCTTTCTCGCAGAACCAACTGCAGCCACAATGACAAATGTCTGGCTCCATCTGACACATATAGGCTGGTCGGTTGAATCAAGTTCAGTTTGAAATAACGATCACAGGCAATTATCAATGGAGAAGCAGAAGTACCGGTTCTTCGTCCGGGATAAGATATTGTTTTTCTTCTTACCGGTATCAGAATATACGTAGCTGAAACACTGAGAAGGAATAATGCACCAGTTGAACCACTTAAAATACACACGTGAAATTAAGGGACAGGAAAATAGGAATCTGATCCCATCCAAAACGTCTGCTGCAATGTAGCTGTAGCTTTAACTACAATAACTGTGGCTGATACTGTGTGAATTCCAGTGTAATTTCAGTGTTCGCTGTTAGGTCATCAATGGCAAGAAGAAAGAGCGAAGTTACATATTTCTTCGCGAATGTCGCGTGGCGGTGTTAAATTGTCACGTTGCTGTCCGTGAATATTGGGTTTGAACTCATGGCAGGTGTTCGTGACGACGTATCTTAAATTGTAAACGTTTTCAAGACACGGCGTCATAAGGAATGCCCTTCGTGTTTTAAGAATTATATCGACTGTTTTGTGACACAGAAGAATTTTTCTCCTTGGAGTAACTGTGCGTGTATGCTCATTTCTGTCTGCTGCTGAAGTTGATCTTGAAATTTAGCGTTATAGGTGTTTTGTGCTAACGAAATGTAGCTTGGGTGTCTTCCGCAGCGTCGTCTTGATGAAGTGGCGAAGTAACCGTGGAGATGTTTTTTTAAGTAGAACAACTGAATGAAGTAGGTTCGTGCAAGTACTGAACGATGTCTCAGCTCGCCACATTTCAACCAGGTTTCCGTATTTTCTTTCTCATTGCTTTGTATTGTTAACTTATTTCTTAAAGGATGTGCTTGAAATTCGTAGTTTGGTTTTTTAGGAGCTCTGAATATTCCTATGTGTATATTGCCAATTTGAAACTTTATCTATATATTTGAAATTTAATTTTGTAAAGAAATTATGAGTTGCTATTACCAAACTACTTAATTTGATGCAGATCAAGGAAATAAATCGTATGGAAGACACAGACGTACTCTTGTCACCAAATGTGAGTTCTTGAATGTTAAAACGACTGGTAGTTACTTAAATACTGTGGAGACTTCGTGCAGTTTTCACAAAGTTTTTCTTCTGCTTGCCATTAGTCACCGCCTCTTGTACAGATGGCGCTGTCACAGGTACACAAGGTCTAATCCTTGTTCAAGCCGGAAGGGTCGGGTTGGGGGGGGGGGGGGTTGTGTGGATTATGCAGGGCCCGACGCTGAACTTTGTATTCTTTTCCGTTGGTCTTGAACGCCATTATATTGTTCTGGAAGAGCATTTGTGTTTCACCGAGACGTTTATGCTGCTGATTACGTATATGCTGCCCGATTCAAGACATAGAAAGACCGTGGCAGTATATATGCTGACTTGAATCCACATCTTCCACCCCTTCTTAGGGTGAGAAATAGGCCACGACAACATTTGCATATTGAGACTCACCGAACGATCTCTTCTTGTTATTAGACTTAGAATTATGTAACGGCTGGAACTGATGCAGCATCTTTAACCCTTTAAAGACGAAGCGTATCTGTTTTATATAAGGACTCAGTACGTACCGCGCTGTAAACACTCTCCACTTCGGTTATAAAAACCAATCTCTTAATGTTTTATAAGGCAAAAGTTGCTGTTTGTTCTGAGATCCACACAAAACACATAAATGCAATGTGGGCACCACGTAGAATTTTTTAATGTTAAACCTGGCGGTACGTAAAGTTACCGCTAGGCTTTAAAAGGTTAAAGATCCCATTATCCACCAACCGTTAGGAAGTGCAGTGGGTTTACCGTGATTTTCACTTGCACTTTTCCTTGCCTTCGAAATTGTTTTTCACGCTTCTTTGATATCACGTTCTTTCTCCTTCATACGTTCGTTTATAAAAGTTTTTGTGATGTTCCTATGACACACAGTAGCTCTTAACTCCCACTCCCCACCCCCCACCCCCTCATTTATTTTCCGTTTCTGTGGTGTTTAACGGAAAGCCATTTTCTGTGGGGATTATTGATGCGCAGTGTTGATGTGCTAGGTGTTTCGGCTTACGTTATCACAAATGTCTGCTTCCTGCTAAGCCGAAGTGATTCACAATTTATATGAACTAACAAACTGAGCACTGAAGTAAGATGCGACGTGGAAGGCAAGGTGGGTCTGGGCTGTGCAAATCGATCTTTATTACCCGGCCTGAACGAGCGGGGTGGCTATTTTGCATCGCTTCTTAAGACTGTCGTTCCTTACAGCTGACTTAAGAGATATCTCCTGTCAGTTTCAATTCATATCCAGGCTTCCTGCTATTATTCTTTTGCTTTGTTTTGGCAAAGAGGTGGGTGACAGAGTATTTGTTTGAAGCTCCTCCTGTAGGTTTTGGGCGTGTTAGTTGTAGAAGTGAGGTGACACTGAGACCCTTATTAACCTTTTAAAGCCTAGCGGTAACTTTACGTACCACCAGGTTTAACATTAAAAACTTCTACGTGGTGCCCACATTGCGTTTATGTGTTTTGTACGGATCTCAGAACAAACAGCAACTTTTGCCTTATAAAACATTAAGAGATTGTTTTTTTATAACCGAAGTAGAGAGTGTTTACAGCGCGGTACGCACTGAGTCCTTGTATAAAGCAGACACGCTTCGTCTTTAAAGGGTTAATGCGACTTCCGATCTACCTACTGTACCTGTTGCTAAAGGTGATGTGTTGGGTAGTAAAATCCAAAGTGCTTGGAAAAAATAACTGTCCCGGTGCCACGTTGCCTGCCTGAAATCATTTGTGGATTATACTGGGGCAGAACCCGGCCCTTCACGGTGAGAAGCCGGCGACCGACCGTTTGAGCTCTGATATGGTCTATATTAGGGATGCGAACCCTACAGCACGCGAGCCCCTGTGTGGCGGGTCAGAATATTTGACACCCTGCCGTATTTTCGTGGGCAAACTCAAGCCATTGCAAGTTCAGAGATAAAAAGAAATGCTCATCTCTCGATGTTTGTTGTCGGCTAAACTGATGCGACTCTTTTATTTATGTGTTTATAAATAAATTGTACCATTGTTATATTATGTAAGTTATTTTGATTCCGTACAATTTAGAAGCAGTTTTAGTAGTCATGTCTAGAAATGTTACCTGCAAATCCCCAGTTCCAGAGTTCCATATACCTTCTTGGTGCTCACGGGCACGTTACTGGCTTTTGTGTAAGATGTTTACATCTATGTTGCGCAGTTGCAAATTATGTTTGCCTTCGCTGGCCGTACTGCCTTTCTTCATATTTGACTGTCTGATGTCAATAAGTAGCTTACGTTTTAATTGGCAAAGCGTCACTGTGTAAACGTTCTTTAAAAGGGGAGTGGGTGTGGGTGGGAAAGCCGTAGGTTGAATTCATGTTTTGTCAGTTCGTCTGTCTGTGATATGGTAATGGTGCTAAACCCCTGATCACACTTTTTTAATTCACCATAAGCTATCGGGAAAGTCTGATTTTCAGCCATGTTGTCTTTTATAATTAGCTCTATTTTAGATAAGGCCGTAAGTGCGCTTCTATGTGTAGCACATAGGCCTTTCTCTTTTACGCATTCCTTGAAAGTTCAGTGCGGGAGACTAATTTGCATTTCATTATTCACATTATTAAGTACGCTTCGAAGAACCCTGTTGGCCATTTTGTGCCCTGCATTATGGCGTATACTGTTCCCATTTCCCGTACTTGTTATCTCAGTATTTCATGCTGTGGATGTTGTCCAAGCTTCACACATTGCAGTATTATGTTTGCTGATAGTGTATTAGTTGGCGAAAACTGATGGCATATATGCTGTGATCCCTCAAACCGTGTAAGCCGGCTGGGTTCCGTCACGTACAGGTGAACGTTCCTGGTGGTATGTCGGACACATACTTATTTGTGTGATGCTGTTTCTGGGAACAGCAGACGACAGTTGTTGGAATGGATATGGGTTACGGATGGAACAAAACAGAAATAAGAGTTTCCTCTGTGCTTAATCATCATGACGTCAAGTTGTGTGGCGGATGGACATGTAACTCCACCCACTGTTAACTGCGACGCTAGATAAAGGCTTCGGCCGCTTTGCTCGGAACAGAGCCAGAGCGAAGTGGTAGTCACTGGGTGTAGGGCTGTGAACGAGCTGCAGAGTCGATCGCAACGTGGTGGTGAAGAGTGAAACCAGAAACAAAGTTTCCACTACACAGATCTGTTGTTTTTGGTTAGGTGCGTGGTTCGTTATTTTGGACGCCGCAAAGAGAGTGACCACTTCATTTATTAGTCGGCGTATTTTTTTTGTGTTTGTTCTGTGCAGAATTCGTAAACCAGAAAAAAAGAGAATAACATTCAATTTGGACACACGATTTTAATGAATGCTACTGGCGCAGTAACCGGCAGTAAAAACAAAAGATAAAGCGCACGAAAGAATGCGACCTTGAAACCGTCGGTGTTACGAGCGATGTGCCAGGCTGGTAATGAACAAATATAAATCTTCAAACATAATCATTTTACAGATATTGCCTCAAATTAATTGGCAGATTATTTAAAATGGCGCTCTGCTGACGCGCCCCATAATGGTCGTCTGAAGGTTAAAGGGGAAGGAGCATTAAGCATTCTGAACCGAATAAATTTTATCTCGGAAACTCCGCTGACGTTTCATGTAATGAAGCCAAGTGCACCAAGTTAACAAATTTATTGGCCGTGTGTTGCGAATCGCAACCAAAGTAAAACACGAGAATTTACCGAACCAGTTTACTTATGTACTGAGATTATTTAAACAAATGGGTCAAAAGTAAACAAAAAATAAAATTAACTATTTTTGTAAGAGCCTTAAAAAGTATTGTCTGTGGAAGGAGTGGACATGGCGATTTTAGATGAAAGTGGGTACGCAAGACGTTTAATGTTAAGTATCCCTTTCAAAGGGAACTGTACTTTTGCCTTTTTAGGCGTGTTCACAAAATTGCGAAAAGCGAGTATTAGCTTCTTCATGTCTGTCCATTCATCCACATGGAACTGCTCGGCTTCCACTGGACGGATTTTGTCGAAATTTGATATTTGAGTATTTTTCGGAAGTCTGTCCAGAAAATGAAAGATTAAAATGTGACAAGAATAATGGCTGCTTGACATGAGGATCTATGTACATTTATGATAATATCTCGCCAAGTTCTTAGAATGAGAAATGTTTCAGACAAAAGTTGTAGAGAAAATCAAAACACACATTTTGTGTTCCGTAATTGTTTCGCGAAAATCATGCCGCCTATGATATAATGGGGAAAAATATGGTAGAATCAGACAGTCCACAGGTGACAATATAATACGGCACATGCACGTTACGTGCTGGATAACTAAGGCTACAGACACACACTCAGAATATGTAATACTTATTGCTTTTCCACGGCAACAATGGTTACGCGAGCACGGCTCAGTATGTCGTTTATACGTACAGTGCCTGTGTTATTGTCTAATAGCGATTAACGTTTGGTGGGTAATGTGACAACGCTGGTTTACTAAAAAAAACGTATTCAGCGTTGAGTGAGATGTTTGTGAAGGAGAAGCCGCTTCCTACATGAAAGCGTTTGAAGAAATGAGTAAACTGACGGCCACGGTTAGTCATGATGCCCATGTCCTGGCGAAATTCCTGAGTGATACTCAGATTCCCATTTAGACTGATCTGCTGTGTTTTCGTAAACCAGAATTTGTTGACATTCAGTTCTTCTCCTCACGTGCCTATTGGCTGTAAGTAATTAAGTAAGTAATAATCCATAAGCTTACGTAAATACATCATGTAGGTAAAGATACAGTTTCAGCTACGGTGAATTGAGTGTGACGCTGGAAGGGCGTACGGGTGGTGGAGGTAATAATCCACAAGTTCATAACCTGGGCAGTTAATGGAAGTGAGTGGTCAGCTTTACGTTTGCGGCGACTCTACACGTGGGAATACCTATACCCCCTCGGCCGCCCTGTTGCCCATTGGGCGGCAGGCTGTGGACATCAGGGTACAATGTGACTAAGTGTGGCCCAGAGATGCCTCTTGTCTCTGACGGCAACGGAACGCGGCCTTCCGGCCCCTTCGCCTAGTCATCATGGCTGCCCTTGAATGCGCTGCACATAGCAGGTGCAGCTGCACTGCTTTTGTTATTGGCCCTCTGTCAGTTACAGTGTGACAACATGAGGAGGTCACATTACTCAGCTTGCCACTGTTAAGAACGTTCTTGCTGATAAACTGGGTTCATGGGGTACGTGAATGATGCAGGTTGAATGTGGTGAGCATGTTGATGTGTGAGTGTGACAGATGCCGTGTCTGAGGCAGCTTACACACACACACGCATACACACACACACACACACACACACACACACACACACACACACACAGAAGATTAAGTGTCATCTCCATGTCCAATTATTGGCCTTCTCTTCTCTTGTTCGAAAATAGATTCATCTTCTGAATGAAACAAATGTGCAGTGTCGTTCCAACCGCTTCCAGAGTCCAATATTTCGTGCCTTCTCGGTGTTCGTCAGCTGTTACAATATCCTGCCTGTCCCCTGTGGTGAACACACTTGTTAGTGTGGCAGAGAGTTACGTGTACCACTAATGTGGAAGTAGTAAAAAGATACAGTCCGGGAATGTTTCTTGCATTTATCAGGATAAAGACAAGAATCCCAAATTACGTAGGTGTATTGCTTGTACGCCATTTCTTGTGTGTAGCCCTGTGAACAGTGTCTGTGTCACGGATTTGCATCAATAGTTACACAGTTACAACACCAATTTACACATAACACACAATATTCTCTCTATTGTCCTTGTTTACATATTTAATCTGTAAAATATGCATATTATGTTGAATTTGTCAGAATATATTGTATTAACGTGGCTGTATAGCAGACGGGCTGTTCTGCTGTACAGCAGTGCTAATGGAATCATCATGTGGTTGCGTGTAGTTAAAGAGTACGTAACGAAATAAAATGATTGCGAGAACGCTTAATATATCAATAAATAAATATACAAATAAATCAATAAATGAAAGATGCAGAAGTCCCTAAATAGTTTGGGTTTAGTGTTTAAGTTAATACTAATTGTGTGATGTTACAGATACACCCTGTTTTTTAACGGAAAGGCGATGGTTGTCGACATGATTCGGAATGGCAGTAATTTGAGTTAAGCCCGTGTTAAGCAGAACTAAACATTTTATGGTATTCTTTTTAAGCTTTCATCCGTTGAATCACGGAAACATGATGTAACCTGTTTATAAATCTGTCATGAGTATAAACTTTGTACATGTGTATGGCTGATTGTATTTGACTTGTACTCAGGGGATGTTCTGATTCTTGCCATGAGAGGCTTCTGTGAGGTTTACATCTTCTCAGTAATTCCACACGAATGCTGGGCTTTCCTTACCGTAAACAATGGCCACTTATCCATTCTATTCCGAATTGAAGTTCATAATCAGCCACGTGTGTGTTCAATCCATAACGTCAGAATAATGTAGCATTAGTAAGCGAAATTTATTTGAAGTTACATTTCTGGCATTTACCCTATGATGTCTGTAGGTGTGGATGTCTTGTTACAATGTTTTCAAAAGAACCGACGTTTCGGGGAGAGTTGATTTCGTTCTCAGGCCTTTAAAAAGCCACTTTTCGAAAAATCCGGCATTTTATACGAATAACTTCACGAGGTTTGCGGGCCCGGTAGAATTTATTGAACTACATCGACGTGGAAGTTTCGTATACTGCATTTCATTTTGCGTCGCATGTCTGTGGTGTTAAGTTTCTTCCTGAATCTTGGCCGAGTTGAGACCTGCTTTTTAAAGTCTCTGCAGTGTCGGCGACATTACCACTGTGAGCGTATAATATTGAATGCTATTACAGTTTCGCGTGTTTTAATGAACTCCCATTCCTCGTTGAATACACTTACAGCAGGGCCTTTGACAGTAGTGTAATTATGACTGTGAATACAAGATTGCCCTTTGTTGTGGAAGAGGGTTGGAATTCGATCTGTCGATATTCCTGAAAGAAACGATCGAAGGAATAAGGCGTCTTTTGTATAACAGATGTTCGCAGGTTAGGGCTTATTCAGTTGCGGTCCTTATGACATAATCCGCCTCATTTATACTCTCTCTTTGGTCCCTGGAGGGTTAAGGAATGGAGGACCTACTTGGACCTTGGATATCGGGCCAGGGGAAACATTGACTTCTCCTAGTGTTTATTACAGTGGCTGGCCAAGAGACGATTGGCGCACTCGTTGATGGTGCGGAAATTTCCACGACACTGACCGTAAGCGTACTTCGCCGTCGCTTAACAACAAAAGTGGCTGTAATCTGACCTGTATCCACCCCGTCCCTCGGTAAAAAGGACACGGCCTGTTGCGAGCTAAAACAGTTAGTTGAACGCTCTTATGCGTAGGTGCTTAAACACAAATTTATTAAATCTTTGGGGGGTTGGGCGAGTACAGCTCCGCCCATTCTTAACTTGGGCGCCAGATGGAGGTGAGTGTTCAGCTTGACACCCTGACCGCCACTCAATTTAGCCTGTTACACTGATCCGTTCCCATTCTGTGGGCAACTTCTGTCAGTTTAACTGCCACACTTTGCTATATGCCACTAAGATTAGTTGTACCAATAGACAGGACCCTGTTGAAGTGTAACACGGTTAGTCTCCATCATAAAGATTCCACTAGTTAACTAGTTGATGCTGTTCCAGGGAACAGTATCAGCTTACTCGAACTCCAGTTAAAAAATTTGTTACATACAGGATTTAAAATCATGTTATTTCGTAACAGAAGCGGGTTTTATCTCTCTTGGTTTTTCGTGTTGAGGCGCATTCGCGTATTGTACAATGTGCGTGCTAGATCCCCATTCAAGGAACATTCAGACTGAAGTTCTCTTACCACCTGATCTAGGTACACGAACGTGGGACCACAGGACTGGATGCATTAACCCTTTAAAGACGAAGCGTATCTGTTTTATATTAAGGACTCAGTGCGTACCGCGCTGTAAACACTCTCCACTTCGGTTATAAAAACCAATCTCTTAATGTTTTACAAGGCAAAAGTTGCTGTTTGTTTTGAGATCCGTACGAAACACATAAACGCAATGTGGGCATCACGTAGAATTTGTTAATGTTAACCCTGGTCGTACGTAAAGTTACCGCTAGGCTTTAAAAGGTTAAGTAGCGTTTCTAATGTGCAAAACAGTGCACGGAAACCAACGGGCCTGAAAAATTTCCATGTATGGTGCTGAAAGATATTCCCCGCAAACAGCGTATGATGTGATTGACGGGAAAATTGAAGTTTTCACGTTACAGCGCAACTAGCTGGTGAAACCTTCCGTTTCCACTCTTTGATAGACTGTTGAAAGTTTTATAACCTAGTTAGAAGGGCCGCATGGTCTCGTGTATGTTTTCAGTTAGATAACATCGTACACCTGTGCTGAATCGTGGTTATGTGACTAAATGCCTCAGCCGGCTATGTTGTAACAGAATGAATTGCCTTCTCTGTCCATTGCTGTGGCAGTGCGTCAACATAACATGCTGGAGAATTTGAGAGCTGGCTACTTTCAGAAAATGCTTGATACTAGTCAGTGCGCAGAATCTTTCTGCCTTCCGTCTCTCTACAAACCCAAAAATTACGACATTACAAATTGTAATCATAACTGTTGTGGGTATGAAACTTGACCTTTTCGCATAAGAGAAGAATGTGAAGTAATAATGTGTGAGAACAGGTTGGTAGGAGATTGTTAGGTCTGAGACAGATGGAGTAAAAATATTCGTTCCTTTTCGTAGTCCTGACCTCTTCTACCTACTCACAGTAGGTGTCGAGGTTGTTTGTTTTCACTTGATCACACTCAGACACACATCACAGTCGGTAGGGCTCTTCTGGACGAGGGATCGGCCCGTCGCAGAGACCTCTACGTGACAACACAAACACTCACAAGAGACAAACATCCATGTACATGGTGGGATTCGAACCCACGATCCCAGCAAGCGCTCGGCCGCAGACTTACGCCTTAGACCGCGCGGCCACTGGGATCGGCGAGTAAAAATATCATGGCAAAAATTTTCTACTGAGTACATGGTAGTGCCTACCCTAAGCCAAATGGTAATGGGGCGATCAAACCAAGGAGGGAGGAATGAATGGGGTGTGTAGGTAAGGACGTTGGAGCAATTAGAAATAAGTAGAAAATTTTATTTAGAAATTGCCTGAAGACCTATATGCACATTGTTGATTCGTGTTAAATACATACAGAGTGAGGATTTGTGCTGGTTTCATAACGTTAGAGATATTCCAATGTGGGGCTTTTGTAAAAACCGCAGTGACCCTTACGATTGCATTAAAGTATGGACAGTTTAGTTATCAGATACGACTTATCATATTTTCGTGACGGAGTTTGTGCTCCTAGCCTGGAGTTTGTTAATGAGGCATTCTGTTAGGGTTACAAAGTACTGGTGTTGCCGACGAAGACCACTGTAACTTCGGTGACTGCAATGTGTTTTATATGGGTGCACTCGGCAGACTTCGCCGCGTTGAGCCAGGTCATTTGTTTCATTACGGGCCGCTGCATTGTGGAACACGCGGTGGTACGGGACGCTGAAATGCTCGGCCTGGTTCATGCTGCTTCTTCATTGTGGCGTACTCGTTATGTTCTGTTTTGTTCTGTTGTGGCTGTAGCGGTTTCTTGAGAAGCTGACTTTGCTGGATTGTCTCACTTATGACTCATCAGTGAGCCGCTGTTTTGGCAGATTGGCTTCATCTAGTAGGCGTGTTTATAGTAATATAACTTTGCTATCAGTTTCCTGTTTCACACCGCAGATGTAATGGTGGACACCAAAGTATATTCTGAAATTAACTCCTTATTCTTAATTCTTGGGTGCAATTCCAATCCTTATTGCCAGCGTTTTGTGAGATTTAAAGTTCTCAGAGTCGTATTGGTGAAGACTCATATTTTATTGTTTAACCTTTTAAAGCCTAGCGGTAACTTTACGTACCACCAGGTTTAACATTAAAAAATTCTACGTGGTGCCCACATTGCGTTTATGTGTTTTGTACGGATCTCAGAACAAACAGCAACTTTTGCCGTATAAAACATTAAGAGACTGGTTTTTATAACCGAAGTTGAGAGTGTTTACAGCGCGGTACGCACTGAATTATTATATAAAACAGATAAGCTTCGTCTTTAAAGGGTTAATTAAACCATTAAACTTTCGTGTCTTCTTTTCAGTGTTAGGTCTGTTCCTTGTGTTAAAGTTTCCTCTACAGCACTTTGTGGTAACCATAAGGATAGTAAGGACACCCTGGTGTCGCCGCTGTCAGTACGTGCCTTCAATGCTCCAGGCTTATATTTCTTTCGCCTACCATCGACACGATAGGTATAATCCTAGTCACTGACAACGTCTTTAGATGCAACACTTCTTCTTCCAAGCGAAGGAGGGGCACGTACGCTTGCTATAGAAATGTAGACTAAACCTGAGTGGTCCAGGCATGCGCTTACACTCCGGAATATCGCCCCTTTTACAGAAACGTGTCTGTAAAGAATTGTGTTTCAAGGTCATGGGGTGGTATGTGGCCGTGAGGGTGCACACTTTATCAGTAAGAAGCGAATGTAGTTCAATTGCTTGCTGATTCGAATGGCTGTGAGGCCGTTGAAGCTCCTGCCGTTTTATTGTAGATCTGTCGCGTAGCCTGACTTCGTTTTTCACATCACTACACAGAATGAAAATTTTGAAAGTAAAATACACTACTGCATACTGTTGTGATCTAAATTTAAACGTGCGACATTCAAATTTTGTGAAACATGTTATTTCAGTCTCTAAAATGTTAAAATAATGTACGATTTAGCAGTTCCACGAACCGGTGTGTTTACCAGTGTATTTGTTTTAATTTAGTTGGGTGTTATGTTTGTATGAACTGTGACGATTGACGTTGTCAAAAAATGATAACGCTATGCCAAGAACATAATGAAATATTTTATAATAAGCTGTAACATGCGTCAAAGCATGTAAAGCAACTGTTGCCGACCTTTCTGCTCTGGCCGTCTATCCTGTCTCCCTTTAGTTCAGTTCGGTGACACAGGTTCTTATCTTCAGGGTTAACGTGGCAGATATCCCAGCGCATACAGCAACACTTCACCTTCGTCAGTTAATTAACGACACTCCAAGAAATTTAAAATTGTGGTTTAGTTCACTGTATAATTGGTTCCAGTCAGCGGCACTGAAATAAATTTCCCAATAATTGTCTAGTTATAATTTAGATGTGGGATGCCGAAATCACAGAGCACGGAGAATTTGCGGCTGAACCCCCCAGATGCCAAAAAAAGAGAGCGTTCTGTGTTCAAACATAGCCCGGTACCTCTCAACATAATTACACCCCTCTTAAACTCGAAAGTAATCCTATTGGCCGAATTCAAACTTCTTAAATTCCTGAAATCTAATTGGTCAAATATGCCCGCTCTAAACGTCTCTGATTTAACACTAGACACCTCATCTTGCAATTGCCGTTACGTTCACGGTTATATAGGGCTCAACGGGTGGTAAATATCCTACTGAAAATTTATGGGTGCGGAAGTGGCACATATAATGTCCGTCAATAAAACTGCAACTTTCTAAACCTTCATACACCTTAACAATTGACAAAAGCTGGCAAATCCCTTTACTTCTTTACTGTTATTTCCATTTTTTTTTGACTGCGTCCACCAAGTAGTCCATAGCCGTAGGTCTGACCCTTCTCTGGTAGCGGTTTCTTCCTACACTAAAAGTTCTAACAAAATTTTGAAAATATTCCTAATTCCCAATAGTCTTTCCTGGACTCAGCCTGGAAAGCGATAACACAGCTATGTAAGATATAGCAGGCCTGCACATCAGACTGGGTGTAGATTTCGAAGTGAAGGGCTAACACTGATGGACTGATGATGCTGGAGCGTATCTTTCTGTCGCGTACTTTATATCTCAGTCCGTATCATGAAATCTATTCTGCAGGGACGATTTCGATGAACGGTTTGGCTGTGCGAAGCGCATGTGCATGTCTGCAGTTGCTTTGTTAACGTGACTAAAGTCACACGATTTTTTTTTTATTTTTATCGCAGCCACCCATGATTGTGGAAACTGTGCCATTCCGATACGTCATGGGGTGGTCAGTGAGGATAGCCTTTAATTAGTGACTACGTTTCAAATTGCTTTGATGTGTGTGGTCCGTATGATCCTAGTAGCTGACCGGTGTTAATCGGCGGGTGGTCCCAGGCATTGCAGGAACCGAATTCAGGTAAAAACAGTAATATAATAATAATAATAATAATAATAATAACTAATAGATTCACTACAAAAGACGGCTGTGCTTGGAACGTCGCACATAATACGGAAAGTGTTGCACTGTGAAACATGAAACCCCGAGCGGTGGGGATCGCCGTTGGTTCAAGAGAAGTGCCAGGGACAAAAGGCCTGTGACAAGAGACAACATAACAGTAATAATAATAATATTAATAATAATAACAATAATATTAACAATAATAATACCCCACTAAGGATCATGGTGTCTTAATGGCATGATGGTGACGATTCAAGTAACCCTTTAGAATATTTATTTATCTTGCAGTATGTAAACTCACGCAGAACGTACGGAAATGGGATCTGCTTGTTTCTTCAGGTGAAGAGGTGGAGAGACGCCTGCTCCATTTGGTCCTGTAGAAAAAAAACGGTGTTTTTTTAGTAGTAGACGGTGGAAATTGTCTATAAATCAAATATTCGAAAGTGCAATTACTGTCGTCAGTGCCCTGTAGAATTTACCTACAGAAGTCTGGTTTATTTCGCGGTTTCCTTCAGCGAAATCAGCGGCAGTCGTTGAGGACAGTTTGGAACTGAGCTCGGGACGAATCCAACGCCAGCACTTTCGTTGAATATGCGGTAAATTTTGCAGAGCCCGGTTGTCTTTAAAAAAGAGGTAGTTCAGAACTACCGTATGCTGTGTAAAGAGACAGCGGCGTATGTTCCTGCGTAGCCCGCGACAGTGGACAAGACTTGTAAGACGAGAATATCTTCCTCGTCCTATTGTTTGGAGGTTGTAAGGAAGAATAATATGCGAGACATCTACATTTTATAAGAATTTAAAACCGGGAGAAAGTACGGCGGAGGTGGGCGTGAAGAGTTCCCCCTTCCTCCCGCCCCTCCCCCCCCCCCCCCATCCCCAACATTTATCCTGGGACTTGAATGTATAGCCTTGTCACTTTTGAGGGGATAGTGGAATATGAAAACCGATACCTGTAGCATAGACATAGAATAAAGTGACGCTCAGGTGTTTCTGAGTGTTTGCATCGAGACTGCTTTATTATTTATTTCTTGTAACGTTCTGTACCTTACGCAATTCTGATGTTTTAAAAAGAAGGTTTTAAAAATGTCGCGATCATTTGTAGCCGTTTGGTATCGCTTTGCTTGCCGGTTGCTGGCTTGGCATAGTAATAGAAACCGAACGATTGCGTTCGTAGTACGAAGTTTAGTAAATCAGATTTTGTGTTTCATGGTTTTTTTTAATTGGGATTTCTTACACTTTTGTTCCACCGAGCAGAGTTACTCTACCGCAGTATGTTTCCACTTTGCTGGTCAAGAAACTCTGTACTCTGTATCGCCCCTATTTTGTAAAAAGATGACGACTCACGAAATATCAGTTTTACAGGAGAGGCAAGAAGGTGGCTGCGTTTCACATATGACAGATGACTTCAGAGGTAGGATATCCGCCACTGATCCTGGTTATTCTTGAAGGTGTTGGTGTCATATTTTTACGTATCATAGAGGGCTGTTAGTTGAATGATTTTGTACACGTAACCGTCTTAGCTCAAAGTGCCAGTTGGCCCCTTTTTACAAAACTGGGGCGGCATGTGAACAGCAGGCCCAATCATTAACCTTTTAAAGCCTAGCGGTAACTTTACGTACCACCAGGTTTAACATTAAAAAATTCTACGTGGTGCCCACATTGCGTGTATGTGTTTTGTACGGATCTCAGAACAAACAGCAACTTTTTCCTCATAAAACATTAAGAGATTGGTTTTTATAACTGAAGTGGAGAATGTTTACAGCGCGGTACGCACTGAGTCCTTATATAAAACAGATACGCTTCGTCTTTAAAGGGTTAATCTGTTAACAGGAATCTGCCGGTGGATTCTATCCTGAGGCATTTGAATCCAATACACATGGTCTTGCCTAATTTCTGACTTGACACCGATTGGTTTTGAGTGATCACGTGACAGTTATTGCCAGCTCGCATTAACGGTCACCCGCCGGTTTAAGGCAGGTATGTTTGCTCATGAAAGCAGGCAATGTTGGCGTATCAGACAGACACAAATTTGAGACCTTTAGGCTGTGAGGTATTCGGCGAATTTCAGGATCAGTAACCTGTCTATCCGTATATTTATTTCGTAATCCGTGAGTGAAGAGCCTACAGGCTAAACCTGCACAGTAGCATGCCGATAAACGGATCAGTTATGTGTACGAGTACAGTCGAACTCTATTATAAAAAAGGTAAAGGTAAAGGTATCCCATTACAGGCCTGGACAGGCCCTTAGTGTTCCAGCAGGTTGAGGCTCCCAGATTTCTAGACAGTCGGCACTTGAAGGTGGTAAGGTTTTCAGCCCTACGCACCGGCCGCCTTTACCCCCCAGGAAATATCCCTGATACTCATTTCTATTAGAGACTGAGTCGACCCCAGTGACACCATCGGGAATCGAACCCGCGCCCTTCCGGTTTGTAGCGCAGTGCCTCAACCAACTGCGCCACCGAGGTCCCCCGAACTCTGTTATAACGTCATGAAAGGGACTGAATATTTTGTATCGTTATGAACGAGTGTTGTTATAACCGAGGAGTGTAATCTTACGGTTAACAGCAAGGAATTAACTGGCACCGCAGAACCCCATTCATATTCCTGAGGTCATTCTTAATGAAGTGTTCAGTCCTGTATTGCCAGGTGCTTGTTTTGTTACATCACAGTAAATTCACTCATTTTCATGCATTACTGGACGTTTTGTAATTAGGTGTTTGTTAATTTCATTAAGAGCTGTTTTCTGTGTGATGTACAAGTAACGAAATCCTTCAGTTGTGCTACGTTTCGTTTCGTAGTCTTCACCTCTTCTACCTACTCACAGCAGGTGTCGAGGTGTTTGTTTTTCACTTGATCACACACAGACACACACCACAGTCGGTAGGACTCCTCTGGACGAGAGATCGGCCCGTCACAGAGACCTGTACCTGACAACACACAAACCCTCACAAGAGACAAACATACATGCCCCGGTGGGATTCGAACCCACGATCCCGGCAAGCGCTCGGCCGCAGACCCACGCCTTATACCGCGAGGGCGCTGGGAGCGGCTCTCCAGTTATGCTACGTGGCGGAAATTACCGTATGTTTCTGTGTATAAGACGCGATTTTTTTTCCTAAAAGTGACCACGAGGCTGTGCGTCTCGCAGAACTGAATAGGCGGTTAGCAATTTTGTTAATTTGCCGTTCCTTCGCCTTATACACAGATGTGTATTACACACCGAGAAAAATGGCGGTTCATTAAGACAACTTTCTTGACATTTCACGGTAATGTCTGTCGTACATTATCCGTAGAATGCCTGCGATTCGTTCCTTATTTCCTTTTGTTACCGCAAGGAAGTGAAAATGTGTTAAGATGAAAGCAGTTCTTAAGACTGACATTTAGTTTTGTTTCACAGTCTCCTGTGTGATTTCTTGGATCTGTCCTCTTTTACGCATGTACGAAATTATGTCCAGTTATACATACATTTGTGTGTGCGTGTGTGTGTGTGCGTGCGTGTGTGGCGCGTGTGTGCGCGTGTGTGTGCGTGTATGCGTGTGTGTGCGTGCGTGTATGCGTGTGTGTGTGCGTGTGTGTATGCGTGTGTGTATGCGTGTGTGTGTGCGTGTGTGTGTTGTGACGGAGAGAATGGGTGGCAGGTTGTCTGGGTGTTGTACTTTGAGTGTATGGCCATATGCACACGTAGGCCCACGCATACTCTTTGAAGATGCAACTGTATTGTTTCATTCTCTCTCACTGTGAAAGCAGGTGCGTTCAGTCAGACGTGAAATATTGCTCTATCGATATGACCCGTAAGGGAATGTCAATCCATTAAAGTTCTTCCAGACATTATTTCGCAATGAACATGCCAGTTTCCATAGCACCGTTGAATTTCTTAACGGCTGAACAGCTGTGGAAATGTCCAGGGGTGGCCGTGTTAAATTAAGTCGGTCTGGTACGGACGAGCGTTTGGTGCGTGGAAAAGTTTATTGCTGAGTTCGTCTGAGAAGTGACTTTCTGTGCTGCAGTGATGAGTTATTGGAAGATGCGTTTGGCTTAACGCTGTTTGATTGGTTTCGTTCTTCCGCACATTGTTGCGACTCAGAGGTCTGCGAGTGGGCTTTTAGAAGTTTGGTGCATAAATTGCTATTCAAGGGTACGTTTGCTGTCTGCTGTAATTATAATGAAGCGGTTTCGTGTTTTAGGATATTTAATTTGCAAACTGGTCGAGTTGTGATTCTTCCACTGCTTCTTGAGATTTGCCTTAAACTTTTAAAGCCTAGCGGTAATTTTACGTAGCACCAGGTTTAACATTAAAAAATTCTACGTGGTGCCCACATTGCGTTTATGTGTTTTGTACGGATCTCAGAACAAACAGCAACTTTTGCCTTATAAAACCTTAAGAGACTGGTTTTTATAACCGAAGTGGAGAGTGTTTACAGCGCGGTACGCACTGAGTCCTTATATAAAACAGACACACTTCGTCTTTAAAGGGTTAAAGCCTGAGGCCGTGGACTGTGCCCATTATTTCGGTCACCCTGTGACTATGTATGTCCCCTCATCAGAAACCTTTAAAACTCAGTCATTAATATTGTTGTGTTCGATAAGTGAATAATCTAGCTGCATGTGAGGGGCTCTGTTACCCTGTGTCCTTATACCTGAGTGTGTAATTGGACCCGTGTTCTGCACCGTACGGTGGTGCAGTTGCTGGAGCTACCAGTAAATAGTGACAGCGGAACAAAGCTTTCTACAACTTGCAGTTTACGAATGAATTTGATAACGCCAGTCTCTTCCTTTTCTGTAAATCTAGAGTTACGTGGATGTTTGTATCAGTTTATCTCATTAGTATCGTTAGCTAACTGCCTCAAATTCTCGGAGAAGGAAGCATTGTGGAAACTTCGTCGATTTACGTTGTTTGTACACAGAATGAGTTACTTTTGAGTACTGAAACTGTTGCGTGTCTGAGGGAATAGATCGCCTAGGAGCTTGTAGAAGTATTTAAAAAATATACTCGCTCGGTTTTTGGAGCAATATACATTTGTACTTACGTATGCTGCGAGGTTGCTCTTCCTGTTCTCCGAAATGTTTTTCTACCCGTAAGGATTCCAAAGTTTCAGGACATATCACTAGGAAGACGAATTTATTTGATATCTGTACGTTTTTGGTTCATCCAATCTGTCGGTAGCTTTATCACTAATGGGCCTGTTATGTAAAAGTGAATGCGAAAAATTAAATCGGAGTATTTCGTAATTAACTGAAAGCAGGTCCTGTGGGGCAGCATACTCATTGCATTATTTCGAGACGTGTAAGTTTTAAGCTCTGCAAAGCATAGACATTGGCTTTCAGTAGGGATCACTGGCGGTCTTTTGAAATGAGCTGTCGTGTTCCATAAAATGCGGAGAACTTCCTCAGCAGCATGCCTGTGCTTCATTCGTTCAGTTACTTAGCACAGAGATTAACGCGGGTAAGAGCTATGTCCTGTGACCGAGCCAGTTGGTTCAAGCAATAATGTTTCTGACTTATGAACATTTGGGCATATGAATTACTCTGGCCGAGGTCCTTCGTGGTTTTCCACATCCTCGTTGCGATCGCACTTTGAAGGAGACCGCGATCATTTCTTCCCTAATCTTTGTAAATGTTTATCCTCCCGTATAACTGAACCCTAAGTAAGCATCATAGGTCATAGAGCTTCATCATAGGCCTATAACGTCCGTTCAGTTAATGCATAGAGCGGATTTCTGACAGAAGTGAAGTATGTCCATTTGATATAAAGGAAGTAGCTGGTTGCTGCACAGAATATAAGAATCTTAGCAACCACTGTTAGCACTTTATTTATTTGTTTATTTGGAGTTTATTTAATGGCTGTAAAGTACCGAGGGTTGTGCTGTGACGTGACTTTAGAACGTGGGTTTGAAATGTTAGACTTGCTGCTGCGATTTTATTGGTTTTGATTTTGACATTTTAGTGCAGTGTAATGCACAGCTACAGTGTTAAGCCATCATGTGTGTGATATATGCCATATCAGAATGCTGTTAAGGTAATATGATACTAACGATGTTTTATGGATACCAGTTGTAACCACCTGAGATCTCGGTCCTGTGTTTTTCTATATGCATGTTGTATGTTGCATATGCGTTTTCTTGTACGGCCTGATGAAAGCTTGATTATAAAGCCGAAACATGTAGCTCTTGGTTACATAAAACGTATGTTGTGTTCGCCAGTTGAATGCATGCGTTTTGACATATTAACACGACGGATTCAGTAACATAGATGTAATGAGCACTACCGCTGATAGTTGTAGTAGTATTAAGATTGCCGTTAGTTTGTTGTCGGTGAAAGCTGTCATTTCGGTGGCAAGTGTCAGCAGTGGACCACATTTTCGTAGTTTATGTGAAGTGTGGTGAGTTAAATGCTACGATGCCATGTATTCTAGCAGAGTGGCCACTTCGTCGGAAACTGAGCTGTGCACATATAGGTTATACTTGCGGGTTTATATGATAAATTTAGAAGGACAAGTTTTTGCGTATATTTCGAGTCTTTTATGGTCCGCCCGGGACATTCATCTTCTATGCTGCACGTATCTTCTCCTATCATTTCAACTAACTATTCATTTATCACTTTTTTTTTCTTTTGCGTGACGTTGCTTGGTATCCATTCATAAATTTTGTGCGAATTTGCAGATAGATGTGAATAATTCGGTGCTAACCGGTTTTCTGGTCGAGTGTTCGTTACAGTTAATTTGTTGATGTACACTTTGGATGGGGAGAGCTTTCTCGAGTGTCTTATCAAAAACTGAAACTCTTTAATTAATTATTCTGTCATGTGGCGCAGTGGAGTTTCAATAAAGCTAGAAATCTGATCGCATGCCAGTAAGTCATTTATTCTCTGCAAAGAACTAAATGGAGTGGTGGCTGATTTCGTATGGAATTTCAAATTTAAAGTAGTGTGTGAGAGAGAGAGAGAGAGAGGCGGAGTTTTCATGCGCATGATTTAATGATTTTTCAAACGAACTTGTGTCAGGAAGTGTCACGATCATATTACCTGCATTAATTGCAGTATACCGTTATTAGTGCTTTCGCAACGAAGATGTGCAGACGTGATTTTTTAGTTGTCACAAAAATGTCTCCGTATGGGCTTGTAACAACTCTGCAACAACTCAACGGATTTTCATTACATTTAGTATTGAAGAATTTTTCACAAATCTCGACTTCTACACTTTGGTTAAAATCGGACGAGTTTCGGCGCGAGCATTGAATATAGCTGGCTACATATTTCTCGGAGTGCAGAATGTTTGATGTAGAAAAAAAAATTGAAAATACGTTGTATATCCAGTATACGTTGAGGGTGATATAGGATGAGGGAAATATTTTTTGTTTCGTTTGGAAGTGGATTACCCTAATTCCTCCATAGGCTACTGTTTACAGCCTCATTTCCTTGTCACATTGTGTGATATTTTTATTGGTTGCGAGTTCTGTTGTACAGACACTATCCGACTTACGAAATTTTAAGTCAGGCAGTTTTTAGACTAACGCAAGTTTAGAATAGTAAACAAGTTGAGGTAATAACATTTTGTGAACGGGAGTCGAACATTTCCTTGCGGGAACGAAGGCGCATTGAGACGACTGTGGCGGAAGAGTACTGCTGGGCGATTATGCTGCTGCCAGTCTGGTTTCGTAGTGCTGGATTTTGGATTTCAACTGGGCTTCCTTTGTGTAGACATATATATATATATATATATATATATGAGATGTAGACATATATATATATATATATATGACTGTCTATGTACTCATTTCCTACTTGCGCAAAATTCGACTTGTGCCAGACCTTCCAGTACGTAATTCGGGGAGTGTCTGAATGTCGAAGGGGCAGGATTATTAGTTAAGCATGTATTATTTGTTCTTCTTTTGATTTATTACGTTTAAAGTACAGTTTTAGTGCTGTATTCGTGTACGTTTGAGGTACGAGAAAAAATGTACTGTAAGGTTACTGTTATGTGGATTTATGTTAGACATTTATTTATTTTTGTTTCAGGTAAGTTTTTGAACAACATGCTACATCCGCTGTTCTCTTCGTGAAGGATCGGTAGTACCACTACAGTGGTTACGGCGCTGCAGGAATCTTACGTAAGTTTTTACGTACAGAGTTCTATGTTGGTACGAATGTGGGCTCAAAAGTTGGCACCATTTGTGTTAAATAATGTTGCGTTAAGGACGGTACGTTTTAATTTACTCCGACAACGGACGACTAAGTGACCTAAAGATATTTAAGGAGTTTTCAAATGGAACGAAGCGTTCGACTGCAATTATTCTCTGACCTGCGCAGATATGAATAGTGTGGTGCAGCGTCTATTCACATTGTTTACTTCTCCGATTTCCATTCGTCATTTGTTCTATCCATCTCCTGTGCTTTCTTCCAGTCCTTTCTGTATCATTGCTTCACAGATTCCCTTCATCCGTCTAACTGTCGGGGTTCTCCCCCTTTTCCTTTATGGTATTGCACATTGGACCAGTTGTTTGTGCTATCTGCTATCCGGCATTCTTTTGTATTGGATCCCTTGTTTGGGCAGTCTGATGTTTACCATTGTTTGATGCCAATGCCATATTAAATACAATTTTCATCCCCTACAAAATTATGTAGGTGAACTTCATTAACCTTTTAAAGCCTAGCGGTAACTTTACGTACCACCGGGTTTAACATTAAAAAATTCTAGGTGGTGCCCACATTGCGTTTATGTGTTTTGTACGGATCTCAGAACAAACAGCAACTTTTGCCTTATAAAACATTAAGAGATTGGCTTTTATAACCGAAGTGGAGAGTGTTTACAGCGCGGTACGCACTGAGTCCTTATATAAAACAGACAGGCTTCGTCTTTAAAGGGTTAAATACAGAGACCCTGAAAACTTAGCTATCTAAACTCAGTATAAACGAATTGTGTTTTGATGCCTGTAAGTCTACATAAACGTTGCCGTCCCTGAGTCGTACGTCGCTTTGGGGAAATCTGAGGGAAAGATCACTCGGAAAACACAGGCTTCGATTTGAGGATGATATTAAAATGGATCTTAAGGAAATAGGATGGGGGCGTGGACTGGATTGATCTGGCTTTCAATACTTTTAGTGTCTAATATGTTTTCGACCATACTGGATGAGCGTTGCGAACGCAACATACTCCTACAATATTATGTCGCGATACCTGAGATACTTAAAAAAATATTATTCCGCGAAGTGCAGGTTTTGTGATTATCTTTTAGTGACAGAAACTCGATTGACGAGTGCCAAAATGCGTCTGAAACACAAACTATTCAGCAAGGCTGGCCTTTCGTGTTAATACCAAGGTTAGAATTAGAGGTTTCGTTTTAGGGAGTGACGTTTTGTTCCTGGATACCTTGACACTCGTACGTCTCAGGCACAGTGTTGACAGCCCTGAATCAGTTGGTTTTTGCTTTCAGTTCCGTCAAACGGACTGCAGACCGTGACTTAAGGTAGTCTTACTCATAGTCCGATTGCATTAACATTTCCTTCGAGAGTATTGCTTTTGTTACTGAAAGTACGGTCTGTGGAAGCATTTGTGCGTGTATAATTGTAGGATCTTGAGTATTTCTAGGGGAGTAAGTCACGCTTGTGTTACGCATTCATTTCGACAGATAAGGCGCTACGTTGAGTAAGTAATAACTTTCCTGCTTCTTACCTTGGAGGCTGCGGATTCGATTCTCACACGGGTAAAAACTACACTCTCGTTCGTGGCTTTCTCTGCCGCCTTCTGCAGAAAATTTTTGTGACGGTGCCTTACAGTAGACACGAACCTTTCCATCAAATTCTTTCTAGTATTCATTTACGATAAACTAAAAACATGATTAAAGATCACGTGACAACACAATTGTAAACGCCGCTACCTTCTTCACACCTGCATGACACTTGCATGACGCACAAGCGTTTGTTAAGTTACATTTCGTGTATGTGTGTTTGAAAGTGTGTGCAACAGGAAAGCAGACTTTTGAGTTTCGTCAATTCTTTGTTAAACACAGAATCTTCTTGTCTTTTACAAGGAACCTTTTTCGGCCATCAAGTAAATGCAATTTTTCACCCTCGCCTTCCACCCGTATATGCGGTCAGAGTGCAGGAAGACCTTCAACCCTGTGTGTCTTCTGTTTATCGTATAATCTGTTTCAGGAGTTTGTTGTAAGTCGAAACACGCAGTTAGTTGTCCGTCTCCACTCCCCCTATCAGGCTTCGTAACTCGACTCTAGTAATTTCCTTATGGCCATTAATCTTTCCGCTACTTGCCCCAGTACCAGTATGAGAAGATGCTCGCTAGTGAAGGACGAAGTAAGATGGACATATTCCTAGGGGTGGTTCCAGCTGTTACTATGTGCCCTGGCAGAGCAGAAGGTGGGTGTCTCTTCTGCCCTCTACTGGACCGAACAATCAATATCACCGAGGTCACTCAGCCCCTAATCGACTGTGCTGTCAGCTGTGGGGTGAATTAACGTTTCGCAGGTTGCTGAAAAGTCAACACTGTTGTTTTTATTTCTGTAGGAATGATATGTCGGTTCCAGCCATGTTTCTGCCAGGGTAGCGAAAAATGAGAAAGGAAAATGAAGTATGATGTCGAATGAGAGTCAACTATGTTTAGGTTTCCAGCAAAATTGTCAATAAGAAATATGTACAAATGATGTTGCGTGCAAAGTGTAGCCTACTGTGGGTTTGAAGGTGTTATATTCTCATGAACATCATACGTAATAGTATGCAGAAAATGGACCACGCTTGAAATTTCGCTCATAGATTTCATATTAAGTGTCACACTTTTTGTGGCACTAATATGACTTATTTACTTCAGCTGACGGCCCATCTTCTAGGTACCCTCTAGCTCTCTTGAACTGCTTAGACGATCAGTTTAAGCTTGGCCCTTTCTTTTCTTTCGTCAGAAATTTTATGACTGGTGGACTCTCAGACTTAAGCAGATTCATGTTTACTGACGATTACTATGACATGAGCTGCTACCTCGCCAGAAATTCCAGACACAGGGCTTGCGCTGCGAGCACAACGAGCAGTCATTCCAAGACATCGTGACATTTTGTCCTTTTCTCATGTAAATAATTGAAAGCGTCCCGGATAAGTGCTGCGTATCATTTTTTTCTTTATGTGTGCCTTTCTGTTTTAGTTGCAACTTACGCAGACTGTCCGTTCTTCATGGTTGTCTGCAAGAAAATACGGGTTCGTCATTGTAAAATGCTTCCGAGTCAGCAAGAAAAGTTCTGATAAGGGGAATATCGTTGTATGGGTCTGTGGAAAGATGAAAGGATAAAAGTTTCTTGGCATTGGTGTGCTCTGAAGTAATACTGCAACCAGGTCAATGCAGCAGACCTTTCTTCGCGGCGCCTGCATAGTAATGCATCATTCTTTTACCACAGGGAACGGCAGAAATTTCAGTACTGTAAGCAGTACGTGTGTTTTATTGAGTGAAGAAGAATTGAATGAAGGGTGAGCTCTGAGGATTTATTGGCAGAGAAGATTGATATTGTGGCCTTCCGCGTTATATCGTATAATCTCGTAATTTTATTTTCGTGACAGAAATGGAAAGAGACTAGACCTCCTTGTGACTGCAGCTTCACGTTGGCGTATTGAACCAGCCGCCGTGATCGGCGAGTATTGTTCATTGGTGGAATGGGGTTACCGTATATGTTCGAATAGACAGTAAACACTGAACACTATTTTTGCGGGAACCCAGCGTGACTGTCCAATTTTGACTTTAATTTGAGTTAAACAGTGTAATTGAATGAAGTAAATAATTAATTATTAATTATGTTTAGAAGTTAAAATTGTTTAGAGTGGTTTAAGATTTCAGTAGTTGTATTGAATACGTAGTAGTTGTGCAACACTAGTACGTAAGGGCGATACTTCATGAAGGGGCAACTGCTTTTTAGAACTTACGAGCAGCTGGTAAGGTTTTGTTGCTGTCTTCGCCATGATCCGATACGTGATACACGCCGCGGGGAAGGGTAGTGGAATGTACATCATGTGTAATCGCGTAAATAGTTAAGCATCCATGAATTACGAATTGGCAGATCTAATCTGTACGTATTATAAATGATTTTAACGTATAAAGTGAGCAGTGAGTGAGTATATACCTAACTGTTACGTGATAAACATTGTGTAAAGATGGCGACAGTTTTTAGGTTGTGATGAAAATTTGTGTATTAACAACCTAAGCTCTGAATGGCTAAATAATGATCACCTGTCGTTTGGCCATTCAAATTAGTGCCAAGAGCGCTTCATTAGTGCAATTCCTGACATGAAGTGGATGGATTATATTTACTGTGTTATTTATATTAGTGCTGTTTCGTCTATTTATACTTCGCGTGAGTGGTGGTGTAGCAGACTGAATGCCATGGAAATGTTCAGACAAGGTGAGTGATTTCGTCTTTTCTCAGAACATCAGCTCTATAAACTTAAGCAGGCTCGGATGTTCGTTGAGACAAACGGTTTTCTGCTGAGCTTGCTATGCGCTACCTCACCGATACACGCTTGAGGGAGGGACGGTTAGACCAGTTGCACGTGTGGTTCCACATCCGACTACTGTTTAAGCCGCTACGTTTGGGTCGAACGCGTACAACACAAATACGATAGTTGTGTTCGTAAATTTTTGCTACTTGAATACAACTTGTCTGTGTACATTAAGTACTTATAATTCAACATATAAATCTGAAATCTCGTCTTGTCAGATACTTGTTTTGGGGCTCTTGCGCCTGCCATAATTGTAACTGCTGTGTGAGTGACGTGGCTGCTGTTTATAGTTTATTCGCTGTTATGTGGCCGTAGTGAACCCGGGTCTTTATATAAGCCTCGCATTCAGACATTTGCCTTTCACTTTCATATGTTCGCACATCTGCGTGTAGAATTTCTGCAGCTGTAGTTGGCTAACTTACAGTTCGAACTCTATTCACTGCTCGAAGTGTAGTTATTAATAAAATCGACAGTGTCTTAGCATCGTTTTGTTTGTGTAATTGCAATGTATGTCACCATATTTTGATATCGTATTGTTCCCGCAGGCTATCTGTGAACTCAGTCGTAGGGGGATACTTATCAGGTCACGTGCCAATTCACTGGTAGAGTCGTGCCGTGGCTCAGGCGGTTAGTCGCTATCCCTGCACTGCGGAGGCCTGAGTTCAATCCCAGGCCTCTCTCTGTGGGACAGAATGGCTTTAGGACAGATCTTTCTCTGAGTTCTTCGGTTTTCCTGTCTGGGTGTTCTTCACCATTGTTCCATAGTCACCCATAACACACACACACCGATTCACTGTTCATGGACATGTGCGGAATATTGTTGGTGCCCTGATAACGACTCAAGATGAGCCGAAATATGTGACCATTTTGTGGAAAAATATGCTGTGTTTATAGTAAATATAGTCGTGTTTAGTGTTCTAATTATTATATTCGACTAGTCTTCGTTTACTTCATGTTCTCCCGTGTTCATTTGCATCATCATTTTTTCGTGAGTAGGGACACTCGGCATTTCTTTATGATCGATATATCAGTGATGAGATTCAGTATTATTTTAAGCAGAGTATGCAGGAAATGAGGGAAAGTTCTTTAACGAAGGATTAAGTAGTTCATTATGGCGTTTACCTACATCCTTCACGTAGAGGCGAAGACTGGATACATAGGAAGACGTAATTGCTGTATAACAGTCAGAACCCTTTGGAGTCCTTCCAAGCACAAGTTCGTCCATTACAGGTCTTGCTTGCTGAGACGTGTAGCCGCACGATGCAATACCATTGTCCAAAGCAGACGACATTGTACTCGCATAGTACGAAGTTTCAGGTGGTGTGGTGTATGGCGCCGTGTTCATTGGTAAATGGTTACCGCCACCGATTTTTGGACGAATTTGCTGCGTCTATCTACTGGGTCTAAGAAATTCAGTAAGAGTGGTGTAGTGCATGTATCTTTAGTGAAATTACATGTAACCCACGGGCTTGTCTCAGAGGCTGAAGATGCTAGCTTCTTGTGTCTGTCATGCGGTGTGCAGGCCAGATGTGTGTACAATAACCATAAATAAGTGAACTTAATTAATCTTGTTGGTTTTGTCCATGGGAGGTTCTCCAGGAGCTAGTTTCTAATACCAAAAGTCAACACGAAACCATGCAGTAAATCTGGGCTTTAGGGGCTGCCTAACGTTATGCATATTCAGTTAAGCTATGAACGCGGTGATTCTGACACAGTATAAACTTTGGCTGTGATAAGAGAAGGGAGCCTTAGTGGACAGTGGTCTCATAAACGGAATATACGCAAGTAAAGAAGACGGCTATGTGTATATACGTGTTGTAGACCATCACGTCAATAATATGCAGTCGTTAGGCCTATGACTGTTAGAGTGAGATTGTCTGTATATGCAGCACACATAGAAGAGATATCTTAAGTATACAAAGTTGTGATTGGAAACATAAAACGAAGAGACCATGTGGTAGATCTATTGGAGCATGGGTGGATAATATTAAAAGGTATTTTAAAGAAGCAGGTTGGGAGGTTTCGATTAGATTAACTTGTCTCATGATAGCATGGAGAGGTCCTGTGAGAATGATAAAAAATCACGGGAAGCACTGTGCATCATACAGTTACTTAATTGTATCGTTCTGTCATTAGCCTACTTACTTTTCTTAAGATGCAGAGATCACCGTGCAGGCTGTCCTTGGTGTGCTTTGAACATTCGAAGGCACTGACTGATTTTTCACAATATTTGATATTAACATTATGGCACTGGATACAACTGTAATCTCGTGACTTTTCATTTCCTACAGTTGCTAATAACATCGTAGCGCACAGGCAAACTTAATAAGAGATCATGACGTTGTGTACGGTAATAAATCTTCTGAAAATATACAACTTTTCTTTTTAAAAATCTTCAGAATGGAGAACCAAAAGAGGCGACGGCATGAACTCTGTACTGCTCTTGGTATGTTCGCGATAACCGGTCAACCGAAACCTTTAGCAACGTGCAGTCTAATGTGGCTGTAGATCATAAACGTGCCTACAAATTCTGTGAAATATTGGTTGTAAGAAAACAGTTACAAACATGGCGACGGTGCGTACCTGTGCGTGTGTGAGCAACACTTGATAACATAGACGATAAAAATGTAGAACCTTCATAGGAAAATCGTTTTCAAAATACTGCTACGTGATGACGACGGCAGAAAGTTTGAAGTGTATGAGTTGGGCCCTTTTGAAACAATCCGCCTGTTTCCAGTTGGGATGGGCTCGCTTTTTGAAACTCAACTTTTGCATAGTCTGGCAGCAACGCATATCCGGTTAATATCAACTGCCTGTCAACTGTAATTCATTGCAGGATGACACTTCCGGGATTTGAACTTGGACTTGACCTTCTAAAGCCCTAACGAGATGCATCATTGCTTGCATACTCGTCAGTCTCCTAAATTTCTTTTGCATAATCTTCACTGTTTTTTGTGTTGATCTCTGTAATATTTATGTAAATTTTATGGTGGAATCGTTAATTTGGGTGACCATGATGGCCGAATCTGTGCGCTCACGTTTGTGCTGTCATGTGGGGTGGAGCTGGAAAACGTTTAGGACCATATGGCCGCAGTATGCTATATTACTGGCTGTAAATATCAATTCAGAAGTTGCCTTTGGGCAATAAATCAAGGTCACTAGCCTGTATTAACCCTTTAAAGACGAAGTGTATCTGTTTTATATAAGGACTCAGTGCGTACCGCGCTGTAAACACTCTCCATTTCGGTTATAAAAACCAGTCTCTTAATGTTTTATAAGGCAAAAGTTGCTGTTGTTCTGAGATCCGTACAAAACACATAAACGCAATGTGGGCACCACGTAGAATTTTTTAATGTTAAACCTGGTGGTACGTAAAGTTACCGCTAGGCTTTAAAAGGTTAATTATCATTGCTTTTAACGTGTTGACATCGCTGGGTCAGTTTGCTGTAAATATTCTTTCTATTGATATGATTTTACTTTTATATATTGCTGATAAACCTGATCCTCCTAGTAGGCTACGATTAGTATAACCCTGTGTTTAAAATGCACTGCATTTTGGCATTGGTATATTATCTATTCACAAAGGGATTGCACACGTGGAATAAAATTGGGCTTATCTTCCCGTGAATGGGCATATCCCTGTAACATAAACGGATGGCTCGCTGAACGTAGATGGGTAGAGCTTTCTGGATATTAGTGACCAGATAGTCAGCTTTGATCAGAATCACATTTAACGTATTATTTCATCACAAGTGACGGATTATCGGCAGTCACTCAGTCGCATTAATACCTAAATTAAATTACAATTGCGCTCCGTAGCGTTCTGATAAACGGGTCTGTCACTAATTTGTGCGTACCTAATCGCCTTGGAAAGCCCCTGATAGCGAGCACACTTAGATTGAAGCTGTTACTGCGGATGAGAAAAAGTGCAACATCAAGTTGACGGGAAGAACAACTAGCCTAATCTAGATGAACGTTTTGACGCCTCCCCCCCCCCCCGTCCCCCCTCTGCCTTTCCTTGTCCGTGCTTTTTGCTGAACTCTTTCGCTTATCTGGTAGTCTGATAGTTTGGTTCAGACCCACGGGAAAGTGGAAATAAGTTTCAGAAGTTTAAAAAGAATGTTAAATTTTTAGTTGCTGGAATATGCGAGCTCAGCCTGTAGTTGATTGTTTGAGGTATGATTATCAGGGCGTCTAAATTTGCTGCGTCGGTTTTACTCTTCTGTTTGAAATCAAATTCTGTAAAATTAGTAGATATTTCCAATCAACTGGAAATATTAGCTTTATGCTTCATTGATTTATACGGAAAACACTGAAATTTCACTTTAAATGGCGTAGTTAGTTAATGCTTCTAGTCGTGCATTAGCTGTGTACCTAGATTGAACGTTGTGTGAAATGATAATAATGAATGCCAAATTTCTTGAACTTCTGCCTGAAATTTTGGACCGTATTGAGTGTGTCTGTTCACACCCTTACACTTCTCTTGATTTTGTAGCCGAAGGTCGGGTTCAGTTATTCTCATCTTTCAGGACCGTTTGTAAGACAGTTGCCGTTGAAGGACAGTGTCCTGTGTGACTGTTTAGTATATGAACGGCAAAGAATGTTTCTTAGTATAGCCTTGGATGTTTTGATATCATTTGAGAGACACGCAAGGTATCTTTTCTCCTTTTAAGTTGCTGTTTACAACCTATTCACAGCACAGGATATCGGCCATCTGGGAGGCTGCGGTACTGCGCCTCTATTTTATCTCCGCTTTGTGTCGTCTCACTCCCGCTTTGGTACTGTAAAGTAAACATTAACATCAATGTTTCTGCGCTTTAAAGGCCCCATATTCGTTACTAAGATGACGACGTGTGCAAAATGTATGACTTCAGTATATAGACCTGTTTCTCTGAAGGTCTTTGGCGATGGTTGGTACTGCAATGTACTTCGTCCCATATCCGGTGTAGTTCCATGTAAGTTATTCCTTTACACGATGAGTAAGAAGTTTGGTGTACTCATCACTTCGGTGATTAGTTGTCATTTTACTGCTCCGTGGAGCCAAATCTTGCTTTGGGAGTTGATAGTTTCTGGGCTGGTGAAACGACTCACATTTTATGGAACCAGATGTTTCTCGCTTAGAAAGCATAAGGTGATTATATACAAGACATTAATAAAACCAGTCTCGATTTATGGGGTGGAAACCAGAGTTCTGAGTAAGGCAGATGAGTTACGTCTTGGAGTTTCTGAGAGAAAAATATTAAGAAGAATCTATGGGCCCATCTGTGAAGAGGCAACATGGAAATCAAGATATAATGAAGAACTGTATCGTTTGTATGATGAGACTGACTTGGTAACAACAATTAAGATAACCAGGTTAAGATGGGCAGGACATGTAGTACGAATGCAAGATAATCTACCATGCAAGAAAATCACCTTGGACAAGCCGGAAGGCAGAAGGCGAGCGGGAAGGCCAGACCTCGGATGGATGGATGGATGGATGGATGGAGTGATGAGGGATGCAGAGAGGTTGGGAGATAGATGGATGGATGGAGTGATGAGGGATGCAGAGAGGTTGGGAGTCAGGAACTGGAGGATCAAGGCCAGGGACAAAGATGGTTGGAGGCGTCTTCTTGAGTCGGCCAAGACCCTGCATGGGTTGTAGCGCTTGGGATCAAGGCCAGGGACAAAGATGGTTGGAGGCGTCTTCTGGAGTCGGCCAAGACCCTGCATGGGTTGTAGCGCTTGGGAGTGAGTGAGATGTTTCTCGCTAATGGACCCCATCCTGGACAACTCTAATGCAGAATACACAGTCACATTTCATTTCGCTAAAGCCCATTTCAGTAGTACGACCTATGCCAAGGTTTCCCACCTGTCCCTTCCCATCAAGCCTTGTGACTGGAATTTCGTACGCGTTCCGTATGGCGCTTTCGTGCTACATATTTCGCTCATCCCGTCGCAAGTCACTCCATTGCCTGTCAGTTGTTTTGAGTGCAAATTAGAAAGCTCCTTACTGTAAAAATAAAGTAGTTTCCCTGTTTTATTAGGCACAATTCCATAAAGTCGTATGGGGAGTGGAGGTACAAGCGTGCCCTTTTTTTTTACTTCGGCGCTAGATGGATGTTGCTTCTCAGTTTCACACTACGGCCTGTTTAATTCCAGGGAAAAGACTCCCCGTTACTCGTTGGGTAGGATATTGAGCCCCACAATGGGTCTGGACGCAGTGGTGAAGAGAAAATGTCGCTGCTTGTGTGGGGGTTGAGACAGTGGCCGTCCACTCTGCACCCTGTTCATGGTACTGGCTACTTTGTTGCCGTCTTGTCATGAAGTTTTCTATTACTCAGTCATCTGCACCCTTTTTTGTCTTTAGTGCAGCGTTTGGAAATAGCTGCGTGCATCTAGCAGAGTACCGCCAATTGGATTTATTGTACGTGCTCTCTAATATACAACGGTTAAGTTTGCTTCTGCGAAACCGACGATTTTTCCGCACGTTTGTAAGGTTTTTTCTTTACTAGGCATACTTCAGGCCTGAGGTCAGGTTACTTTGGGGGCCGCCCACTTATCACTATCTCGAGACCTTATTACCTGTGGTATTTGAGGTTGTGACGGCGGAGAGTATGAATGTTACTATCTTCTGGATTGTGACACCGTGTAGTCTGGTAGAACTGTGTAAGCGTTTTATGGGAAGCCACTCCCTCCGCGTATGTAGCCCATTGTAGTCTGTCAGGAATGCGCCGAGGCTTTAGATGAAGCCGTTGTTTACAGATTAACTTGACGATGGGGGCATCAGGTTGTGTGGAACTTTGGTACGCTTGTACCAGGCTACACGGCACCATATGCAATAATAACACAATCTTCACGTTATTCCCTGACTCACAACAAGCATACAAATGAGCTCATTTTGTTACTTGTGTAAGAGGTTGTTGGTAGGGTGCATTGCAATTAAAGTCCCTTCCTTTCCAGCAAAACTCAATGCTTGCTTTGATACTCCCTGCAGTAAAGTGAACCTGTGCGTCCCCCTCTTTCTCCTTTTTACATCCCCAGTCTCCTTCTGGTCCCTGGACGGATTATAATTCTGCTGTACGTTGTAAGTGTTGCTGGGTGTATACAATGTTGAGGTGTGGGCTCACATTTAATTTTTATCATACTAGGAACAGTGAAACAGAGACATTAAAGGGCACAGTGTTTGTCATATGCACAGTCTACTTTACGCATTCAAAATCTCTCAGTTTTGCCACAGAATTTATCTGCCAGCAGACTGGATATACAAACTATAGTTGACAAGTCATTCTTCCGACTTCCCTGTTGCCATTCAGTTACTAAATAATGTAATATCATTGTGTACTTGATGTTATATATATTCTTGCAGGTTTTTTACATACATGTTTGTTTACACCAACTACTGCACTGAGGTAAAGGTAAAAGGTTCACCCTGTAACAGGCCCCGAGGGCCCAAGAGGGGGAGTAGAGGTATAGCTCTACCCTTTCGTGAGCCTCGGCACGAGAAGGGGATGGGGTGGTTAGCCCCACGCCCAGGCCGCTTTACCCCCGGGAAAGAGACCCTGTACCCATTGTACAGGAGGCTGGGTGGGCCCCAGGGCCGGTCTGGACGGCTGCGGAAAATCTCGCCCCCACCGGGATTCGATCCCCAGACCGTCCAGCCCGTAGCGACTTGCTATACCGACTACGCTATTCCAGTCCACAACTACTGCACTACTTGGTGTAAATAAACTTATATACGTAAAACAACTGCACGGAATATGTATAATATTAAGTGTACAAATACCCAGCAGACAAAAACTATACATAGTTTCACAAACACCGAAAAGAAACTGTTAAACACAAACGCAGGAATGTGATTCAATAAAATATGCAGAAACTACCAATTAACTCCTAACTTCATCAACATAAAAGTGAATAGCAATAATAAAAAAGTCAAGACACAAAAAGTGGAACCATTAAATATGGCTTCAACAAAGAACTCAAATTTTTGTGTATTGGTGTGCAGTAGTTTTTTGATTGGAATGTTTGTCGGTTTGTTCTTCGTTTCCGTGGAAACCAAATCTTAGTGTACCACTGCAGGATGGCAGCAGTAAATGACAATAGACTGCATGGTTTAGTTAGTGTTTCAATGTCAACGTATCTCGCACAGAAATTACTCCTGTATCACGTAGTGAGGTAAGTTATTCTGTGAAGCTGACTCTTAGGTCATTTGAACAGGCCAGTGTTCGATATCAGGAAGATGAAGGTTGAGTGTGCATTACCCCTTTAAAGACGAAGCGTATCTGTTTTATATAAGAATTCAGTGCGTACCGCGCTGTAAACACTCTCCACTTCGGTTATAAAAACCAATCTCTTAATGTTTTATAAGGCAAAAGTTGCTGTTTGTTCTGAGATCCGTACAAAACACATAAACGCAATGTGGGCACCACGTAGAATTTTTTAATGTTAAACCTGGTGGTATGTAAAGTTACCGCTAGGCTTTAAAAGGTTACTCACTTGAAACATATGTGGACATTTTCTGTGTGCTGGTTCGTAGCCGCCATATTAGATTATTTTGAATGTGATAACTGATACGTTTACATGTAAGTGGTCCTGAAAGTGGTATATGGTTATATTCGTGACTGTCATCATGGGCATTGGCCGTTATCTGAATGTAATAAACTCACAGCGTTTCGGAGGCCGAGTCTGCCTCCGTTTTCGGAGCAAGAATGTGCCGTCTGTAAAGTGTCAGTTGAGGAAAGTAAGGGTGGTCGAGCAGAGTCACGGACTGGGAAAGAAAGCCTAGGCCAGACCAGTCGCCGAGGGCCACTGCTGTGGGGTGAAACGAACAATAATAAAGGTCAGTTTGACAGTACTTTCTAGTGACGCAGAAGCTGGCTGTGTAATGCTGTGTAGACTGAAATAACACCGTCCTACGAAACGGTGTTGCTGACCTACCAGACAACACGGTGTCACCGTACTGGAAGTCACAAACAAAACAGCGTAAGGAGGATGAGATGGGTGGGATATGCAGCGTGTTGGGAGAGAAGAGAAATACATGTGGAGTTTTGGTTGGATAAACTGAATGGAAGGGACAGCTTCGGAGACATATGAAGCTAATATTAAAACGAGTTTTAAATAAACAGTGGTGCGTTGTTGTGAACACTGTAATGCACTTCACATTCCGTAAAATATGGCGAATGTCTCGACTGTCTAAGCATATCGTCTCAACAATATCTTTTTAAGGTAAAGCAATCCCATTGCAGGCCTGCACAGGCCACTAGGGTTCCAGGACGTTAAGGGTCCCAGATTTCTAGACAATGGGCACATGAAGGTGGTAAGGTTGTTAGCCGTACGCACCGGCCGCCTTTCCTCCCCAGGGAATATTCCTGGTACTCAATGCTGTCAGAGGCTGAGTCAACACCAGGGTCATATTGCGACCGAAAGGATTATGTCAATGAAAAATTCCAATGACACCATCTGGAACCGATCCCGCGACCTTCCAGTTTGTAGCGTAGTTAAAATCAGAAGTAGTACTGCAGTAGTGTTTTCTTACAAATGAATGACACGTGTTTTTGCAAGGGCGGTATGTTGCTATTAGAGTTGCAATGCACCGTGCGTTACTCTGAAACACTGCGCATAGATTTGTAATATCTGTGTGTAGTGCTGTTTTGGTGGCAGTGTAATCGTTTAGTGTCACCACCAGGTCGGCGTTTGGTTGTCATGTCTTGTTTCTGTAAGTGTGTTATCAGATTCATGACGTGAATAGCCACGGGTATAGAACTGTCATGCTTGTGAACCTGAAGCCACATACGTTGCTGAATCTGAAATGCCACAGACGAGGAGTGTCAGTCGATATCTCTTACCGATATCGGCGACGTTTGTGTTAGTATGGCAGATGTTGTTACAGGTTCGGATTTTTTACATTCCTATGCATCTAATTAAGTAGCCTTAAACAATGTGCTGCCTCATTTCGTAATTTAAATTCTTTATTGTTTATTTAAATGATAGTTCAAGTTTAAAGTTTAACCTTTTAAAACCTAGCAGTTACTTTACATACCCCCAGGTGCAACATTGAAAACTTCTACGTGGTGCCCATATTGCGTTTATGTGTTTTGTACGGATCTCAGAACAAACAGCAACTTTTGCCTTATACAACATTAAGGGACTGGTTTTTATAACCGAAGCGGAGAGTGTTTACAGCGCGGTACGCACTGAATTCTTATATAAAACAGATACGCTTCGTCTTTAAAGGGTTAATTTAAACGCTTTGACTTGTTTAAAAAATAAAGATGATCCTTAATTTTTTTATATTGTTCATACCGTGAATTTTCAGTAATCAAATTACACACTAGTCAGACAAAAATGTACCTATTACTTTCAGATGGATTGATTTACAAGATCTTATAATATAGAATACCTGAAAACCATAAGTGCATTTTTGTTGACTGAATATTGTGTGATTTGATGATCCTTGTGTTACTTGCATTTTACAATTACGGTGACCGTTCATACATGTCTCGCTAATAATGAAATGAAATACACATCCAAATTGCTTGCGTTATTAGTTCCAGTGTTTTCAGCTAAATAAAAACAGTTTTATCCTACCAGTTGTTTACGCGGTATGTCTGTACGCTTAATCCATACTGATATGAGTACAGAACTTCGATATCATGTCCTGTCGAGTTATCGTTATCAGGTATCGCTGTAAAAGAGTGGCTTGGCCCGGAAATTAATTACAGTATATCATATTTCGTAGAGAGACTCGTGTATTTCATAACGACATTCTGACGGAGTGGCACACTATTCGAACAGAATGTAAATCTGCTGACGAGTGTTAGTCGGAAAATTTTCATTTAATTTTAGAGAGAGTTGTATGAAATCTGGCTTACATATCTGGCATAGAACGTAGTTTATTGCGATGTTTTATGTATTTCTTTGTGTCATGGTGACACATGTCCTTAAAAACACAAGTTAGGCCTACTGACAGGCTATCATGAACCATAAATCTCTTGTCTTCTGTCGTATCGTCTTATGTCCTCCTCTGTTCTCTCCTCTTCTTATGTCTTCTCTTTTCTCCTCTCGCCTTTCTCTCCTCTCCGGCAAGTTCCATAAGTGGAACAGTGTGGTTGTCTGTTTAAAATTGTGTATTAATTTCCGTACCGTTGCCTATTTTTTTTCGGTCCTTACACCAACACGTCGGTTGCTAATGTTCGTGTTACAGACTGCTTCTACAGGTTTAATTCAACGTAGGCCCATTAAAGGCCCCCACCCCACCCTTCGTCTGGAAACATCTACTGCTGCAACCCGAACGTATTGTGTACACGCACGTGAAGTGACATCAAACTACGCTGGCTGTTATTGCCTTGTCTTTTCATTTAATAATGTCACGTGTAAACTAAAATTGTTCTTTCAAATACAGCTTTATTCAGGCCACCAGCACGTGTACAGATTGTTCATTGACTCCTTGGAACGGAGCCGATTTCGGGAAACTTCAACGGTTTTTCAGCTAGTTAAGAAATATTCAGCATTTTGTCGCAACCTGAGATTCATTGCCATGTTGTTCACAGGGGGCTCTCACTGGTCTTTATTTTGAACAAGATGATCCATTCCACACTCTCCCATCCTATTTGTGTAGGATCCATTTTAATATTATCGTCCCATGCATGCCTAGGTCTTCCAGGCGGCCTCTTTCCTTCAGAGGTTTTCCACCAAATCCTATATGCATTTTTCTTCCCCCGCGCATGCTACATTTTCCGCTTTTTCATTGTCGTTTGGTTGATCAGGGTAATAGTATTTGGCTTGACATAAGGATGATAAAGGTGTTTATTATGCAGTTTTCGCCAGCCACAACGTGATACGTTCTTGAAAAAGTAAACGACTAATATGTTTAACCCTTTAAAGACGGAGCGTATCTGTTTTATATAAGAATTCAGTGCGTACCGCGCTGTAAACACTATCTCGGTTATACAAAACCAGTCTGTTAATGCTGTATAAGGGAAAGGGCGCTGTTTGTTCTGACATACATACAAAACACATAAATGCAGCGTGAGCACCATGTAGAATTTTTGAATGATACTCCAGATGGTAGTTAAAGTTACCGCTAGGCTTTAAAAGGTTAATTAGAGTGGAAACTTCTAGTTTGTTCTCATCAGTCCTCAGTATAGAGTGGGCTAGTTGAGCGGCAGAGAACTGGCCTGGCTTTCAGTAGTCACGTAATTTGATTATAGTGGAGTGGTTACACTATCTTTGAGGTCCTCATAGTTTTTGTGTGGTTTCAAAATAGGGCATGGCCACTTCCTTCCATGCTGTCCTGCCGACAGAATTCATTTTAGTTTCCACTGCATGCTATTGATATAACCATGAAGTTGTTTTCAGGCTTCAGAGACACATGGCAGTGCCTTGCGTGCCATTGTGTGTTAGTAGTTATTTACAATACCAGAAGGAAAATAAATTGAACATGTATGAATAATTTTCGGTACATCTTCACGTTTCGTATGCTTTTTCGTCAATGAAAATATTTTACTGCATACAATAAATTACTCTGCTGAAGTTTTAAGTACCAGCGAAGGGGATTCTACTTTCATATAAATCGCTTTGCAGGTTTTGTTAGGAAGCTCGGGAGAAAATGTGACCCATAAAGTTGAAAGTAGTGCAGCTGGAAAAGAGATGTTACTGTTACCCAGTAGCAAAGAGAGAATTGTTGAAGTTTAAAGTGATCTTGAGACCCAGCAAAGACTGAATTATAACTTCGCGATAAGATGAAAATTTCCTCCATCAGGAAGTAGAGGGAAAGAGAGGCATGGAATATACTCGAAATTCGCACCATCGGTACTCTTCGCTACTTCCATTCTGAAATATTCACTGCGTTCAACCTCGATCCTTCCTCTTCTTTATTCGCCTGCTTCAGCTGCTGTAAGATTTATTTTTGGAGTCGCAGCGGTCATCAATCGTTAAACTTACAAAGAGATCCTCCACTCTACTTCCCCCTCCCATTTCTTATTTACCCACCAATATGGCTGACTTTCCAGGCGGTCAACGTAATAAGCGGTATATGCCGTTTACTTCTTCGCTAGAACATCATTCTAAATCTTCTTTTAAGTGTTCCCTAGGTGAACTGAGTAAAACAACGAAACACTTCAGTAGATTAGGCCGATTTTCGAACCGGGTACCTCACGAAACAAGTATACAGCTTTACAGTTGAAAGATTCCTCAGTGTAGGGGATGGAAGTAATTATTTTTACATTGGCAATACTAGGTACATTCAAACCCCTTGCAATGGGCTGATAGCATGATAGGTCAGCGGTATTCCTTATTCGGCATTTAAAGGTAAAATTCCATGAAGGCACAGAGGGGGACAGCTGTGCTCGTCTGAACGTCGGCGCTATACGGGGTGGGTGGTGAACGCCACCTACGGCTGCCTTACCGCCGGGAAAAAGCCTTGGAACCCTTTGTACAGAAGGCTGGATGGAGCCCAGGACCAGTCTGGTTGAGGGTGGAAAAGAGAAAATCTCTTACCCGCACTGCGGTTCGAACTCAGAACTGTCCAACCTGTAGCGAGGTGCTATACCGGTTAAGCTATCCCCGCCACATTCGGAATATAAGTCTAACGAATTCGACATCAGAACTAGCCAAGATACCTGAGGTAGAAGTGACGTATAATAGTTTATATGTGCTGTTGCCTTCGTTCACATTTGTCTATGGTTATTTTATTGTCTAGTGATTTGTGACAGTAGTAATGGCGTAGTACTTCAGTTGTTAAAAGTACAAGCCGTAATGTGCGTCATTTGCACACATAGGTTATTTCTGATTTGCGGTACCTTTGTTACGAAATTACATTGACTTTCTGGATTAAAATTCCCTGATCTGACAAACACCGTGGATATCAGTGTGCTGGAGTAAAGATTTTGATTAAATCTAGAGGAGAAGCATGCCACAGCATGACAGCATGTTCGCACAATGCTAAACCTCAATTCTGTGGTTTGAATGCATTTATCGCGTGACGTTTCTGTGTCATCTTTTAAATGAAATAGCCCGCTAGCAGCAGTAATCTCGCGTTGTACGAGAACATTCGACAGAAATCACGAAGGGAACCAACGTCGATCGTAAATAGTTCTCATTTCGTACTGACAAGGTTCACCTCTCCTGCAGGTGTTCAGTTTTTTAATTACCTTCCGAATGTCCTGATCAGTTTAATGAAATTTGATTTTGGAGGGAACATCACCGGTAATACTTGTGGAAGCGTGCATGAAAAGAAGTATGAAAAGAATAGTTGGGGAATCTCACGGGAAGAGGCGTAGGGGCAGATGGTGGTTAGTGTTTAACGTCATCTTATAAATCAGGCGTGTGATTGTGGCGTGGATAAAAGGGCCATGCCGTAATCCAGTCATTCAGTCGCCGGCCTCTCACCGCGGAAGCCCGGACGCGATCTTGGGCCAGTCCATGTGAGATTTGTGGTGGACGGAGTGGCATTGGGACAGGTTTTGCTCCGAGTACCGTGGTTTTACCCCGTCATTGTTCCATCAGCTCCATGTAATCTTACTGACATCGTCATTAAATAAAACACGCACAGCTTAATTCTAAAGCCACGATTTTTTTTCAGTCTTTACTTGTGAACAAATTAAATATCTGGAGGGAATTATACCTTGAGGGTTTCATGGTTATTGCTCCTCACTGGATATTACCGGGGCGATGAACTCACGATTGACCGAGACATGTGCCACGTATGGGGGCGTGGAGAGGCGCATACAGAGTTTTGGTGTGGAACCAGAAGGATAGATACCGCTTGGAGAACATAGGCGTAGGTGGTAGAATAATATTAAAATGAATCTTCAAGAAACAAGATGGGAGAGCGTGGACTGGGTTGATCTAGCTCTCGAAGGGACAACTTGCGGTTTCTTATGTACGCGATCAACCTTCGAGGACCATAAAAAACGTGGGGGATCTTCTACAGTACCTCAGGGACGATTAGGTTTTCAGGAAGGACTCCGCTCCATAGAGTTACAGTGAATGGTCAATGTACCAACCGACATTCGGAAAGGACATCTGCGGAGTGTATGTCAGGAGTGTTACCATGTGAATCGGCTTGTTGGGTACCATAACAGTCATCTTGCAAGATTTGAGGTACTCACTGCCGTATTGAAGATTAAAGTCCGCGATGTGACACCGTGTCTATTGGTAAGTATTTTGTAACTATTTACCAGTTTGCACGGCATCATATTCCTGACGAATTAAATTCTTGGTTTGCATCTTTTCCTCCTAATAAGGAACAGACCTTCGATCCCGAATTAACTTACGAAAACACTGTATCCGTTTAGCCAGTCGACAGGACCTTTTCAGCGGTGGCCCTTCTAAGGTATTTACCTACACAGGGCATGTTAACGCAACACAGAAAAAGACGGTCGTGAATGTAGACCCCAGTGGGAATCGAGCCCGCAGTCCCATTGTTCAACCCCTACAAGGTAAGTATGGCCTATCCAGCTGTGTGACATCCTCCCCTCGGCGTGTTCTTGGCTTCGTGGTTCGGTGTTTACCGTATTGCATCTCATGCCTACTTGTGTTATTCCTGTGCGGTTTGTGAAACGATCCACGCCTGCTGCTTTCTGTTCATATTTCACGCCACAACTTGCGCATCACGATTTATACAGTGCCATTTTCAGCGGCAGAAAGACCCATCATCGCGGTTAGCAAGCGACGCGCGGGGAAGTTATCCACGTACAAAGCAGATGTCGGCAAGTTTCTCGAACGTGTAGAAGCTTGCCGTCCATATACATGAACAAGTAACAGGTTAAGTGATTTCTGGGGTTGTGGATGGAGAAGTTTGACGTTGGATAAGGAAGGTGGCTCTTAATGTATTGAATAAGAGATCGCAGACGGGTGACCATAGGTGCTCCTCCGGTCTGAAGTTCGAGAGGAAAGCTATTAAACCGTCGCTGTGAGAGACTAACATGTTAGCGTATATTACACGTGACACTGACAGAACTGAAACTCGAACTGCTACTCGCTGCCACATACTTGTGACAGTAATAACCTCCCTAAGATAGGACAGGCAGCAAAAACTGTGATTAGTTACAGTCAGATATGGAATTGGTACAACTCAGGTTGGATGACGTAATCATTAATTGCGAAGCTTAACGTTGTTATTTGTACGTATTTGGTAAGGTAGGTCAGCAGTTTTTAAGAAGAAATTGACAAACCCGCGTTCAGCTTTAAGTAACTTTTTAATGCCACTGAAACTAACTCCCTGCAGCAGACTCCTTCCTGAGAAGCGAACAGGTCCTCAGCTAGTCAAGAAATTCCACGCATTTTACGGAACCCGAAGGTTCGTTATCTCATTCACAAACGCCCGCCTCCTGTTTCTGTCCTGAGCCAGAACAGTGCAGACTACTATTCCACATTCCACTTCTGGAAATTCTATTTTAATATTATCCTCCCATCTACGCCTAGGTCTTCCGATAATACGAGTGTTATAGAAGATATGTTTTTGTGTAACCTACGTTATAATGTGCATGAATTTATTAGACGCGTGAAGGAATTGCTGTTATAACAAAAAAAAGTCTAAAATTGAAATGAAGTTTAGCAAACCTACTCTGCCTATTTATGGCTTTTATGCAGCTTTGTTCTAATAAAATAATGCCATAGGAGTAACGTCCTGTGTATATGTTTTAATATTCGACGTTATGTGCCCATGGCATAGTCGGTGCTGTAGGCTTCGGGCTGGAGGACCGAGGATTCGATTTCTCTCTTACGCTAAAGCGTCAATATCGGCTGTCGGGCGCACCCTCCCCCTGTTAAAGGGATACCGTGAGCTCTTTCACCTGGAGTAAAGTGGCCGGGACGTGAAACTGACCACACATCTCCGTCTGGTGCCGTGGTTAATAATGCACAAAACTATGCTTCCACTGCCCAGTGGAAGCTTCTTGGCGCCCACAGGGATAACTGCCCCTTTGTTGCGGACTGTGACGTCTGGGCGTCTGGTTGGTAACCAGATAACCTTTTTCCGTGCCAGCAGTTTCAAACGTAGTGTGCATATCACCGGGACTTGCATCGATTTCCACTGCAATGACGCATCTACGTAGAGAGTATTCCTTTCTCCCACGTTCCTTTCACTTCAGGAGTCGAATTACACCTATTCATCCAAGTTTCTTTGCCTCGGGTACTGGCGCCGATAAGCATGATGACAGTCTTCGTTGGGGTGGTAGGCATTACCATTTGTAAGAGCCAACTGTCAGTTGGTTCACCACGGCGGTATTTAATTACTGCTGACAAGAGGGACTGGTGCATTTCGCTTCATCAGAGGGTGTACCGTGTCTGTCGTTCTGCTCAAGGCCTCTTAGTGTTCGGAATTCTCTTCAGTTTGTAGTGCCCGTTGTTATTGTCTGTGGATCACACGCGTATTCTTCTGTCCTCTGTCCGTAAGAATCAGTATTGGAACGTAACTAATATTAATGAAACAACAAGTAGTAGAACGCGACCCTTAAAGAATTTTCTTTTTCATCTCTTCCGTCATTTATGATAGTAACACTTTAACACATTCGTGTTGCCAGTTTGTTGCTTTTGTGCGTTTCCCATAGCTTTGATTGATACCTTGGTTTAATTTTGCGTCTCATGTTGCGTACTGTGTTACTAGAACTTTCGTTGTGTAGCACAATGTTTGGCTAGGAAAAGAAATCACTCTTTCTCTAGGCGTGTCCGCGTTTCAGATTATTAACCTTGTAGGGTCACAAGACAGGCAAGTATACAGCACCGTCCGTATCTCCGTGGCATTCAGAAGCTCCACTGTTTCTACCTAAGGCGGCAGCAAGACGTCGTTCTGACTCCCACCTCTTTTAGCCCCTGCTCTATGACAGTGGCGACGGACTGAAGAGTAGGTGAGAGGGAAAGGTAATGGGAGAAATTAGAGCTATTATTGGCGGGGGAGGACGGATATCACATGATCAGTTCTTCAAACTTCGCCTTGTCAGCCATATGATGAAAGATTTATGGACGACAAAACATTAAATATTCCAACGAGTATTTGAAGTTCATTCTTCTGGGATGTGGCACCGCATCTGTGGGTGACTGGTACCCGACGTTTCAAGACACCGTAATGGTCTCATCTTCAAGGATGAAATGTACCATGAAGAATGCTTCTTCATTCTTGATTGGACCTTCCCTGAAAGATCAGACCACTACTAGCCCAAATGCTGAACGAGTCACAAATTTTTCCATTCGCAAACGTGTCTTTGTTATTAAAATGTAGCGCTCTGAAACACCGAACGTGTTTTGTAGACAGGTTGAATGTTGTTTTTTTAATATTATTGTAAATAAATTGGAATTCAGGGTGTATGATGAAACTAAGAGAGCAGTACATTTGGGAAATTCTTTTTATTCTTAAATTAAATACGTTCATTATTTGGTGTACCGTGAAAAATCCCTGAAGATATACAGGCCTGTGTCTGTGTGTGTGTGTGTATGTGTTGTATATTTCGTTATGAGTGGTAAAAATTAACAGGAGGCTAGACAAATTTGCATAACGGTGAGTTGCATAAGAATTTATAGTTTTCACCCAAATTGTTAGGATGATCAATGCTAAGAGGATAAGATGTATGACACAAGTAGCACGCGTGCTAGAGATGAGAAATGCATTCAAACTTCGGTTTGTATTGTGACGGGAAAAGACTGCTTGAAATATCTAGGCATAGTCGGATATGTTTATACGGATTTTAAATACATATGGTGCTTTTTAAATGTACAAAATAGAACTTACAGTTTACGTTTTGAGTACATACGAGTTTCGTCTGTTGAACGTACGCCGTTAGTGTCGTTAGTATTGGAATTCCCAGATGTGTATATTTAAGAGCCTAGTGATATGGGGGAGCAACTTTAAAGAGGCACAGAGTGTTATTCGTGGACTGGCGTTTGGCGTTGAAGGTGATGACTTCCGGTTTCATGACATCATGGAATTACTACGACGTGCTAGACTGCCAAGGAAAGACTGTGCGATGGATTTAGGTAGTCAGGTATACTTGTCATGACATTTATGTTGCATTCGAGGCATTGCGAAATACCAGAGTAAACGGTGTCGTTTTGTAACCATCATTAGTTTCATCGTGATCGGTGTTGTGATGACTGATGGATCTTGGAAATCAGAATTTTATTCTAGTGATCTTACGTAGCTAGTAGTTAGGGAAGATCTTTTTTATTTAAGGTAACACCATTCTTATATTGAAAGAATGTTGACCGCCTTTTTATTTCGTTTTATGTTGAGTAAGAAAATAAAATAGAAACACACAGCGGTATTGTGTGGTTAGTGTGTGTATGCAAAGTAATGAAGCATGACCTTGTATGTGTTGTGTTGTGTTGTGTTGTGTTGTGTTGAGTTGTGCATTGTATATTTGGCTTCATTGTCCGCTTTACGTTTCATTGCACAAAAACATTTAAATCGTACAACACGCCAGTACTGCAACTTCATGCATTTAACAAAACGACCGTCAAAAGTTGGCTAGGAACCCCCCCACCACATTTCATTCAGGCCTCACCAAAGTCAGATCCTTGCTGTATATTATGACAACGTTTTAGAATAGCATCGCTGTCGTGTGTTGTATTGATGGGGGGTTTTCAACAGGTCTTAACGTTGCGGCTATCTCTTGCAGTTCTGTGTCAAGTGATCGCTGAAAATACCACCAGATTTCGTTACATCCACACAAACGACGGAGAGTTGAGATATTATTGCAGAATTTTAGAATAGGATCGCTGTGGGCTTGTAGAGTATTCATGAATATTTGAAACAAGTCTGATGTCACACTGTCTCTTCTCGTTTAATGGTGTGTTTTGGACGCGGATGTAAAACAAATTTTAAAATTTCACGAACATTCTCTCAGCTGTCATACGACTTGCAGAATTCCTTTAACGTCTAAACCAACGGTGACATTCGGGTAACTTTGCGGTCTGCCGAATTAAAGAATTTGTGGTGCAGGAACGTCGGAATATGGATCAATTTCTCGTATAATTGTGAGCAGTAATTTTTCTTTTGACTACTTTGCATTTCATATTGAATATACGTCCGTGCAGTGGCTTTTGTTTTTAAGTTAGATGGATGTAATTGGTACTGTAACACTAACATAAGATATAGCAGTAATGTAGAAGGTCATAAGTTTTGAAACTACCAATCGAAGTGGTTACGATATTTAATGCAGGATGCTTTAACGCGTGATTAAACATACAGCATCCTGCGTCTGTCTGGAAGACGGCCACATGATGGACTTCGAGTTGCTTAAATTTGCTCTTCCAGCCTCGCAGATTTTACGGCTCCAGATTTCAAGGTACCTCTACGTGATGGAGGGACACGGGATATTGAAAGAAATCATTGTATCCTATTCTGAGATATTAATGGGATCTTTGTTGCAAGACGCTTGGCAATGTACGGAATCTCGGGATATTTTATACCCTAGACGATCCATGATATTAGTAATTTCAGGCAACCACTACTGCTGACTTCCAAGTAGTTAACTACTTCGCATTTATGATCCATCTCTTTCCCTCACAGTAACCTCGTCTCGTGAAACAGTCTCATTAGACATAAAGAGTCATTCAGCGTGGACATTTGTGTGATGGGTGTACTGTATCCTGCGGGTGCATATTGTTCCGCACCCAAGTGTGGGACACTTTATCGAACCTGTGGCCCATATTGAGTTAACATGTAACTTATAACTGTCAGAAAAATTTGGTCTTGTGTCAAGAGTTTTGTTACCAAGTGTGTAACGCTGTAGGCCGTCATAGTTTAAAGGGTGGTGTTTCCATGCCGATAGAAAGTTACAGTCTTACTGTCGCGGCGTGTGTTAAATCCTGTTGGTGGGTCCGGGATAGCTCGGCCAGCGTAGCGACTGGGCTATGGGCTGAATGACCCGAGGAATCGTTGTTTTAGTCCAGGGATGGGCAAAACGTTTTCTTTTTCCGCTCCAGAGCGTCGAAATCGGCCATGTAGCTTACCAGCCCTCTATTCAATGGCTATCGGGGGCTTTTTCATGGGGCGTGAAAGTGACCAGTCCCTTCGAATGCCGAGGGTAGGAATGAATGGAGTTATACCTCCACTTCTTTATATGTTTTCATGGCCAGGACAGAGCGTCGTTTTATTACCAGTTACCGAACTACGAGTATATTGCGATACGTCTGTTGATTCGCTAAGTGCTGTATGTCCGAATATTGAATGTGGAAACCACTACACATCATCCTTTATTACGTTTTAGCGCGAAAAGTGTTTTAAGTTTGGGGCAGGTTATTGTAGCTTACTAAACGTTACTTCGGAGAAATGCGTAGCTGTAAAGGGTGACAATTGTTTTAGCAGTATACCAGTAAGGAGCAGGGCTGAGCAGCCGGGAAACACTGTCTGACGGTGACATTGTCCCTCCGTGACAGATGATAGCAGGGCCTTAAAGCTCACAGACAAGAATTCTACTTAAAAGTGTCATATCCCTCCCGCAAGTGAAACATGAGTTCACAGAACTCTATTGCAGTGCTCACTTAAAGTATTAACCCTTTAAAGACGAAGTGTATCTGTTTTATAGAAGGACTCAGTGTGTACCGCGCTGTAAACACTCTGCACTTCGGTTATAAAAACCAATCTCTTAATGGTTTATAAGGCAAAAGTTGCTGTTTGTTCTGAGGTCCGTACAAAACACACAAATATGATGTGGGCACCACGTAGAATTTTTTAATGTTAAACCTGGTGGTACGTAAAGTTACCGCTGGGCTTTAAAAGGTTAAAGACTAAACGTAATCGCTCGCACAGTCGTGCTGGTACAGTGGGCCTGTTTGAAACGTCACAAGACGTAGAGTGGAAGTGTTGAAGCATAACGGGCGTGGTGCAGGGAGGCCAGTTACAAGTCGCATATGAAACGGCAATTTGCCGTAAGCTACCGATACACAGTTTTACAGGAGACAGGAAAAACTTGACACATACTTAATAGGCCAACACTTAAGCCTGATGTGTTTTTATGGATATATAAAAAGAAGTATTTTTATTTGTGGACACAACATTTTGACAGAAGGTGTGTTTGTAACGCGTCTGTCTCTTAATGCGGGAATTTCAGTTTGACGAATTGTGGGGCTTACGACAAATTGCCGTTTCGTGAGCGAAGTACTTAATGAAGGGAGAGCTGGTAGGACGTGTGCGGTGTCCGTGCTTTATGGAGCCGTACAGACCTGCAGTTGAGATTCTGAGTAAGTCGGATTTTCGCCATGAATGTGATCCTAGTGACTGGCAGTTACTTACTTCTCTGCATTTACGTAGTGTATAGAAAAATACAACTGCTGGATGAGGAAAAACTTAACCTTTGTTGTCAGTTATTATTATTATCATCATCATCATCATCGTCGTCGTCGTCGTCGTCGTCGTCTTTTTTATGCAGGGTATTCACACTTATATACCTGAAACAAACCATGTTTCTGGGGTATACACTGTTGCAGCTATTCCGCGCGTACTGCTAATGGTGCATATAACGCTGTCTGCAATATTAAACTCTTTTGTGCTTCTACATTAGCACTTTCCGCAGTGTGTGTGCTGTGCCCAATATAGTTGTTTTCTGTAGTTCCTTGATATCGTGCTTTTCCGGTACGCTGCTCAAGTATTTTCTAAGGGTTTTGAAATGGTTCCAGTTGCTCCTATTATTACTGGTGTCACCTTTGTTTTTACATTCCACATGCGCTGTATTTCTATTATGAGGTCTTTATATTTTAGAATCTTCTCGGCGTCTTTCTTTATCACATTTCTGTCACCCGGGATTGCTACATCAATTAGCGTACATGTTCCTTTTTAATTATCCCGGATTATGACATCCGGTTTATTGTTGGGAAGGTTCTGTCGGTTTGCACTTGTTGATTCCATAATATGGTTACCTTGCCCACTTGGCTTGTTTCTACTAATTGTGGTACATGTTCATACCAGAGTACACTGTCTAATTTTACCCCTAATTCCTTACATACATTGAAGTGTAGTTGAACACACACACTATCATGTCGCTTGATGTATTGTTCTTTTGCCAATATTGGGCACGCTGACATAATGCAGTCTGCCGTCTCCTCAAGTTGGTGACATAATCTGCATTTGCTATCTGTTTCTGTTTGCAATATTTTTGTTGCATGGTATTTTGTTTGTAGTGCTTGGTCCTGTGCTGCCACTATTTCACTTTCTGTTTCTGCTTTCAGGTCTCCCTTTGACAGCCAGAGGAACGTGTCTTCCTCGCTAATGAGCTGTTTATCAATGCTTCTAATGTCCTGGCCATGCATACTTTGTTTTCCCATTTTCCTTTAAGGACTCTGCCGATCTTGCCTTTGTGTTTTGTATTCCATCTTGTTTCATGCCATTGTTCTTGTTTGATTGACTTAATTCATCTATGACCTTCGCTGCTGCTGTAACTGTTGAATTCATATTCGGTTGATTGCTGTCGTGGCTTTTAATAATGTTGACAAACTGGTCTTCTTTATACTTTTCGTTAAGATATTCTGAAGTATTAATTATCTCTGTTTTATGTGCTGCTTCAATTTGTTACAGGCCTCTCCCTCCTCCTTTCCTCCTTACATGCAGCCAGTCTATGTCAGCTTTAGGATGGTGCATTTTATACATTGTTAGTATCTTTCTGGTTTTCTTATCAATTTTTTAAATTTTTTCTAATCTCCAATTAATTATACCAAAACGGTACCTTAATACTGGGACGGCTAATGCTCCAATCGCTGTAATTTTGTTTTTGGCATTTAATTCAGACTTCAATATCATTCTTAGTCTCCTGGTGTATTCCTTCTTCAATCTTTCTTTCATTTGCTAATGCTGTTTGCTGTCAGTTTCCTCAATCCCAAGGTACTTGTATGTCTTTCCCTGTTCAAGCTCTTGTATTTCTCTGTTGATGTCCACCACTAAATTTTGCGAGTGGACTAGTTTTTCGTTCTTAAATACAGTCTTTTCACACTTGTCAAGCCCAAATTCCATATGGATATCATCATTGAACGTTGTAGCTGTTTTATCTGTTTTTGGAGCTTTTCTTCTGATTTTCCTAGCAACTTCAAATCGTCCATGTAAAGTAGGCGGGATAGTTTATTATTATTATTATTATTATTATTATTATTATTATTATTATGTCTTATGCCACTGTACAAGATGTGTGATAAAATATTCATATTTAACGAAGTTTGTCAACAGGTTTCTCGTTTTCAAGAAAGCAACATCTATGACATCTTCTCGACCTGTTCCTTTCCCATTTACAGTGCAGTACACCCTATTTCTCCGTTATTTATTTTAGTATGACCCTCCCATATGCGATTGTCTGTTGTCAGTAGTACGCTCCATTTTTAGTGCACGACAACATTTCCACTAAAATTATATATAATCCGACCAACGTGTGCACAAGATACAAATCAAATAATCTTAGTAAAAGATATCAGATGCAACCAGACATATTTCGGTGCTCTGTGGCACCATGATCAGGGGAAAAACATAAAAACACTGTGCTGAGTGTTTTTATCTTTATTTGTAACTTGTGCACGAGTTGGTGTGATTATATATAATTGTAGTGGCATTAAGGGCACGGTACGGACCACTTAAATTTCCACTGTTCTCTGCATGCTACATGCACCTTCTTTTCACCCCCATTTTCTTTCTTTCATAATGTTAAACGTACCGTTTATGAGGCTCCTTATTTCGTTATTATTATTATTATTATTATTATTATTATTATTATTATTATTATTTTGTTATCCTGTGTCCATATATCCGTGGTTTCAAGCAGACATACTGTATGCCCAGTTTTGGTCGGTGTTCAATTGTAGTTGCCGACGAAGGATAAGTAAATTACAGCAATTCAAGAAGTAGCGTCTTCATGGTCTTCTGTTTGTACGCGTCATGTTAGTTGTATGCTACCCGTTCGTGACGATACGAAAAAAATAATTATAAGAACCATTCCCTTCGGATATGTAAGTTTCGGAACGGTACTCAAAGAAACCCCTAAACCGATTCTTTGATGGACGGTTGTAATAGGACATGTGCCAAATGCTGTTTGCGTTACCAATATGCCCAACGTGTTTTGTGACCACCTCGCTGCTTTAATGGAATTGTGTGTCTTTTGTTTTTAGATGAATGAAGACGGGATTTATATTTCAGTTCCGCGTCCTTGTCCAAAAGTCAGGTGATGGGATTTCAAATTCTGATACTGAACGCCCTGGATTTACTTTGCGACGGAACAAACATGTAGCAGGCAAGCCATTTGGCTGCAAAGTGAAGTCGTATGCGTTGTGACTGGTGTTCCCATGGCAACGTGGGCTATGCCAGCACTGCTTTGCAGCAGTAACAAGAAACCGTATCTAGCACGCCCTAATTCCCCTTTAGGGGTCACAGAGACACATCAATTTAGGAATGGAGTTTTCGTTTGTTGTTTTGTATAACGTCTGCGAGAGAACCTTACGTGTGTTCAGACTTGTTTATTGTACTGGTGTCATAAGTTTATGTACAATAATCACCTTTCAAGAACATGGGAAGGTAAATGAATTGTCTTATGCACCGTCATGTCCTTTTTTAATTCTTCTGTTTGGGCTGTAGTTGTGATTTAAATACATTTGCAACGTTATTAGATTAACCCTTTAAAGACGATGCGTGTCTGTTTTATATAAGGACTCAGTGCGTACCGCGCTGTAAACACTCTCCACTTCGGTTATAAAAACCAGTCTCTTAATATTTTATAAGGCAAAAGTTGCTGTTTGTTCTGAGATCCGTACAAAACACATAAACGCAATGTGGGCACCACGTAGAATTTTTTAATATTAAACCTGGTGGTATGTAAAGTTACCGCTAGGCTTTAGGCTTTAAAAGGTTAATGTATTTGAAATCCGAAGGACCAAAATTCCCAACTAAAGGCAGCCTGTTGTTTATCGGTTTAATATCTGTTACATATAAAATACCGCTTAAGTTTTACTTTCCATGAACAATTTATTATTATATTTTGTTTCTGGCGTCCAGAGTGAATGATCTCTTATAGGATGACGTTCTTGAATTATAGAAACGATTCCTAAACTGTGAGTGTCTCTTGTAACCCTGCCTATTTCGGTGTCAAATAAATACGAGTAACGTCCGTCTGTGTAAAGCGAAACGTTGTAGAACGATGCGTCGTGACAGCATCCCTGTGGCATGACGTCTTGCTGATTAACACAAGTCATTATAAATATAATTTAAATGAGACATTAGGTATCTTGTTACGTGATATATTTCCTCACATTATGTCCAGTGGAACCATGTTACTAGTGCGTTTTCACTTTTTGCTTCCGCCACGTGTATTTCATTTGGTGGATCCCAGAGGCCCCGTAATCTCCTGTATGCTGGTTACAAACTTTGCATAAAGAAGCAGCGACATTGTATAGTTTGTCATGTTACGTGGAAGACAAATGGCATTTTCCAACCTTATACTCAAGTTATGGGTGGGAAGAGAATGTTTATTGTACGTGCTCAAAGCTGAATGTTTTCAAGAGAATGTAGACATGGAGCAAAATGAAATTTTTTGCTTACTTCCAACATTTCACAGATTTCTTCAAGCATAAGAGGGGAAAATAACGAAGTCAGTTACTGGGGGCTGTTTGAAAGACTTATCTTTCAAAATGCATTGTGGTACTTAATATGGTATACAGGTTTTAGAATCATGTTCCGTTAATGGAATTGTTTAAGAATAGGATTTGCTCCTACGTAATAGAGGTTATAACGTCGGTGGATATTTTGTGGATGAAATTTCTCATTGTTGCTGGGACTGTTAGTGGAGATTCTCATTGTTGCTGGGACTGTTATTGGAGATTGTCATTGTTGCTGGGACTTAGTGGAGATTCTCATTGTTGCTGGGACTGTTAGTGGAGATTCTCATTGTTGCTGGGACTGTTAGTAGAGATTCTCTTTGTTGTTGGGACTCTTAGTGGTTATACAAGCTGTGAAGGTAACCGGGATGTGACGTCATGTAGTGTCTAAAATTATGTTTTATCAGTTAATTGGTGTTGCGATAGGTTACTGGAGGGCAGGAACTTCATACATGTAACCAGATATTTATGGTTTATCTAACTAGGCGTAGGCGTCTTAGTAACCAGCTCTTATTTCGCTAGTGAAGACAGTTTTGATTGTTTGTTGTTGTTCCCAAAAATGTGAACGTGACCACAATTTCTAAGAATTTGAGACTGTACTGTATCGACATGCGAAGGCTAATGGCTTGCCGCAGTAATTCCGGTGCGCTGCATCAGATGTTTTGGTTTATGGGCTCGGTTTTCATTTTGAGGGCGGACAGAGTTGAAATATTTCTGACTGTCTAAAACCTCAGGAATTAAATATCCGCGGATTACGTTTGGTGACGGAGTGACGCAAGTTTGTTCTTTGACCATAGAAATATGTTACACTTCCTCTATATAATACACTACTCTGGCTCAGCATCTTACACGGTCTTTAAGACCGAATGTGGTTTTACTGACTTTCTGTATGATCGAACTGTGCAATTTGCATCCCGGAAGCCGTACATGGGCCTGTAGGCAAGTTCTTTATCCTTGGATTTAAGAATTTTAACGACAGTGCGAATAAAGAGTCTGCGGGAGGTGGTCAGAAAAGTAATTTACGAGTACAGTGGGTTATTTTGAACTTTGTTACGGATAATGCAAATGTAATTGTATTCCTAGCCCAATATTTTTTTTTTCACGCAGTACTCTCCACATAGGGGACGAGCTTTTTTATTCCCTTTCCATGAAGTCCATGTGTGTGTTGTCAGTCATCGTGTCACGGCTGTTTCCGCGTCTTAATTATCTTTAAATTTGCGGCTGCTAACTGCGGGTAATTATAATCGCTGGGCGACGTATTCTGTTAACAATAATACCACTGAAATTCCGCGTACGTTCCTTGTCGTGTTGTAGCTACGTTTATGGCAACTTGCTGCTTGTTGCTGCTAATCAGTGCTCAGTAGGCCCGTGCTTTTCAGTTACTTCCATATATGTGCGGTCTGACAGTTATACATGATTTAGTGGAAAATGTGCAGAAATCCATTCCTAAAACAAGAACAAAAATAATGGTTTTAAAGGAAAACAGGCAGTCCTCTACAAAATAATTGTTTTAAATTTGGTTATACTGGACTATGGCGTGGACAAGCCGCTCCCAGTTGCCGCGAGGTCTAAAGCGTGGGTTTGCAGCCGCTCGTTTGCTGAGACTGCGGGTTCGAATTCCTCCGGGGACATGTATGTCTGTCTGGTGTGAGTGTTGTGTGTTGTCAGGTAGAGGTCTGTGCGACGGGCTGATCACTCGTCCGGGGGAGTCCTACCGAGTGTGGTGTGTCTGAGTGTGCTCGTGAAGCCTGGACACTGAGGAGGCCCTGACCCATTAGGGGCTGTGGAGCCATAATAAAAATGACCTGGACGCCCGGGATCCTATTCCCGTCGGGAGAAAGAGATACATCTCTTCTCTAAAACCATGAGACTGGTTCCAGGGCCCACCCAGTTAGTTATCTATTCAGTTGGCACCGGGTGTTCTGTCGCTGGGCGTAGAGCGGCCGGGATGTGACGTTAACTCAGCTGCAGCTAGTACGGAGGTTAAGAATAACTGGCGCTGTACCTCTGCACCCCTGATATGTGTTCGTGGCATGGGCAGAGACCAATTTAGCTTTCAGTTACAGAACAAGTTGCATGTTCCATTTACCTAGACTGTGACATATTCTTTGAAGCAGACTGTGATGTACGAAAAATGTCAAGGTGTATGCGAGATGACAGAGAGAATATCAAAAGGAAAGTTACTCAAAGCGACGAATTTAAAGTTGGGTAAATTAATGCACACTTTTAAATGGCAGTGAAATTTGAACGAAACACAATAAAAGCATCAGTGAAATATAAGTGGCGGAAATTGAATTTTTAAAAAGAGTAAGTTAGTTTCCTAAATTAGATTAATTAAAGGTGAATATGTACTGAAGAAATTAAATATCTGCTCATTAAACAAGAAAATATACGAGTACAGTTGAGAGTGCTTAAGTGTCGTCGTGAGAACGGAGAGTCGCGAATTAGAACTAGAGATGCGCCTCAGCTGCCACATAGAATGGATCTGTGAGTAGGGCTGTACTTTGAAATGAAACGTGTCAACGACCGTAAACTTGAGAAAACTGGCAATAACTTTGCTCATGTTATTTACACCACCACCTTTGTATTAACTAATTAACGAACCCCTTAGAGTAGGGTCCTGTTTGAGAAGATAAGTCGAGAATTTCCTCAGGTTTTGTGCAATCCGAACGGTCATTGCCGTGTTCAAACCTCTTCGCCATTTGTCACTGTTCTGAGCCATATTCATCCAGTCCACGCTCTCCCATCCTGTTTCCTTAATATCCACTTAATGCAATTCATCTGCTCTAATTCTTGCAAGTGTTTAAGTCCTTGATGTTTTTCTACGAAAAGTCTTCGTGAATTTTTCTTCTCCCCCACACGCGCTACATGCCCAGCCTATCTCATCCTCGATTTGATCAAGTATAACGTCACAATGGAGCGAAATATTGCATGAATCGGTAAGTAAACCACCAATGACCTAAACTATAAGTTGTAACTTGAAAGTTTTCGTCACATTCCCCTGCCAAAAGTGAAGACCCGTTTCTTATTTACATAAATAATGGAACTTGAGGGGAACAAACGGACATCGCGTAACAGTGGCAGCAGACTGATAGTATGAAGAATATCCTCAGAGTCTGCAGTGAAAGTGTGACGGTAATGTGGGCCTGCGCCACAATAACAAATTTCTTTCCTGCGAAAGGTTTATATTGTAGAAGTCCTCTGCACTGGAATGGCTTGGGTCGTATACGGACAGTGACAATACCGTATTTATAGCTGTGTATACGATTATTCAGCTGTCTGCACTAAAAAGTACTTAGGTTGCTGCTGTTCCACGGGTTACCCGCCCTCACACATCGGTGACCTGGGACACCCACATAATGCGTACGTTTGCTGTTAAAGACCGATGTACATTAACGTGTGACAGTGAGCAATAAACGATGGGCCAGCCAGTCTGTATCGCCATCAACCGTTGACGCACGGTACTGGAACAAACAGAAACGTATTAAAAGGTTATCAATCATCCAGTCATCAATCACACTGATAATTCTATAAACCCTCCCACGTGGACTTGTATAAACGGCTGATCCGATACTGATACTGCGCATGTGATTAAAGAACGTTACAAAATGTGAAGGCGGTGTGCCTGCATGGTGCTTGTTTTGTGTAATTCATGTAATGAAGGTATCGTGCTGTACGTAGTGTAGGTTTTTAACGAGAGGCTGTGTGGAATGCAGTAATGAGGATGATTACTGTTGTTACTGTTCGTCAGACATTATTAAGATTATCGCCTAAAGTAGGATGATAATGGCGAGGTGGCGGAATCGGGTCAAATCATAAATGCACTCTAATTCAGTCCCGAAAACTGAAGGGAGGGGGGACATTTGGGCGACTTGGATGTGGATGTGATGACGGAGTCCAGTGGTAGGCTGCTGTGAACGCGCTAGTGGACATTCAGGCTTTTTAAAAAGGCGACAGATTTTTTCAAATAGACTACACAATATGTTCAGTTCAGCATAACTTACATTTAACCTTTTAAAACCTAGCGGTAACTTTACGTACCACCAGGTTTAACATTAAAAAGTTCTACGTGGTGCCCATATTGCGTTTATGTGTTTTGTACGGATCTCAGAACAAACAGCAACTTTTGCCTTATAAAACATTAAGAGATTGGTTTTTATAACCGAAGTGGAGAGTGTTTACAGCGCGGTACTCACTGAGTCCTTATATAAAACAGATACGCTTCGTCTTTAAAGGGTTAATGTCTACACAGTACGCAACACGTTCCGGCCCTGGGACCCTCGTGAACTTTTTATTTGAGACACTGTCAGCTTTTCAAGATGAACTCTATCCTCTGGCCTATGTGTTGGGTTTAGGGACTGCTGTTTACAAACCGACTGTGCCATGGGGCATCCCGGAATTGAGCAACGAGATATGAACTGTTGACCTATTTATTTGCATATTCCTAATGTCGTGCCCGAGACAGAATATTGGGTGCAGTGCCTGGGCTACGGCGCGAACCACCAAGGAGGCGTTTTTTGATACCTCTGACGTGCACGAGGTTTTCTGTTTTAAACCGTTCAGACCCGACTGTGAAGCCCACCCTGCCACCTATAAAGCGGCCGTAACGTCGTCCTGACCACAGCCCTCCGCCTAGTGCCAATGTAAAGAGTGAGTTGGAATAAATATCTGCACTCCCCAAGTTGGCTGCATGCCATACAAAGGAACAAATTCACCTTTAGCTTTAGTCTTAATAGGAGACAGACATTTTTAGAGCTTGTGCCCTCATTTCATAGTTTATCCGTTTAAAGTGTTGAATGAGTTATTTAATAGGAGGTGAAAGTGATCCCAACATGGAACTAATTGGAACTGAATTGTCAGTGTTGTCCGTAATTGTTACTAAATTTTGCTGTCATTTTACGGACAGTCGGAGAATTGCGTTGTTTACAGCAGGCAGGGGAAAGAGGTCTCTGTATCCTCCAAAACGTTTAGACCGGCCCTGGGGCTTATCCAGCCTCCTGTTGAGTGGGTACCAGGGTTCTTATCCTGGGATAAAGCGGCTGGGGCGTGAAATTGACCATTTACCTACGTGTAGTGCGGAGGTTAAGAATGTGTGGGGCTGTACATCCACTGCCACTGTGTTCCTTCATGGCGTGGACATGGATGACTTTATCATTATCATTTCTATCCGCTGCTGCCATTATAAAATGACACACTTTTTATACTTACTACTTTGTATTAGAAAATTCTCGTGCGACATGTAAACTGGCATTGAAGAAGCTCTTCAATTTGTAGAAGTATGACGGAACGTGGTTTCTCCTTGTTTCCCATTGTTTCGTTTCCAGGCAAATGATAGCACAGGCTAAGTGGGTGATTTATATTCGCTTCTTCGCTGATATTGTTTAACGCCTGTGATACAGGCGACAGCCTTGTTGTTAGGCACTTCGTAAAGATAACAGCAGAAGGCCGCTGGCACTGTTTGTATGATACTTTCTTTTGGTAAGGCCTTTTCCTGTGTCATACGATATTGCCCTTAACCCAGGCAAGCACCTTTTTCGTTTCTTTTTGGCCCTACCCGACCGATCAGCCCCTTTGAGAACTACTCATAAGAAGATTGGTGTCGCTTTTAGTACTATCCTGTGGTAATACAAAATCCAAATAAATATTCGTACCGGAGCTACATTTCAGCCTAACCTGTTATTCTCTCCCCTTCCCTCCCCGGGCAAACCCACTGTACCTTGTTAAATTACCACGTTAAATAATTTACATAATTGCTACTTGATGGGGTGGGGCGTGTACATTACGCAGGTGTTACAGGTGTCGTGTCCACTTTGTAACACTGCTACTTCCTGTTACAGACATCTCGGGTTCACATTATGCCCGGGGACATAATCTTTTCAGCTACCTTTCCCGTGGTTTTCTTCCGTTCTTCCAGGGTGAAATAAGGTCAAGGCTGTTTCCTTCCTCATCGTTTCCATTTGAGTATTCCGTCATGCTATATCTTTCGACGCTGTATAGTGTATGATATCCACATTGTTTTAAGTTAGCCGTAAATAAATAAACTGTGTGTTATAACAGTGACATTCCATTTTTTTTCCGCTGTGCAGATAGGCGTAAGCATCCTTTCACGTATTGTAGAGTGGGTGAGTTTAGGTTATAGACCACTTTGACATTTATTATTCAGAATTCTCAGAAAAATAAATCTCAGCACATAGAATTTATTAACTTCATTATCGATAACTGCAGCTCTCTATCGGTGTTATCAATAAGTCCCTGTAAGAATTGTTGATGTGGAAATTTTTTTTTTCACTGGAAAGCTGCTGTTGAAGCTGTGATGCTGTTAATTTGTACCTATCGCATCTCGTTTCTCTAACTCCTTAAAATCAATGTTCTGGTTTTTATGGGACATGGGAAAGTGGTAGGCTCTGTTTGGATGTCACTGCAGTGAACGGTCCTTATTCTTTAAACTCTTCATCTTAATATTTTTAGATTGGTTGAGACAGGTAAATTCTACTTGGCTGGACGTGTGACATCAATGACGAATACATTTTAATTCTGTTTGGAAAAATGTTTGGAAGACTGCGCCTCTTGAACCCAAGGTTAAATGTGTGAATAATATTAAAATTGATTCGCGTGACGGATTCTGAGGCTGTGAAGTCTCAATAGGGGCACTAGTCGCAGGCTTTCCTGATGAGTGGAATAAATGTGTCTCACAACAACACGGAATTTATTGAAGATCGTGCATTTAGGAGGGCATATCCTATAGTATTTCAGCTGGTTCTCAAGTTTTCGATAAAGTTAATGGTCATGAAGTTACTGTACACCAGTTGGGAAAAGTTGAGGCTTGTCTGGTAGCCCTGCGGGTTCATGTGTCTGAATGAAATGTAATTTAAGACTACGACGGAAGAGAACTGAAGAGAAATATAACTCAGCCAGATTCATTTCGACTGACGAAATCAGACGCCGGATTCAGAGTGGATTTATAGCGCTATTCGAAGATCAATATAATGCTTATTTAGTCCGCCTATTTCTCTCCACCGCCTTCTCGTCTTTTATTGTGGGCATACCTGTGTGAGGACCTTACGGCAGGATACAACTGACAACAGAATTTCACTGCTGTAACTTGCATTTGAGTGACACTGTTCCGTATTTGTGTGTCAGTAGTCCAAGAAGTGACTGAGATGTGCATAAAAATCTCGGGCATGGGATGACACACCCTGCATGATGACGGGAGACAGTCATCGTGGAACACACCAACCCAGTGACTTTCTGGTTATGTCAGCTTGGACTGTGGAAGTTATCCAGGGGCTGAGCAATGCTAACTAGCCTGGGTGTTAACAGAAGGCCACAGGTGAAAAAAGTGAAACGTAATTCCACGTTTCCGAAAACAGTTCCCCCGTCGAATTCGTCACAAAGTCGTGGTGAATGGCTGCGGTAATCTGTAGACTATGCGCACTTTACAAGTGCGTTATGTGAGGCTTATTGCACTAGGCTAACCGGCATATTTCCCGTCCAACCAGTTATTAATCAAGATGATGTGTGTGGATCGTGTTTATTATCGCTACAGAATCAGCCCTGTGAATGGCTAAGTAATGGAAAATGGCCTGTTGAACAGAGTAACCATTTATTTTATTCAAATTATTTGTGTGAAGTCATTAATCAACTCCCTTTTTTTTGCAGTACTGCGTTGAAAAGACAGTCAATATAATTTTAAAAAATGACTTCCGTTTTTTCAATCGCGTCGCTTTGTCAGTCGCAGTCACACGTTGATAAAATTGATGTATGATAAGCGTGCGTAATTCCACGGAATGGAAGCGGATTAAAATCGACTGCTGCCTTCTGCACCTTGGTATTATTTGGTAGTTTATGTTGAGAACTGGTTTATTACGAATTTTCACAAACCATCTGTGTTCTTGAAATATCAGTGCCATTATTTTAATCGTTGTAAATTATGTTGTCCCTGCGGTATGACGCCATGTACGAGTATTTTGGTAGTTGGCTACCTACATTGTGGAGGAAGCTATCCACCAAGCTGCACCATGTCGCGCTACAGAATACCGTAATCTTAACGCACCACACTCTGAGAACATCCACTCTTATACAGTGTTATAAGTTGTCTGCCGCAGAATGAACGTTGCCTACTTTCTTTTTCAAGGGGTTGCTGTATAAAGCCGTGTACGAAATTTATTTGCCGCCTAGGAACAGCCTGCTCTGGTACTATTGCACGTGAGAGATCCTGTGGGGCGGAACATGATTTGACAGGTTTCCCCTGGATCTTTCAACAGGTGCGTACTGCAGTATCTTCCGAATCGTGTCATTCCATACACGGTCCCGTTTACCTCTCTCTCTGCATTTTAAATATGTAAAGATCATTCTGAATTTCCTCAGCCAGGTATTTGCGAGGCAGAGAACACAAAATTTGACATTTCACCTGCCTGTTTTGTGTGAAGTTAATGATCCATATGGGGACAAGTGTCTGCTGGATTATTTTTTAATTTGTCGCGGTTTCGATTCCCGATGGGGTCGTTGGAATTTTTTATTGACTTAATGCTTCCGGCCGTACTGCGGCCCTTGGGTCGACTCAGCCTTCTAACAGAAATGAGTACCAGAGATATCTCCTCGGGGGTAAAGGCGGCTGGTGCGTAGGGCTGACAACCTTATCACCTTCGTACGCCGATTATGTAGAAATTACCGGAACCTCAGCCTCCTTGAGTCAAAAGGGCCTGTCCAGACCTGTAATGGCATAGTTTGTTTACTTATTTTTTGGGTGTAGAATCCGTAAAGCCTGTGTGTGTGTGTGTGTGTGTGTGTGTGTGTGTGTGTGTGTGTGTTCACAGTTTATTATTTGCAAGTTTTTTGTCATAATTAATGATGATTCTGCGTGGGCTTTTTCAAAGCCATAACACATTTTAAGATTCTGCGTTAGTGGTGCTCGCATTATTGCCAACTCAGGAGTTTACACGGACGCCTTATTGCTGGCGATGGCATTAAGCAGTTCACATACAGCTAGTAGCATGCCTATAGTTAATTTGCAGGCCTATGATATTCAGCTGTCTGTTCTAAGACACCACTTAAGATGTGGGCTGCGTAGGCCAACATGTGAACTAACAGCGTGGCACAGAGTTCTTCCTAAGACGCTTATAGTTGTTGAGATAATGAAGAGGACTCCGGTTTTTATGGACTATCATGGTTCATGACATTGTTCACAACAGCTCACCACTGGTCAAACGTAGATCTGATTATCATAAATGAAAGCTTCCGGAAACAGGATTGTAACAGGCCATGAGCGCTTCCACATTAGTATGCTTCGCAGACAACAATTGTGCACAAGCTATGGTGTACGGGTGTCGTTTAGATCGTCATTTTTAAAAACCGCACGGGATTGATGCTGTAATGATGGATGCATGTACTTTGCATGGTACAACGTTGAATATGCAGCACTGCAATACTCGGTACGCCGGCTGAAATCTGTAGATGCCGTGGCGTAATTCCATGGAGCTTAGCGCTTCTAACTGCTGCGTCATCCAGTTTATAGGTTTCTCCATTTTCAGTAAAGGCATTGCTGGCTCGAAATTGATGCTGAGATGATTATGAAACTACGAACTTACGAAATGAACTGTTCTTTTTCTTGTTATATGATGGCAGTATAGACGTGGATAGTAGCACAGAAAGTTGCAGGTGTATTAATCGGCTAGGGGACTGTATCATCGTTTTCTATGCAGTACACACAAAATTGGTGGCTGTTTTTCGTAAGGCACCATAAAGCCACTAAAACTGGAGGAATTTAAAACAAAACTCGAAAGGGTGTACACTATTATGTAGTATAAAAATTAATAACGCTCTTTGAAGTTTAAAGTAAAAGTTATCTGTATTTTACCTGAAGATCCAGTCCGTACCGCGCAGTAAACACTCCGTCTGGATTACAGAAACCAGTCCATTAATGCTGTATGTTTTCGAACCTACACACAACGCAGACTACACTCTGTGGGCACAATGTAAAAGGTTTTGAAGTTAAAACTAGTGCTACAGGTAGGACCTCTGCACCGAAAGAAGGAGAAGGAGAAGAAGGAGAAGGAGGAGAAGGAGAAGGAGGAGAAGAAGGAGGAAGAGAAGGAGGAGGAGGAGGAGGAGGAGAAGAAGAAGAAGAATAAGAAGAAGAAGAAGAAGAAGAAGAAGAAGAAGAAGAAGAAGAAGAAGAAGAAGAAGAAGAAGAAGAAGAAGAAGAAGATACAGGTAGGAGTAGTGGCTTCTGCGGGACTGCCTGACTGTCGTAGGTGAAGGCACGCCGTTTCTTCGAAATGTCGGTAACCACTAACTGGTCGATACAGGTTCACATCCCTCAGTAACACTGCTGTGAGAACAAAATGTCGCAAAATTGGTTCGCTTCAGTACAGCCGGTATCCACTTCTGCTTGCGCCGTCTGTGTGAACATTGTGCGCTTAAACTTGTGTCTTTCTGAGGTTTGTACACGAGAAGGCAGAAAGTGTACCGATCATGATTAACCCTTTGAAGGCTAAAAAGTGAACGTACGTTTCTGTGCAGTGCTCCTCGACTTCCCTTAGAGCATTGCTCTTGGAGGGTTCCCAGGCTTTGCCCGTTTGTCCCCCAAGTAATAACAACATATATATGAAGATGGGTATGGAGCGTTGGTGGAATGATACGGAGAGGGGACAACCGAATTATTCGGAGAAAAACCTGTCCCAGTGCCACTTCGTTCACCACAAATACCACATGTACTGGATTAATTAAAATCGTATACAAAAAGAATTCCTACCTGACGGTAAAGACAGTCTGCACTACAAAGTCTATTGTTACATAAGGAAATAATCGCTTTTTTATTCCGGGAATCATACGAAACATAAATACAGTCACCTGGGTTTAATGTGTTCCATGTCCGTGCACTATATTATACAAAAACACTAATCACCAACAAATGCACAAAGAGAGTTTTATCATCAATCGTACCACTCCTACATGTTTCGACCCTGCTGGGTCATCTTCAGGGAGAACTTTCCGTTACCGTTACACTAAGGTTGCACTTTACAGTTGAGTGAGAATGTGCTGTTGACTGTGTACTGCGTTGTTGTTGGAGGCGTGGACTCTCCGCGGTCCGGCGGAGTGCAACTGTAAAGTGCAACCCTAATGTAACGGTAACGAAAAGTTTCTCCCTGAAGATGACCCGGCAGGGTCGAAACATGTAGGAGTGTGTTACGATTGATGATAAAAGTTTATTTGTGCATTTGTTGGTGATTGGTGTTTTTGTACAATCACCCGGGATTAATCGGTGGGTGGCCCCAAGCAAAGAAGGACGGACTGGACTCAATAACAGTATAATATAATGTAATGTAATATAATAGTAATAAATACATTTTTTATTTATCATGTGGTGGCACAATAACGATAAGGTGAAATGCAGAGATGATAGCGATGGTGATGATAATAAGTAATACAGTCTGAGTGTGCCTGATGGTGCGTATAGAAACCACTGAATCCTATAGGGTTAACTGCATGGAGCGTAGTCGTGCTTCGGAAGCAGACAGTGGCTGATATAATCAAGAAATTGTATTCCTTTCATGTAACGCGAAAGGTTTACGAACATTTTATATGATCCATGATCCGTGCATTACCCGAATATATGCAGTAATGGTACCAACGAAATTGACACAAGTACGTACGTTAAAATTTGTGTATTAACATGTTCACAAGAGTTATTCACTGCTGCATTTCCTAAGGCGGTTAACTACAGTATGTTTATATTCTGTTTGTTAAGTACATATTTTAATATTTGTTTTCCATCCACGCCGATATCTCCCAAGTGGTTTAGTCTGTTCGGGTTTTCCAACTGAAATACATGCATTTTTCATATTTCCCATGAGTGTCATTTAGGATAGCCTACCCAACTGCTTCTCCTTTGTTTTATTATACTAAGCGATGTGGCGAGGAGTACAGATTATGAAGCTCCTCACACAGTTACCTCCAGCTCTCTGTTGCTTCTTCCCTCTCTAGATCCTAGTATGGCTCTGTTTCTGATATCTACTTGGCTTTGTCGGTTCAGTGATAGGTCTATGGGCTTCCAGTTCATTGGGTACCAGCTCATTTTCCTCGGGTGTGGAGGGTTAAGGTGGCCGGAGTGTGACACAAACTGCTCATTTCTAGCTGATGCCGAAGGAAGAAAATCCTGGAGCTTTATTTCCACAAAAGCAGCAAACGTAGTCTGCTGTGGTGACGGTGCTTTGCCTTAGCCTTTACCGTTTTCTGACCTCCATAAAGTCTTGTGTAAATGCTTCCTTTCTTTCTCGAGATATACTCACTTAATGTTTATACGGTACCTTTTAAGCCACAGAACGAACAGAAATTTCGGATTCTACTGTGATATATAGAATTTGAACTTCATGAATTTTGTTGTGATTGTAATAGATTGAAGCTGTGGTATGCCACAGATCGATTAACGCGTGTGACGTTACTTTGCGAGATTACATTACCCCTGCTCTGGTAAGTGCTCCATCATTACCAGTTACTACGTGTCCTCTAATTCAGATTAATGGTGACATACGAAACTGCAGTACTTCCAGAGAAACAGTCCATATCTGTTCGTGGTAAGAATTTACGTCTGAAGCTGTGGCTAGCCTGATTTGTAATATCTGATTCCTGGAATCTCCAGCAAGTCATCGTTGTGCCTTGGTGCAGGTGATTAGTCGCCTGCCTGTCAGCGATGATGCTCGGGTTTGATCCCAGACCAATGCATATGGGATTTATGTATGGTAGGGCAAATGGCACTGGTACATTTTTCTCCAAGTACTTCAGTTTTCCCTTGTCAGCATCATCGCACCTATGCTCTATAATTACGTTCTATTCACGTAATTCGGCGCTATATAGCCTTAGCAATTGACCCCATAGTTAAATTACACGATTTTCTCCGTCTTTTTACAACTTACAAGCCTTCCGAATCGTTACATGATTTATGTAAAACACCACTGCACGCCTGTATAGCATACTAGACGTTCTCACACCGCTAATGCCACAGCCCGCCACTGGGCACGATCCTCAGCCAGTTAACACCCACCTGTCTTAATATTATCATATTTTGTGTAAGATAGAATAATCTCATGATTTCCGAATGCTAATCGGGTTGAAAGTTGTCCCAAAATTCTTGCTGTTCGTTAGCTGTTAAGGTCATAAATGTACTAATACGATAAGAGGCATTTTCTCAGACAGCAAGCAGGAAGACGACATATTCCGAACCGAACGGTAGCATACATCCCAAGAACTAATCTGCTCTGAATATCTTCATGCATGACGATCATGTCTAGAAGTGTTTGCCCTGGGGCTGCAACTGTGGAGTTTACGTTGTCGTGTGGAGTTACTTCGGTGGGGATTAATGTTTCTCGTTAAAGGGCAGCACTTGTGAAGGGTAGCTTGCTGTCAAGGGCTGGCTTGCTGTGGGCTGATGTCGTATTCCCTTGAGCTTCTTAACTATATTGCATTTCTCCACAGATGTTGCGTGATGAGTATAAACAGGCTACGTACAAACCATATTCTGCCTGCACTTTAGTAGCGCGTAACATGTCCGACAGCTATGAGCTATGTGATGGAATAATGCATTGTATCTTCATCGGGAAAGTCATGCTCTGGTGTATGTCATGTGACACGCTTGTAGTGTATTAGGCTGAAGCTCTACTCCTATGATGATATAACATTGTAAAGGCAGCGGGTGAGAGGGCTAGATAACTTCTAACTTGCTAACTCCGTGGAGCAGAAGGCTTGAGAAAGTAAGAGATTCTCAGTCAATTAAGAAATTCCGGCCATTTTGTGGAATCCGAAGGTTCGTTGTCATGTTGTCAAGAGCCCGCCACATGTGCCTATCCTGAGCCAGATGTATCCAGTACACACCCTCCATTGTTGTTTGTGTAAGATCCGTTTTAATATTATCTTCCATCAAAGCCTGCGTTTTCCACATTGCCTCGTTCGTTGAGGTTTTCCAGTGAGGGTTTCGTATTCATCTATATTCCGTCCTGTACGTGCCACATGCCCCCCCCCCCCCGCCATCTCGTTTTCCTTGATGAGATCACCCTAATAATATTTGTTGGTGTGTAAACATCATGAAGCTTCTCATTGTGTAATTTTCTTCAGCTTTCTCGTCCTCCCTAACCCATTAGGTCCAAATATCTTCCCCAGCATCCCGGCTGGAACACCGTTACCCTGTGTTCTTTCCTTAGTGTTTCACATACATATGTAACACGAGGTAAATTTGTAGCTCTTTATATTCATATCGGGTTTTTGTTTAGCATACGGGAAGAAAAGTAGATCCCGACGGAGATGTAGTTAGCATTTCTGGCATTTTATCTGCTTCTAATATCTTCGTGCATAGAATTTTTGTTTGTTATTTCAGTTCCATATATTTGAACTTTTCCACATTTTCAGAGGATTTGCCAGGTATCTTCGTGTGGCGATGTTGAACTACATTTTCCTGGAGACGCCCCAACGTATACTTACTTTGTTTCCTCAACCTCTACTTCTAGACCAACCTCCTTACAAGAGAATTCCTTTTTTTTTAGAAATGTGTGTAGTAATATAAATGAAGGCTGTTTTAAATTGCTCTAAAAATTCCTTCTGTTTTTTATTTAACTACGTAGTACCCCTGTTGCCAGCACAGACGTGACCGTATATCGCACCCCTGCTTCGTATTGTGGCGTCCCCGGGTTCAAAATTCGGCACGAATCCCGGCATATATGACTTGAGTTGTTCGTCATTATTCATAGTCACTCTGGTGGTCTTCGTTGAAAACATGTGAAGACACCTCGAATTGCTAGGAATTCTGTAGCACCGAATATAAAGCTCACACTGTCTCCTGCTTTCACGAAGAAAATAGACTAACCTACAGTATTTAACACAGTAATTATTTATTTCCACAACTTTTGTTTACATTTATTTTTTATAGTCCATATTTCTGTCTTGAGGAGAAAAATTCACTCAGACTGTTATGGAACGTAATGTACGCTGTATCAAGGGACTGTGAAATCTATAAGCTGGTTCTTATCAGTCATTCATAGTAATTGTTTCATTTTTTGTTACGTTCGATTTCATGAAGTATTTCGGACATACTGGCCGTAAGTGTCGAATCACATCCCTACAGAAATTCCTGGTAAACAAGAAACAGTATGGCAAAGCCATGCTTTGTTGCAGTGAGGGTTTTACGGGCACGAGCTCAGACAAAAGAGTGTGACGCATGTCCTGTCAAGTTAGGCGCACACGCAACGCAAAACTTGGTTTCACGGAAGCGCTGACCCGAAGACTGGCGCTTAATAGAATTTTTTTTTCATATCGGTGATGTTATTCTTTCATTGCTTTCAAATTCATTTTGTAAACTGAAATATAAGCTTAATCAAATATAAGCTTAAGGAAGCTTAGCGCGTCCCCCTTGAGCAGCTGATATTATCTGAGGTAGCCAGGAAAGTTCTAGCTTTATAATTTGACGCTGAAACTCAGGCAAATGTTCGCTGTTTGCTTTGAGAACCACAGGAAACACAGAGGCCACGTTCATTCTGAATGAAAAATTAATGGTATATTGAGTGTAGCCGGTAGTGCAAGTTGTAACCAGTGTGAAACGAACGAAACGTAGTAATGCTGTGTCAGTTCTGCAAATTATCAACCACTGCAGTTGCTATAAATTGTTTAAATTTATTTAATATATCTTATAATGGAATTGTTGAAGGAATGTGTTTCAGCTCGACTGTGATAATTACAGCCTATCATACTGTATTCCTCAGACCCTTATAACACGACTAATGCAGATAATTGCAACTTCGGGGTAAACACTGTAACGCAATAATAGGATGTTATTTAGTCTGTAATTACATGGCGCTATGTCACCGTCATCTACTTGCGAGTTTAAACGTGCGTGGAGGTGTACCTCCGCTCCCGCACATCTTCGTGTTGTGATGCTTAATTAAGCACTAGCACACCTTTACTTTATACCTTTACTGGTACATTTACATATGTCTTGGCTATTTTGAGTAGCATTTTTATCCACTGGTGCGGATGAATGTGATACAGGGCCTAGTGCTGCGAGCCCATGTCTTGAAACCGTCTTCCGCGTAAAGGATTTAGCCACTTCCATTGTTCTTCTCGTTCCTGTGCACACACACACGTTTCAATTTCTCCTAACGCGTTATTTCCTGACGCAGTTATAATTGGCTTGCTTCCTTTATCGGGATGACCTGTCAGTGATTTTCTTTAGTGTGCTTTTATCCCAGCGAACATCCTGTAGTATTTTTTTTTGTACTCGCGCCTTTTATTTCGTCCTGACATCTTTAGTTCTTACAGATAAATCCTTAGCGTCACTTTAAGTTTTACCTTTCAGTGAAAAACAGGAGTTGCATGTTGAGACACTAGAAGGTAATACGGAAGCAGTCGTTTTGTTTTACAGAGGCCTTTTGCACTGTGTGCGCATACGTACCTGTGTGTTCCCAGCTGGGGAATGTGGGGCTTTCTCTGATTATAAGCTTTGCCGAACCTGCCACGGAGGATGTGAAGTTATCGTTTATTTGTGATACACGTGCTGCTCTGAATGGTTCAGGTATTGATGTCTCTGTGGCGCTTTCGGTTTGATTTGTTTCAATACAGTTGTCCAACTCAATCTAAAATATATTAAATTCCTTTCGTAGAATTTGGTCCGGAGCTCTGGGGGAATGAAGGGTGGAACATCCGTCGGCTCATACTGAATGTAGCCGAACTGTATTCAAACGTGCCTTAATTGCTATAAAATTGTATTTGTTTTGTGGCAATAGCACGTGTTTGAGATTTATGTAATAAACTGTTTTCCATTGACGCAGAGATATGTCTGCGACCTGTTGTCATCTGTTTGGGGCTTCATTGTGTAATGGCTAAAGGCGAGACAGAGATCGTTCATGACGATGTAAAGGAAGGCCTATAGGCTATAGTTGGCATCTCGGTTACCAGACAGAATGCACAATTAAAAATTAATGGATTGTGACGTCTTGATATTTTAAACCTGTCGCTGAGGTCCACTGCATAAAATGAAAGCTAATCATTTTACGGAACGAGGCTGTGTAGACATGTTTCGTTGCATCTGATTCTTAGAACAAAACAGTGAATATGTTCCGCAAGAACAGTTCTGCTTTGTACAGGCTCCTCGAGTGTTCTTTGCGTTGTAGGAATTGAACTTTTACATGTGTATTATTTAAGACGTGTGCTTCAAAAGTTTAACCTATTAAAGACGAAAACTTACCCGAATTGCACGTAAAGATTCAGTTCCTACCGTCTCGTAAACATTAAACGTCTCGGTTATTTAAACAAGACCGGCAATGTATGTATAGACGTAGCATTGAGGCGCGTTCGCGTAACCATTTTTGCCGTGAAACGGCAATAATTTTTACCTATTCTGAGTGTGTGTCTGTAGCCTTAGATACCCAGCATGCAAAGCGCATGCACCGTATTGTATTGTCATCTGTGACGTGTCTGGTTGTGTAATATTTTTCCACATTATCTCACAAACGGCACGATTTTCGGGAAAAAATTACTGAACATAAACTGTTTTTATTTTCTCTGCAACTTTTGTCTGGAACATTTCCAATTATGAAATAAAATTCATTCTGAAATATTTTAAATTTTGTACTAAAATTGTAAACGTATTTTTTTCTTTCTTATATATGAAATTTAGGTTAATGTCCTAGTAAATACTGCAAGACTGTAGTAGGGAATGTTTGCAGGGCAGTTAGTAAGCTGATATAGACAGATTAGTGAAAAATAAACAGTGCCAAATTTCTCACTAAAGATGAACGCTTTTTCATGCTTGTAAAGTTATTTAGACATGTCAGTTAACAGTGGTAAGGATAAAACTTACATTTTTGGATCCTGAATATGTATCTTTTTTCTACTTGAACCTATATCCCTCTGAGTTGGCATAGCTTTTGTGTTCCTTTTCTAGAAATATTTTTATGGGAATAAGTAAATGATAATAAAAACAAGTCATAAGCCATAAATAAATAAATAAATAAAATAACAAAATATCCTCTGTGTGTGTATGTAGGGAAATATGAGTGGGCATGTCCTGCAGTAATATGCAAACTTTAGCTACTTTGTAAAAAGGTGAATGCGGCCCACGAATCTTTCTTCCATTAAAATGTGGCCCTTCAGGAAGTAAACGTTGAAGACCCCTGGCCTAGGCTATGTGATGTCTTGCAGCATATTGACTAGTATTTTTTGACAGAATCCTTTATTTCACAACGCTTACACATACAGTATACGTACTGTCATTTCTAGCGAAAACGTCTGCACGTAAACGACCTATAAAAGTGTAGAGTGTTGGCTATATGCAACAAGGCCTTTGTACAGAACGAGTGTCTGTGAGGGTCTTTTGTATTAGCAGAATGCAAAAAGTACCTGCCAACTTAATTTTGTTTACTGTTGAGTTTATCTCATAAGCTATAGGATGTGGTATGGAAAAAGGAGAAAGGATTGCCGAATAATTTACATCGTGTTGTATAAGCAACCCTACTCTTCCAGCGCTGTGTGTAGGCTGTCTAGTTGGTACGGAAGAATATGAGCAAGCTTGTGGTTTGTGCTGAGTAATTATTATTCGCATACAGTAAGACATGATTCATATTTTCCGCTGCTGTATGCAGTGTGCATATATTACACGCGATGCCTTTTAAGCCTTTCTGTATAATGAATAAATGTTATAAAGTGCAGAGGAAGGTTGAAGAGAGACAGACATGTAGTAGTAACGATTTGAAGGTTAACGTGGATTATATTTAAAAACTCCGTTCATACCACGCAGTAAACATGCTCCGTTTCAACTGTCAACAGCAGTCAGTTAACACTAAAAGAAATAATCATTGTTTATTTTCATATCCATGCAAAAACATAAAGTGCACTCTGTGTACGGAACTGACAATATGTCAGTGGTAATCTTTGTTATGCATACAGTAACCATTGGGCTTTAAAAGTGTAGAAATATTAGAGGCATTTCTCATACCTGCATTTATTTAATTCTCAGTGTCTCAACAGTCACATTTCGTAGACTCACGTGGAGCACTTTAACTAAGTAACTAACTGGCGGACACCACGGGGAAGTGTCTTGTAGAAGCTAATAGTCGCTCAGCTATTGAAGATATTCCTTGTGTTTTGTGATACCTTAAGATGCAAAAGCTCCCGTCACTCACAAAATCAAATGTAAGTTGGCCTGTTTTAGACCATGTGCCTCTTTTTTTGACCTATTTTTTGTTATCAGTATCTTTGCTGGACGGTCCGTCCAGTTCCACTCAGAATCTCAGTTCGAGGAAGCCCGTTCTCGAGAAACGTATTGAGGTAGTTCCTTAACCCTTTAAAGGCGAAGCGTATCTGTTTTATATAAGGACTCAGTGCGTACCGCGCTGTAAACACTCTCCACTTCGGTTATAAAAACCAATCTCTTAATGTGTTATAAGGTAAAAGTTGCTGTTTGTTCTGAGATCCGTACAAAACACATAAACGCAATGTGGGCACCACGCAGAATTTTTTAATGTTAAACCTGCTGGTACGTAAAGTTACCGCTAGGCTTTAAAACGTTAAAATAGCGCACGATCTCTTGATGACTCTATGACCCAAGAATATAGTCATGTTGTCAGACCTGGGCTGCATAACCTTCAGTAGCTCATGGCTTATGGCTTAATGAGTCATGTGACAGCAATCGTAAAATGATTAGCATATGTGCCTGTAGTATGTCATGCTAGCAATCTTTGTAACGAAATTACCTAGTCGACATATCAGTTATCACGCAAACTGACCCAGTGCGCGTGGGCTGCCGAATTCAGTACTTAACGCGGTTTGTACGCCGAGTGGGAAATTGAATTTAGTTTAATCGTATATATTGTTATAAAGTGCTGAAGAAAGAGCAGTGATGTTACGAGTCGAGCAGGCAGGTAGAAGTGTTTTTTATTGCGTGAAGCAGGCAACGAAAGGAAACGCCCGTTTGCCTCCTATAATTGTTATTATACTAACGAAAAGAACGCGCTAAACTTCATACAGCCTCTTCTGTATTTTTCCTGCTAGATCAGCGAGAGAACGTCCTCGATTCCTCCACTTTGCCTCACCCAACCGTTGATTCGAACTGAAGAGCTATTGATCTATCCTAGGAGCAGCTTACGGTAGTTTATTGGCAAGCAAAGCGGTTTTTTTGTTTCGCGAGAGATGGGTATTATTTTCTGTTCTTGTTTATTTGACTATGCTTTTACTTGATAAGATTATATAGCGTTGAATAGTAGGCAAGTGAATAATGAATTCGAGAGATAGGGGAAGCAGTCGGTCAAGCGTTTGACACTTAAGTTCTCCGTCAATGTTTGCTTGTGGGGACGCAGGAAAGGTACGATAAACGTGTCAGGATGGGTGGTTTACGGGCCGAGTGGGTACTTGTGATACGCTTAATGCGAAGTTGGCCATTGAGGAGCTACATGAGTTACATAAGATAGGCGGAGTGTCTGGCACGCATGGGGGAAGTAGAGGTGAATGCGTGGTTTTTATGGGGAAACCTGCAGGATTAAGACCACTTTGAAGACGTAGGACTGGATGGGAGGAAAGTATTAATAGGGAATCGATTGAGGGTACGTGGAATGAGAGAATCTGGCTGAAGGAAGGGATAAGTGGGGGACTTCTGTGAACGCGGCAGCAAACTTTCAAGTTCCATGAAATACCGACCATTTTCTGACAGGCTGAGGACCTCTTAGCTTTTCAAGGACTCCGCTCCATGTAGTTAGTTAGTTAGTTAGTTAGGTAGGTAGGTAGGCAGGTAGGTGGGTAGGTAGGTAGGTAGGTAGGCAGGTAGCTTAAGACGACGCTGAAGTGCTAACTACAGCCACTTGACCGCCGTGAGGTCTTTCCACGAACTTGGCGCTAGTAACAGTTCAATTTTACAAAGTGTTTATTCATCTGCTAAGGAACTGTGTTCCCAGCCCTGCGATTCTGTCTAACATTCCAAGTACAACGGCTAGCGCTGTGTAGTTCTGTGCTTGTGTGGGAACACATTCAGGTATGCGGCGACAGTAATGCCGGTGTCTAGGAACATTATTGCAGTATTCTCACTTTCATGGGACACAGTATGGGAGGGAATAAATCCTTGTAACAGATGGAGGTCTTCTACGTTTTCTTTGCTCGCCTTGTTTTATTGCCGCCCACTTTCTCATTAAACCTCTAATTATATCAGAATTCGGGGTGAATTTTCTTGCTGAGTGATGGTTCACAATTGCTCGGGAAGTTACAAAGACGCTGTTCTGGGTTCACTCATAACGATAGAAGTTTATGGAACACGCTCGCCGCAATGTAGTTTTGGAAAATATTACGCTCAGAAATTACATTTTGATGTCAGTAGAAACCTCACATTCTGTAGGAGCAGCAACATATTGCTTTTGTACGGATGAAAGGTATATGCACCCTCCGTGCATGGATGTGTTAAGAACGTTTCAAAAATTTACGGAAGGAGAAATAGATTTGCACAGTCCATAGGAGGTGTTTTTTAATTTTTCTTTTGATTCCGAAACACAACATATTCTTGAGAAATATTTTAACGCTTTGAAGTCTGCGGTCCCTTTACGTAATATTTAAAAAGTAATTTCTTACCACAAGCTAAACACACTGCATCTTAATTGTAGAGAACAGTCGGATAATGCCATTTAGAGAAGTAATCCCTGTTTAATGTAAGAATAGTATGGAGCAGGTAAGTAAAGTAGGCTGTGTGGGCGAAGTGTGGAGTCTAGTCTTACGGCAGGTGGTACATAGTTACTGTGCCTCAGAGGGTTGTTAATATGATCTCCTCCCCTGAAGTTTTTCTACAGAGATTTTCCGTGGTGCTTAATATTCTCCCTGGCGGACAAAATACCCAGCCTGGTTCAGTCCTGTAAATTTAATGACCCTTTCAGTGTCGGGTGAATGTTTAAAATGATGTACTTCATCGTGCCGATCTCCAGCTCGCAATCTCTTGTCTTACATAGTTCTATTCGTACGTCCTCTAATTTTTCGCAGAGTATATTTTTCGTGCAGTTGGTTTACGGATATTGTAATGTTGAATACGAATATCTGAAAACAACAGAGTGCATTTTGTTGGGCTGAATATTGTGAGGTTTGATTAGCGACAATGCACGGTCTGAACAATATAAGACTCACAATAGGCGTCTTCACGGTTGTTAAAACTTAACGTCTGAACACACCAACTTTTTCCCTTCTTGCTTTTTCACTTCTCGCATCATGGTTTTTATTACGGGGACGCCCCAGTGCCCCCACATCATTTCTCATATATAATGAAACTTTTTGGAAGCGACAGCGCTGGCCTTGAATTTTGCAGTCGGGAATCCAGCAGTTTCTTTACTTCAAAGTTGTTATGTCCTCCTTACTGTCTCCACGTCTAGTGTCCCTGTGAACAGTTTTATTTCATTTTGTCTTTGAAGCTGTCTTTGGGGTAGAAGAATTTGTTGCTGAAATTCGCTGCTGTGAGATTGTCAGATCTCACTGTAAATATTAATTGTCCCATTTTTGGTACAGAAACAAGTTCAGTTTGCGGCTGGCCTGCTTGGAAACACTGAAATGGGTTATCTATGTGAAAGTACGAGTAATTAGTGTACAGGGAACAGTGTTATTTTGCATGCTGTGTGCGTGTTTTGCAAGCCTGTCTGGTGAGTTGTATTTCGATGAGTAATTGTATTCGGCGACAGGTTAGCTGCCGAGCAAATACCTGGACAGATGTCTGTCTGCTCGTGCGTGCATAGGCCTGCAGGCTATATACTACGATCCGTGTTAGGCAGTTCACTAGTCAACGGTTCGCTATTGTTTTGTGAGTCCTGGCTTGAGCAAAAAGCTGCTGATTATCACGCAGGCATTCTAGAAACGTGTTGACCTGTACCTCACTTCAATGTGGTTTATTTTACAACTCCATCAGTGTCTCGGGCTATATAGCATCAATGTTGGACTGATTCCTGAATGATTAGTTGGAAAGGATTTCGAAGGCTGCGTAGCTTGATAGAAGTAAAGTGACTGTATTTTACTTTAGCGGTTCTGTGAAGCGACAGAAATACGACAGGGCGGGCTTGTAAAATTTATGGGTGCGAGGTCGCTTAAGCGACTACATTTCTTTGATGTCGAAAGAGCAGGTCAGCCTTGTAACCTCTGATTCTCACTTTCTTTCTTTGTGGGAGGTCTTGGAATTTTCGGTTTATATTTTGACATTATGTTTTTGAGTCTTCTGAAGGTCTCATTGCTGTAACATTTGAAAAAAGTTGGATTCTGCTTACTGTCTTCAAACATCTGATATGATTTCTACACATTTTATAAACAGAGAAAGGCAATCTACCACATGTGTTCCAACCACATTATATACTGAACCGCTATTTTTATGGCAAAGTTACTGAGTGGTGGGTTCTATAATCACACGATCCGCTAGTGCTGCCATTTGTGCTGTATTGTCATTTACGTTATTTGTCAGGCTTCGTAAGATACAAGTGCAATTCAGCTTCTTTATCAGATATTGGCATTTCAGAAATCGTTTTAATGAATGCCGTTTTAAGCAGCATGCATTACACTTTCGTATTACGGTGTAATCCTTTTTGTGTTTACTGCCCCTTTCAGCGATTCATATTGGCTTCGTCTGACAGGATGATTTAGTAAAGAACTTAGCTGGAGTGAAATTGTGTGGAATGTGGCCGTCCTGGTTGTACTGGCATCCGAATCTTCTTTTCTATCTTCCAGTTTACTGTTGTGTTTCGTCTTTTATGACAATTTTTTTTTGGTGATTTGTCAGCGAAAAGTTGCAAAAGTGCACCCATTATTTTTGCCGCGCGTGTGTAATCATGTAACATTTGGAGAAATTCTCAAAGACAGCCATGAAGTTTGTCACATGAGAGCTCCATTTTACCATTGTCAACACGTGCTAATTTTTGTTAAAACCTTGCAACACTAAGTGACTCCTTACATGAAAACCTATGTAGTTGCGTTTGTGCACGCATTTCTTGCGTACTCCGCGCGTAAGTCGCCAATTGTTCGTAGGAGCCTAACGCCTAATCCAGCACACACTCTTTGCCTATACGCTTTCTATATAGTGAGTCTGATAATTGCGAGATAATGAAAGCAAAGGGAGCGAACGCGCCTTGATTGTAAAGCCGTGCGGACATTTTGTAACTTGATTTATGCTTAGTTGTTTACTTTAAATATGTAATTATGCACATTGTGTTAGTGAATGAATGGGCAATGTATTTCGTCTTTTATGTATGTCATCTGCAGCCGTGGTTCGCCTGACTCCCAGGTTCCCAAGAGCCTTTTCAGTTTGAAACGGCTTTGTTTTGCATGGGTGATACATCCTCGATTCGCGTGAGATTGCTATGTGTCGATTTCCTAGGCGTGTAAGAACATTTGTACTTTTAAAGGACTGTGGGAGTTAGGTCCTTCGTGTGATCAAATCAAGAAGAATGAGATGGGTGGGGCATGTGGCACTGTGGGGGCAGGAGAGGCGTATACAGGGTTTTGATGGCGAGACCTGATGGAAGGAGACCACTTCTAAAACCTAAGCGTAGGTGGGAGGATAATATTAAAGTGGATCTTCAAGACGTGGGATGAGGAGGCATGGACTAATTGCTCTGGCTCAGGATAGGGACAGGTGGCGGGCGTTTGTGAATGCGGTAATGAACTTTGGGTTTCATAAAATGCAGAAAATTTCGTCAGTAGTTTTCTTGTTAGCTTCTCAGGAAAGACTCTGCTCCATGGAGTTAGTTAGTTAGTTAGTTAAGTTAGTTAGTTAGTTAGTTAGTTAGTTAGTTAGTTAGTTGGAGTTAGGTTCTTCTAATTGTCTTGTTAAGTGTTTGTTTGTGTTATGCAGTGGCGGAAGAAATCAATAAGCCCTGTAGTGATATACCAATTCATAGGTGAAACATGAATACGTAAATCATGCCGTAGTCGCACGTAATATGTGAAAGGGGATGCAGTGTTGTAGAACGGTGAATTGGAGCCATACGTTGTGTGATGCACACGAATAGTACAGAAACTTCTAAAACAAACTGATAGTGTCACTAAACTTAAGAATTTGTGAGTTACGAATTAAACGTGCTGTAATTTCAAATGGTGCAGTAAGACGCGGATGCCTATCTCAAGTATAAAGTATTTCCTAAGTGCCAGCAGTTCCACAGTTTGTTTACATGTCCTTGTGTAAAAACGTAGAGCTGCTGTTTTGTGTATTAATTTCGTTTTTAAGCCCGTTTATACATTCCGGATAATGTGAACTTGTTTTTCTTGTTTGTTGCAGGTGAGTATCGCTCCGTCCGTATTTGTGGTGCTCATGGCGATCGTTGGACGCATAAACGAGTATGTGTTGTCGTAAGTACTGATATTTGAGCATATAACACGAATATTACTGATTACATGCAAGAACAAGAGCGAAACTAAAAAAAAATTTTTTTTTGAAATAATAGAAGGAAACGGCCTTGAACAGATGACATTCCGCTACCGACTGAGGAGACGAGACTTGGGGCGAGCAAAACGATGACAGCGATAGTAAGATCACCTTCGTACGCACAGAAATGGATCTTAACGATGTATTCGTAAAAGATCGTTATATCGATGTAGATCGCCAGTTTGCGCTTTAACGAAACGTCTTGTTGAATTTTTCTACATGAAAGAAAGTCTTCGCCACGGGGTAGTTTTTCCTGTTTAATATTTTTATTACATAGCAACCTACTGTAGACTCATATTTACAACGCTGTATCATTTTACCGCAGCATTCTCGCGTATTATAGAGTAACGGAGTGGCAATGCCGAAACCTCCATCTGTGCTTGGTGGCTGCCAATGGTGACGTCTGTACGATATGACATGGCTGCTGGTATTTTATTAGGGAGAATTATCTTAGTGCCTCAGTGTGTGTTTATCTTTCTTTTGAAACCTTCTCTGATGTTTCCTTTCGTTGCTTCTTCCGTTGAGGGCTGATGACGTACTGATAACCCGAATACGAAGTGGTCAGAAATAGCTGCTTGTGTTGACTGTGAATCGTTTGGTTGTGTGGATTTTAAAGGGTGCGTTTGATCGATGTATGAGTTAGCATGACGCTTTCTTGTGTCGACGCAGGTGTCTGTGGTTTGTGCCCTGTGTTCTTTTCTATAGCTCTGTTTCTAACGCATCCGTCTGTCCGCTTACTTGTGTTACCTTTGCCCTTTAAAAGCCGGGGGTGGCCATTTGACTTTCAGCGCACCTTTTATGTAAAACGTGAATGTTGTGTGAACCGAAAAAAAAATAGCGTTATGAAATACACGGCATTTTGTAGGGAAAAAGAACTGAGACTGTGCAGCATGTCTCAAAAATGCAGTAAGGATCCTTGTTGCCTAAATGTATCAAATATGTTTTTTGGGGTTCCAGCTGTAAGTCCATCCCGCATATGGGACGCGAGGCTGTTAAATATTAGTAAGAAGAAACGAAAAAATTTATGAGCTTTAGGATACTTCCAATAGAGATAATAAACCGGCATCTGTCACATAAGAATCAGAATTATTCTCTATTGTATCGCGACGAAAAGTGGGATGAGTTACGTGAAACTGAAACAGTTGCCTGTGGAATAAAGGTTAACCTTTTAAAGACGAACCGTATCTGTTTTATATAAGGACTCAGTGCGTACCGTGCTGTAAACACTCTCCACTTCGGTTATAAAAACCAATCTCTTAGTGTTTTATAAGGCAAAAGTTGCTGTTTGTTCTGAGATCCGTACAAAACACATAAACGCGATGTTATGACAATGTAGAAATTTTGAATGTTAAACCAGGTGCTACGTGAAGTTACCGCTAGGCTTTAAAAGGTTAATGAAGCAGCAATAGCGGTAAGGTGCACTAACGCTTTACCACTTTCTGGCATTTGTACAGTCTTTGAACTTCATACGCTAATACACAGAAACCAAATCTGTCTCCCCCGTTTTACTCAGTTTAGTCTCCATCCGAGAACCTGTGGGGTGTAATGCGTAAATATATCTGTATGGTATTTACACGATGTGTCTGCTAACAGTCCCACGTCAGTTAACAATCGAAACGGTGTGAGATGTTAAAGCGTTTCGTTTATAGAACTCAGGGTGCTGTGCTGCGAACAAATAAATCTGTGTCTGTTAGGCCTACTTCGCAAATTCAGGGTGTCACTTGGCGACACTTTCTATTATGCCATTCTGAGTGACTGTAATACCGTTTTTCTTCTTCCTCCTCTTCCAATCATATGATGCCGCGTAGTCTGGTAGATGCTTACCAGTGTTTTGGAGTAACCTAAAGATGCAGGCAGCCTGTTCCTCCAGAATGTTGCTATCGAGCTACCAGCTACACGGCGTCATACCCACATCGGCCTAATCTCAATATTCACCGCCATAAGAATTTAAATTCTCAGTTTGCTGAATAGTTCTGTATTTTTGTAACGGACAGTGCACAGTTGGTTTTCATATAAAAACTGCATTCTGGCTGTGTGTTTTGTATGGATGACGATTTGAATGGTAGGGGATATTTCTTTCATAAGGGTCTTAGTGCATTTACTTAATTCGTTCAAAAATTTTGTTATGAATCTCTTAGGAAATTTGATTTTGGGACACTGACCGAAGTGTTTTGCTGGCAGATGGAACATTCAGGAGACGAACACGGCCCTGTGAGAGTGCAGGAAAAAGTGGTAATTCCGGGCATCGTTCCTAATTTGAAACGCTGTTTACTTGAAGTTCATGTGCATAAATCGTCAAATATAAAACTAGGCGTCGGCTTTTTACGTAATTAGATCGAGTTGACTCTGACTTCGTTAGGGATACTTTCCAACTGCGTAGTTGCTGCGTAGTTCGCTTTCTTTGTCCTTTGGACCGTCCATTTATTCACGAGCGATATCCCTTGTGAAGCTTATCCTACTGGAAGGACCCGGTAACGTGATCAGCAGAAGACTCCGAGACTGCCATATTTAGAGTGGAGGGCGGGGTTTGTTGCGTGGCGTGAAGGGACGACCCAAATCCGTTTCTGCAGGCCCTTAGGGGATCAGTTCGTTCGTACAGATAGCCTAGTTAATCAGAGACGAAAACGACCATTATTGCCACTACACCATCACCACCACCACCACCACCACCACCACCACCACCACCACCACCACCACCACCACCACCACATCATCATCATTATAGTCATTATTAGTAACATAATTTTTATTAGCTCTTCCATATCGTCTTCGCGATATACCGGGTTCAAATCTCGGTCTGGGCTCCGGCCGTGACAGGTGTTTCGTACTGCTTCTCTGTTTCGTCCATATATGACGGAATTCCATCTCAGATATTCATGGCAGGCTAGGCCACGATCTCTTCCTTGCACATTCTTTCAAATTTGTTTTTCAGTAATCGTTCTGTTATTCGACTGGAGAAGGCTAATCCGAGCCACTGCAGAAGTCGAGTGAACCATAAAAAAAAACAAACAAACAAACAAATTACGGTGTGTAAAGTGGTTAGTGCCCTCTGTAAATAGAGGCAGTAGGCGTATGTTTCTTGAGAACGTTGCTACCCATGTGCCAGAACAGACAGTTTTAACCCAGATTACAGTGCCTTATTAAATTAAGTTTGTGTGCTAGCAGGAAGGATCCAAGTTTCTGCTAGCAATGTCGTGTAGTTTGTAATGACAGTTTGTGTTATTTGTTTTATTGCAGTCGGTAAAGTGTGTGGGGACCGGTGCAGAACAGCTGACCGCGGACTGCGAAACTTCGAAGGGATTTAGTAACCTCGCGTACACAGAGCAAATCACAGGCTTATTAAATCGCAAAGATAATGTCCACGTTTAAACACGTACCGCATTTAGAACAGACCCTATAAACTTAATGTATCCTTGCCTGATATGACTAAATTATTGGGGCGACCTTTCGAGTGTGGAGTAAAACAACATGTAGAACAGGGGTAGACAAAGTTCCCTTGTGGCGTTACACGTTTACGACAAATGCATGTTGCCAGTATTCTTCTTCAGAATGTATACTTTGTGTGTTACATTCTTTGTGTATTAGCATTGTTCCTTAGGATGAGGCTCTTTTGTATGTATCATACAGCGTGTATACTTATAGACTGGAAGACCTATCTTTCTGTGCGTAAATGCGTATTTTATGCGTTTCGAAAACCTTTAAATTATAAATATTTCTACTGCACTTATGAGTATAGGTATAACTGGAAGGACATGAGAGAGTTCGGAGCATCTGGTGTGGGTTAGGCGTGGCATGTAGCAGGCATGGAAGTGGCAAGATGTGCACACAAAATTGTAGTCGGGAGTCTCGGAGAGATATACCATTGCCGTAGATGGAAAGACAGTACTATGATGCATCTTTGGGACATAAGTGTGAAGGTGAGCTTGATTGGACTGAAGTGGCTGAGGACAGTGTCCAGTGGCAGGATCTCATGGCCGTCCGTAAGTGAAGGGCAATTTCTTGACTAGCGGATTGCCTGCTTCCTTCTTATTCAGGACTTGGTTGGATGGACTTATTTCGTGTCTCTGGGCCTAGCAGAGTGATATTTTTTCCGCCTCTACAGTCGTTTTACTCTGTAGCATTTTGTCATTGCAGCGTACCTTTCTTTTCACTGTCAGTTGCCTTTGTTTTGGTGTTTGTAGGTCTGTAGTGCATCCATAGCTGTGTTGTTATTGTTTTTTTTTTTTTGCGTTAATTGGAAGGGTGTGTTCCATATAACGTTTGCAAGCTTTGAAGTGGGTTTGCACATCAAACAGCTTCACAGCTGACATGAGTTACTGCAGATGATGCTACAAGTACACTGCGGTGTATACTTTAGTTGTGTTTACTTACGAATTAACCTTTTAAAACCTAGCGGTAACTTTACATACCGCCAGGTTTAACATTAAAAAATTCTACGTGGTGCCTACATTGCGTTTATGTGTTTTGTGTGGATCTCAGAACAAACAGCAACTTTTGTTTTATAAAACATTAAGAGATTGGTTTTTGTAGCCGAAGTGGAGATTGTTTACAGCGCGGTACACACGGAGTCCGTATATAAAACAGACACGCTTCTTCTTTAAAAGGTTAATACGTTTATACGTTATGATTATTTGCATCGTTCTCTCTTGTTTCCTCAGCTACGATAAGGTGGTACATCCGGTTGGAAACAACTTGTGAGTGAGGTGTTTTTTAAGCATATGATCTAACAGTGCTGTCAAGTACTGAGATTATGTAGCGTCGGTGATAAAGAAATTAAATACGTGTGTGTAGTATTGATGGAGTGATACTGATAGGGTAAAGGCAGAGTAGTCAGACAAAACGTTGCCCGACTGCTTCTTTGTCCTCCACGAATTTCACATGGGTTGGTCCATTGTTGGATCACAGATCAGCTATGGCTCGTGATGCATGGAATATGCTGGTAATGCATCCGAACTGTAATTCGTGTGCACCCCATCTAAATGTCTGACAGTTCATCCACTTTTATGTTCATTCAGAGTTTTGTGACATTTAATGATGTTTCAAGTTTATTCCAGGTATCAGATGTACCTTGAAATATGGCTGTGCCACTGCCTCTTCAATTCTTGCCCTTCGCCTTTCAGTCGTTATGCACGATCACATGCCGTTAAATAATATCTGAAGTTGATTTTTCGTCGGTAAATTACTGTGGGTTGTTTTGTCAGTCGTTGGCACGCAGTTTGCGGTGTTCGTGGGCTGATAGCTGCACTGGCACAGTTTGCACGTCATGTTACTTTGTCATTTATTTGTATATTTGTGGTGCAGCTATAGAAGAACGCTGTCAGCTGCGGCATAGCTGCGATATACCTTGTGACTGTACTTTTACTTGTTGCATTATCTCGAGTTATTACTTGCGTAATTAAAAATATTTGTTGTGTACACTTTAGTACAGATTGCCCCACTCGTATGTATTGACGCGTAAAATTAAACGCTGTGCTGCTACCCCCCACCCCCACCCCACCCACCCCCAAATCCAGAATACTGTTTGATTTTAATCTAAATCTGCATGACATATCCTAGTTAAATGTGTCAAACGTATTTTGACAGTAACTTTCTAATCACGCTTCTAAACGAATTTATGAGCATGTTTTTGTAGGTAAGTGTGCATGAACACTAAAGTAGATCGTGACAAGTTTTTGAGTTGGATGTTATAAATAAGTTGTCATAGAAGTGTCTTCCTGTGTATCATAAATGTGATGGGAGGGTTTAGAGCCCTAAAGGGCAGTGTAAGGGCGGCTCTTCTGCTCCACTTGTGACGACTAAGATTGTGCCTGTCTGTCCGTGTCGTGGTCGTATCATTGCGTTTTTCATGACCGGACGAGTTTATAGGATTTATTCAACAAAATTAAACCCTAAATGGCGGTGAAGAGTCAAATTTTGATTTTGCGTGTTGTGATATCATTTTGTAGCCTCTTAGATAGGCAGCAACGTTTCGGAGAGTCATACTGTGTCGGTCTGCACGGTGGAAGCTGAAGATATTGTGTTCTTCCGAAACATCGGTACCCGTCTATAATATTGAATGACGTAATCACCCAGACGACCTCACTATGAATCTGCATTGTCTTTGAAAACTCAGCTCTTCGTCACAGATCTGCTCGCACATTGGTATGGGCATCACGCCTGCTGTCCGCTGTTTAATATTGCACACGCGGTCCCGAGCTGCGCGCGTGCATTCATCGACGCCACTACCGACAGTAGTATTAACCTTTTAAAGCCTAGCGGTAACTTTACGTATCGCCAGTTTTAACATTGAAAAATTCTTCGTGGTGCCCACATTGCGCTTATGTGTTTTGTATGGATCTCAGAACAAACAGCAACTTTTGCCTTATAAAACATTAAGAGATTGGTTTTTATAACCGAAGTGGAGAGTGTTTACAGCGCGGTACGAACTGAGCCCTTATATAAAACAGATACGCTTCGCCTTTAAAGGGTTAAACTAGCTAACACAGGCGTTTTGTGAAACTGTACTAGCAATCGAGGAAATGAAATAAATACAGACAGCCGGAGACATTGCACCCTGTGAAATCCTTTTATTGCTTATTTGAATGTTATGTCTAACCTGGAAACGATATTTTTCAGTACTCTCAGATTTGTCAGATTGGCTTGTGTTTAATATGTCTTCGAGGTACCCTGTTTTCCCTAGACAGTAGGTAGGACGCGTGCATTACATATGTATCTGCACTGTATTCATATTTCAAACAAAGAAGCATTTGATGATAGTAGTGGCTACATTTCAACATTATCTGTACTGCAGCCTTTTATGTGCAGCTACAGATATGCGGGTTTTTGAATTCCACTTACGTTTGTCTGGTCGGAATATATAACATGCGGCACCAGGGAATACATTCTAACCTTGTTCCTTTTGTTAGCTGGCTGGACGGACTCTCGAATATGGATTGCGTATGTTGTTCCTGCCTCTTGTACGGCTGCCATCAATAGTACTGTTTACTTAAAGCAAGAGTGGAAAATTCTAAGTCTACTTCGATATATTGCACTCCTTGCAGAACACGTGTTTCATGATTTTCCATACTTAGGCACGGGGCTGAACAACTGAACAGCCCACTTGTCTACTCTTACGTGACTGTGTAAAATGGAGTCCGACGAATGAAGAAAACAGTTTGAATGTATTTGTTAATAATAATTCCCTTTATATATTTCTATTTCTCCACTGATATCTGAAAATAAATTTTAAACGCTATTTAATAACCTGTATAAGAGTTGACTAATTTATTGTATGTCGTGTACTTTATTTGATCGTAAGCAGGCTGGCACGGAACAGTCACAGCGCCACGGATGTTCGAGAAATGTCTGGCGAGTAGATTTTTTTTCTTGCTCATTGGTTTTTATACTTATTTATTACTTTACGCGCTGCATATTTCATACTGTACAGGGCAATGGTTATTTTCTTGCGTTCCCTTAAGTTTTCGACATCTCGGGAAATGTTTTGAATATAAGCTGTACGCCCTGATTAAATGTATACTCTGTATTGCGTTTCAATTGTTTGTGCAGTGAACGGTCTTTACAAACAGATCGATTAATATGGTTTGAGTTCCATGTAATGTGGATATTATATTAATAATCTGATATATGTGCTGCTGAGGCCATAATATTACTGGCTTCGGGCTGTATGAAAGGGTTAGAGTTGCCAGCAGTGACGAATCGTCACTTCAACACCGATTAGCTCTTTAAAGACGAAGCCTATCTGTTTTATATAAGGACTCAGTGCGTACCGCGCTGTAAACACTCTCCACTTCGGTTATAAAAACCAATCTCTTAATGTTTTATAAGGCAAAAGTTGCTGTTTGTTCTGAGATCCGTACAAAACACATAAACGCAATGTGGGCACCACGTAGAATTTTTTAATATTAAACCTGGTGGTATGTAAAGTTACCGCTAGGCTTTAAAAGGTTAAAGGGTCCACTCAGCCTGCTAAATAACGAATACCGGCCATCCTTATCTCGGGGTAAGGCGGCCAGTGGGCCGTGCCATAGTTTAGGCGGTTAGTCGCCGACCTCTCACCGCAGAGGGCCGGGTTTGACCCCAGGTCAGTCCATGTGGGATTTGTGGTGGACAAAGTGGCACTGGGACAGGTTTTTCCCCAAATACGTCGGTTTTTCACTGTCAGTTTCATTCCACCGCTGCTCCATTACACGGAAAAACAGAAAAAACTAGTCATCACAGGGTTGCACAGTAAGCGTGAAGGCTGCGGTACGTCCGTAGGGGCCGTAAAAAACGGCCTGTGAGTGAAGCCTTCTGCTCATTTCCGTCTAATACCGTGCAAAAGGAAGCCCGGCGCCTTACTGAACACCCACAGACGTTTTCATGACGTTGTACTTAAAACACAGGGACGCCTTTGCGATATATGAGACTAAATTAGAGTTTTTGTTTCGTAGTGTGTGTAGCAAACACGTTTCTATGAAAGTGAAAGGAGCCACCAGCCTTATAAAACGAGCCCCTACTTTAATTTTCTTTTTAAAAGAAGCCCTACGTAATACCCGAGGCAAATTATCGTGCCCTTAATTGCGACAAAGAGGGCGGTGCTGTGTGACCTGTGCAGACGGCGCTTCTCCCGTGCTATATAAGCCCGGATAGAGAAATGTAATTTACATATTACTGCAGCAGAAACACCGAAGCTGGAGAGAGAGACGCATAATTTGCTTTTACGTAGGAAAGACAAACGTGTGTTGTGGGAGAGAGATAGACTGGCATTCGAACAGTGTAAGGTTCATCTAACTCACCTCGTGAGGATTAGCAACGTGTAACAGGCTGTCCTAGAAATGACACGAGTCACTTCGCCAGCAAAGATGTTTTCGTTCAGCGGTATTAAACTGCCGTATTATAAGGGCATGTCAGATTCTTATTATAGAATTCGTTACATCGCGAGAGTAGAGTCTTATAAAGTCTTTTTATAATAAAAACCCATTGCGTCCAGCAGCAGGAACTTTTGTATTTATCACTTCAGTTGTCCCGAAACACACCGTAATTGACTGGGGAGGTGCTAATTATATACATAAATTGCACGATGAATGTAATGGTGAGTGCAGTGTGAAAATGTGAATGTCGAATAGAATTGTTTTGAAGATGGGGATTTGAACGCATGTGAAGGCCCTTCTTTGATTGAACCAGCCACTAATAAACTACCTGTGTGACGGATAAACAGACGTGACGCTCTTCGGAATTTTGTGAAAGCGCTTCAAACGGCTCTTCCGCCGTATGTATGATCATGCAAAACAAAGTAACGGAACGTGCGAGGCCTCGTTCTGGTGTTCTGTATAACACTAGCTACCGCTGTTGCGCTGCAGAAAAATCCAAAGTTCTGAAATGTCATTACAAAGAGACCACTGTGCTTCTACAGGTCGTAATTAGGCGTAGTTCGCAATGAGCTTGCAGTGACACGCTGTATGCATTTAGAATCAGTTTTACCTCTGAATTAATACGTTTCCCTTTTTTATTTTGGAAATTGCAAACGAAGCTTACATACCGCATACCGCACGTTTACGTTCTTTGAATTCTTGTTCATATACAACCAGCATTTCGAAAGTTGCACAACACTTGCAGTGTGTGCGGTTCTGTTTCCTAACAAAAGGTTATGATGAAACATGCAAATAAACTTCAGATTTGAAAAGAGCACAATTCCTGCAGGTGTTCGCGAACGTTCGTGTGAATGGCGCTGTGGCGGGAAGGAACGAGCGTTTTGTGAGAATTTTTTTGGGCTGCAGGTTTAAGTTGAGCAACAGAAAACAGCCAGCACTCTGGCGACTCTAGCTAGGTGTCATATACAAATTCCCTCTTTGATCCACTAACTAAACTGATCAACTGAAATTCCGGTTAAAAGATAATACAGTTTTTTTTATCCCGTCACTTTCAGCTTTTCAGAGGCACAGATACCTTTCAAATGAAAGGGATTGTATCGTTACTCTAAGGGAACAAACCTTCTGCTCACGAGCTCTTAATTCGGTGTGGTTTTAGAGTATATTGACATCTGGAAATACGGCATGTTTCTGGTCGGTAGCAAGAACTATTGAGATTATATTTTAAAAAGAAGTTGAAGCTAGCCTTCGGCAGGTCGAATCCCTACCAACTTACTTGATTAATCATGGGGAATTTACTACAGCGCTGGTGTGGGATTGAATAATTGCGAGCCTGTCTGCCTCTTCGTTTCAGTCTAGAAACGTGAGTCTTAAGGATGCACAAAAATGTTGTTTTATGGGGGCTTCGCGATTGGGTCTCTCATTTTAAGAGGTGAACACAGACCAAGGTTTTATATGATCCATAATCCATGTGTTAATCGATTATGTGTAATAATAGTACCAGCATTGTGCACACGAGTATATTAAAATTAGTTATATACACAATTACCTTGTACTTGTTTTGCCCAGCCATGTGGCCTTCTTCGAGGACGTGAAATAGAAAGAATTCATACATAAAGGGTTAAATTGCTGAATAATCAGAAGCAATGCAGACATTTAAAATGTTATAAAATGTCATATGTGTAGGGTGATTCGCTGGAGATATACCAAAAAAATACATAAGGTAAGCTTTGGCAGAAACAAACGCATAGCGACACGGGTGAAAGAGAAACAAAAGACACAGAACTGCGGTCCGTAGATAGTTTTGTATGCATTGTGCGTTTGTGACGTAGGGTGGAAACGGGAAAAATATATGTTTCCATTCCCGTACGCTTTGCTTTGTCTCCTTCAAATCTTAACACCGCTGTCATATTTATGTGCTTCCCATGTGTGTTGAAGTTTTCTTTATGTTCTTTCTGATACGGCAGATGCTGTGGTGTAGTTTCTTGGCGATAAAGAGACACTCTATGGAACTCTTGCACTTTATCGTTTCGTGTACCTCAGGGCACAAGCTGTTGTCGGTCTATTCTTTCAGGCTTGAGAAAGTATTTCCGTCCATTTTCCATTTAGGCAATAAAGCGCGTTTTTCTTCTTTGTCTGCACATTTTACCTGCAGATTAATTATAAGTCTAGTACCGCACTTTGATCCCTTCCCTCACCTGAAAATCGTTAACCCGAATGTTTATTATACGCACCTTAAAAGTTATTGCATATTCAGTAAACTGCATGGTAAGAAACGTCTTTTTACGATTAGCCCTTTAAAGACGAAGCGTGTCTGTTTTATATAAGGACACAGTCCGTACCGCGCTGTAAACACTCTCCACTTCGGTTGTAAAAACCAATCTCTTAATGTTTTATAAGGCAAAAGTTGCTGTTTGTTCTGAGAGCCGTACAAAACACATAAACGCAATGTGGGCACCACGTAGAATTTTTTAATGTTAAACCTGGTGGTATGTAAAGTTACCGCTAGACTGTAAAGGGTTCATGATGTAGACCAACACATGCACGTAAAATGTATAAAGTTACAAATAAATGTACAAAATTGTGTGCGTGGCCGATCCCAATGGCCGCGCGGTCTAAGGCGTAGGTCTGCGGCCGAGCGCTTGCTGGGATCGTGGGTTCGAATCCCACCGGGGGCATGGATATTTGTCTTGTACAGTGTTTGTGTTATCAGGTAGAGGTCTCTGCGACTGGCCGATCCCGCGTCCAGAGGAGTCCTACCGACTGTGGTGTGTGCTTGAGTGTGATCAAATGAAATCACAAAAACCCTCCGACACCTGCTGTGAACAAGTAGGTAGAAGAGGGAAGGACTAAGAAGAATTATGTGCATTCGTTGCTAGGTATAATTAATTTCAATCACATTTCACAGAATGAATGATATCAAATCGTTACCCCGGTGCATCTCGGGCCAGATGCGCCGTTGCTTGCCGATCGCGTGGAGTTTCGTGGTAACTGAGTAGCTTCCACTAACCTACTGCCTATTGAAAGTTGCTTCACATATTGCACCTAGTCAGTAATTTCTTTAGCAACTTCGTTGACGTGTGATTTTTTAAAATAGTTCCATAGGAATTAAATGTGTAGTGTAGGCGCTAAGTATTGCTATTGTGCAGAGCGATACACTGTCAAAGAAAAATATATGCGAGCCACAGGAAACAAGTCAGTAGTCCGTTGTTTGAGAACCCTCGAAGTGAATTCTTGTAGGGTACGGCGCCGACAACTACGTAGAAATGTCAGGTGCATGTTTGTGAGTGCGGCATGTAGGCGTACCATTCTGTTGTAGGTGCAAATTCTGAGTTAGACCTGTCAGCCTATGTTAATGTGAAATTCGGTATATTTACACTACTTGGTCCTATTATGTAGGCAACACCACCACCACCACCACCACCACCACCACCACCACCACCACCACCACCACCACCACCACCGCCGCCGCCGCCGCCGCCGCCACCGCCGCCGCCGCCGCCACCGCCACCACCACCATTAAAGGAGACAGCATTTGATTCTGATTAGGATATGTAGGTCTCAATTTTTTGTAATTTTTTGTTCACTTCACTGTGTTGCTCAATGACTAACGACATTGTGGGTGACTGAGTGGACATTAATTGCCATTCAGTTAGAGCTGTTTAGGAACGGATTCTGACCTACTTTGATACGGGATCTGAGCTTCTCCCAAGGGTAACTCCGAAATTAATTATAGTCGTCAACACTGGGAAAGGCAGCTTCAGCGTTTCCTAATGGAACACTCCCACCCAGTAATAATATAAAAGAGCCGACGTGGTCTAGTGGTTATGCTGCTGCTTTGTACTTGGAGGTTCCGGGTTCGGATGTGGGCAGGATACAAGCCATCCTGACTGGCGTTCTTTGTGGTTTTATCAGTCCCTCTGGGCACATGCCGAGGCTACCTCAGATGAAGCTCACACCTGTACGTGTGCAGTCGGTGTAGTGACTAGTCTCTGGGCTGTAGGATCCGGGGTTCGAATATTGGCAGGGGCAAGATATTTTTCTCTTCTGCGTATCTTCCAGTCCGGGTCTGCAGCCCAACCGGTCTCTGGGGGTAAAGCGGCTGGGGCATTATCTTGACCACTCGCCTCCATTTAGCTCCGAGGCTAAGATTAACCTTTTAAAGCCTAGCGGTAACTTTACGTACTACCAGGCTTAACTTTAATCAATTCTCCGTGGTGCTCACGTTGCGTTTATGTGTTTTGTACTTATCTAGGAATAATCTGCAACTTTTACCTTACACGTCATCAAATGATTGCTTTTTTAAACTGAGGTAGAGAGCGTTTACTGCTCGGTACGCCCTGAGTCTTTATATTAGACAGAATGCGTTTCGTATTTAAAGGTTTAAGTGGATCTATTTCTCTAGTGCCCCTGTGTACCTTCATGGTGTGGACAGGGACAGCTTCACGTATGCATTGGTGCTGCATGTTGCACCATGTGGCCGACTGATCAGTGTACTGCAGGCTAGGTAGTCTACAGTATTCCTCTGTAGAGGAGGTTAAGTCTGCCTTAGGTGCACATTTGGAACTGTCAAGACGTTCAGACGCTGTAATGCATGATAAGGATCAGTAATCTGGAATGTTGTTATTGCTGCATTCCCATCTGAGGGGGTTGGTTGTCCATTGGCTGGGAATTTCTAAAAGTCGGGAACTCTGGAGGTAGGTCTGCTGGTTACGCCTCCGGTTCCAAACAATGAACAGAACAGCAAAGTTCTAGTGTATGGAAGCCAGCGCTCTTCTGTTTTCGTTCTGTAGAACCGAGCTCCCAGTTGGCGACCAATGCAGTTGGGAATAATACGGGAAGCATCTATTGTGATGGGATATGGAGGGGCTGGTGTTCCGCACAGCGAAGTTTCGATTTTCCTGCCTTCAGAACAACAGCCTGGTTGATGTGGAATATGAATTTACCTGATGCTTATTCCGAAATTCCCATAAGTAGAAGTTTCTATATCATGACAGATTAAATTTTATCTGGAAAAGTGAATGCTTCGTAGTTCACTTGAAAGGCATGCTTTAGATGTTTGGAACAGGTGATTTTGTGTAGAAATCTAGCTTCTAACTCGCTGTGGTTGCTTCTGCGACAAGTAGCAGGGCCTAACGAACCGTTCTTTATAGTCGTAATTATTTTAGTTTACATGAATTCGGCTGTGGCGTGTTTGCAGAAAGTGGAAAGACACTTGCAGTTACCAGTATTTTGAATTTAATATGTTGTATACCGTACATATTACAATTTAATCAGAAAAAAATCAACAATTCTGCAAAAAAAATCCACGAAGTTATATTTACATTGACTTTATCCCTACATGTTTCAGTGGACATGCCATCATATTCAGGGGATACAAAGTGTTACAGGTGCCAAAAGCATCAAGAAAGTGTAAATATCTTCATGTATACATGAAACTTCATTTATAGTAAAATCTAAGAAACAAGCAGCATACGAATGTAAAGCCAATAAACTATTCTCTATTGCGTTACACAGTTTTTGTTCTATATCACAATCATTAGGTATATACACAGTTAAAATGAAGAATCGATATTCCTCTTAGTCCGAATTGTCGGAGATAAAATAAAGTACAGAGTACACGGTAACAATAAAATGTGTCTTCTTTAAAAGGAGATAGGCTAGTTGGCTTGGCTATGGCGTTTTATATCAGATCGAAGATTAAAGGTGGAGTATAGCCCGCGGCTTGGTGTTGTGTATCCATAGTGTCTGTGTAACGTAGTATTGGCTTGCGTCTAGGTGTTCGTGGCGCGCTCAATATGATTATTGGGAACCAGTATTTCGCTTGTCATCATCAGTTGTACGCTGTGTGTGAGTAGGGATCAGGGGCTAGCATTCATTCATTGTAAATGTAGAGGTTATACCAGAGCGAATGTGCCAGATCTGTTGTGCTATGCATGCATATCCGAACTTGTTTACGTCACTTTGAGTGAACACTGCCTTCGCTCTGTGTCTGGGTAAAGGACAAGGCAGATAACGGAAGTTTTCATAAGTCGTAGCCTGCGTTGTAATATTGTTATGTAGGTTTTAGCAATAAAGATATTTATATTAATTCTCCTTGTATTAACGTTGTTATAATTATGTTCAACTTAGCAAACAGGTTGTTAGGCCTATTCAGTACCACCTTGTAACAAGAAACCTTTTTCTTTATGACGCCACAAGGAAGTAGTTTTGCAAATTGTATCGCGATAAAAACTGATTTTGTTAACTGCGTAAAATAAATCTTCAGATTGACACTGTTCACGTCCGTGAGATGCTTAAACCGGCCGTTCACTTTCGCTTCGCGGTAGAGTTTCTCAGTTAACTGCGTTTGTTACGGTTCATGGAGTCCCGAAACTGGGGGAAACTGTTAATTAGAACACTTGTTTCTTGTCCGACGCTTCTTCGTACGAGTATAAAGCGACCACTGTATGATTCTGTCAAGTGCTGTTCTGTGCGGAGTATTTTCGTCCCTTGTGTAAGTTCTGTCATTGTCACTGCCAAGTGCGTGAAGCGGGTGAAAGTCGGATGTTTCTCTTGCCTTTTGGATTCGTGTTGTACGTACATTTCCAACTGTCACATCCCGGGCTTTGTTGCGTTATCTTGCCTTCCCTACTTTTTTCGTTATATTTTGGGTTTTGTGATGAGGGTACTGTAATTGCATGTGAATCGGTTTCCTCTGTTAACGATTAAAAAACCGTGGTGGTTATTTTATGAAGCACCATGTTTCGCGTTGAGAAATTCTACTTTCGGCTCACAAAATGTATTTATGTGTGTCGTATGATTTCCCACTACAGCGTGAGATTGTTCCCTGGACAGACTTGCCGTCTTACTTCTTATGACGGAAGTGTTGCGTGCTTTTAGCGCTGTAAGGGGCGAATCTTTAAATGTAGTTCAGATTAAATTCAGTCTGATATACAGGCTGGAAGGTCGCAGAACCTGGGTTTAATTCTCGCCATGCCTAGATATTTATTCTCTTCACAGTCGCGTCCGTGGCGTCTTTGGTGCCCACACAGCTTTCTTTCCAGTGGGTGTTTTGTTTTTGGACAGTAAAGTGGCCAGGGCGTTGCGCTAAATATGAGCGTAAGGAGGGTCTGCAGTGCCACACCTTTACAATTCGACTGTGGTAATGAGTGGGGGGCGGGGGGGGGGGGGGGGGCGCGGCGTTGTGCTGTTGGTGGTGGGATAGGCTGCGGGTTGGACGATCCGAGGCTCGAAACCCAACAGGGGTGGCGACTTATTCTTCTCAGAATCGTCCAGACCGACTAAGGCTTACCCAGCCTCCTATGTAATGGGTGCCAGCTTCTTTCGCGGAGGAAAAGCGACCAGGTAGTGATGTTCAGCCCTTCCTGCCGTCTATTACCGAGGTTAAACTCTATACATATACTTCTTCTGTGTGCCTGCATGGCGTAGACAGGGACAACCTCCCCCCCCTTAATAGTCTGCGGGGGGGGGGGGGTGCCAGCCGCATTGTTATACCTCGTTTTTATGTTCAGATTTTGTAAACCCAATTGTGTTCGTTGTTTTAGAATTCTTAGTTTGTGTTGCATTTCAAGGGGGTGGTGCCAGCATGTGCCAGTACAGCTTCTCGATTCGAATGTGACTGCAGGAAAAGAATTTTATTTGAAACAAATATGTCCTGCATAAGTTCTGTTGGTTCTTAGGCCAATCACTGAGGGGGTGGCAAACTATGGCAGACTGTACACCGAATAAAATCTGTGCAGATATTTCGCACCATGAGTATACCTCACCACTGCAGGAAGGAAAACTCGTGGATTGTTTCCGTCGCGGATAATGTGTAGTGCCTGTGACTGTGAAGTAGGTCGACTTCCATTGCGAAGAATGTCTAGTGCATGTTACCAACCGTGAAAGCTCAGCACTTATACCTACGAATTAGTAATTTAGCCGTTGAAATCGCGTTTGTCAAGACCTGGCATGTCTAATACCTTTGACTGACCTACAGATCGCATTCGTTTTGGTGCGGATTGAAGGTTTGATAACAGGTCTGTGGAGTCGGAGTCGGAAGGAATTTTAGGTGGAATCGGAGTCGGAAGGAATTTTAGGTGGAATCGGAGTCGGAAGGAATTTTAGGTGGAGTCGGAGTGGGAAGGAATTTTAGGTGGAGTCGGAGTGGGAAGGAATTTTAGGTGGAGTCCGAGTCGGAAGGAATTTGTAGGTGGAGTCGGAGTCGGAAGGAATTTTATGTGGAGTCGAAGTCGGAAGGAATTTTTAGGTGGAGTCGTAGTCGGGAAAAGATGTACCGACTCCGACTCCGACCTCAGTCTAAAATCTTAACTAGATACTCCAACTCCAGAGCCCTGATAGCTACAGTAACCATTAGACTTATACTTAAAAATAGGTTATAATTTTAAAAAGTGGCCTGATGATTCACGTGGTGGTGATGAAATGTCTTATAGATTTACCGTTATTAATGCATATTGAGGTTTTATGAAGGAGTCGGAGTCGGACTTTTAAAAATCGAGGAGTCGAAGTCGGAAGTTTTAAAAATCGAGGAGTCGGAGTCGGAGCCGCAGTCGGAGCTTTTGTGTACCGACTGCACAGCCCTGGATGGGAAGTTTATATGAAAGAGAGCCTGAAGAAAATAAGAGTGTTGTTGTGATTATGTGGGTTGTGTACGTCATGGGAAGTCCCGTTGTAGATCCAGTTGATTGTTTTCTTAGTTGGTTAGTCCATCATTCGACCATATAATTACTCGGTTAATACGTTATTCCGCCAAATGTGCGTGGGACACACGCCTGGATTGCTAAATCCGTTAATTATTGCAAGTTAAAGTACTGTTGTGTATGATCAACTAGTAATGCTGGTACTGTTAATTCGGCCGAAACGTTCTTCCGTTGAAGCAAATTCCCGGATCGCAGAAGCATGAAGAACGCCAGTGATTATTTATGTGCTGTAATGCATTTTCTCGCAAAGCCGGCTGCTGTCTGTAAGCTAATAGAATTCAATCCAACTCAGTACTCGCCGAATACGAAATAAAGGTAATTCGATTGATCGTCCTCGCGTTCTGTTGATGCTGTAGATACATTCAGATAAACTGCTGCTTCTACGGCATGGGTAGGAAGAAAGATGTCTGCCACGTAGGGCAGTTTGTCAAGTACACTGGGATAAACGGGGTGAGTCTTGTAGATGGATAAGGCTCCTTCTGTGTGCCGAAATCATTGGGCTACGCCTGTTACTGATATACTGGAATGGAAGTGTCTCAAAATAACAAATTATGTTGTACATATATAGGTCAGTAACTAAGTAAGCAACTAACTAACTAACTAATTAATTAACTAACTCACTCACTAACTAACTAACTAACTAACTGATTGACTGCGTGGAGTAGAGTCCTCGTTGAGAAGCTAACAGTTTCTCAGCTAGTCAAGAAATTCCCCGCATTTTATGGAATCCGGGGGCTTGTTACTGTCTACAAAATAGCCCGCCACTTGTGCCTGTCCCGAGCCAGATAAATCCAGTCCTCGCCCCCGTCCTATTTCATGAAGACCCATTTTAGTATTATCCTTCCTTATACTTTTAACTTTTTCAAGTGGTCTTTTTTCCCTGACGTTGCCCAACCGAAACCCTGCATGCATGTGTCCTCTCTGTCACACCTGTCACATGACTGCCCTTCCCATTTGGTCAAGTCCTCGCCGTAAAAGTGTGTTGCGAAGTCATTGTAGAAATAGGAGTGTAAATCACAGTGCATTAAAATGTACATATTAGGTTCACAGGCAGTGAGGCGGTGTTCTGAAAGTGGTAATTTTACAGATCCTGGCGTGGACACTGTATGTGTTAAACCCACTTGTGTAACTTAAGCGAACGTGAAGTTTCGTTGCTGTCATTAAGTGTTAGTAAAGTTATGTGGTGAAATTTCGATCGTCATTGAGGAAAATGTTTGGTCGGTAGAGTCGATAAGAATATGACCTTTAAATTCATACGTTGACATATGAACAACACGCCGGGTATGGTAGAACTTACGGGAAACTTGAGCGTACTGCAGTGTGTGTGTGTGTGTGTGTGTGTGTGTGTGTGTGTGTGTGTGCGCGCGCGCGCGCGCCGGCGCTGGCCTATTTGTATATCCGTGGGCATATATTTGCGCGTGTATAAGAGGCAAGCGTCCACAAGAAACTGATCCCTAAACTAGGGGATTGTCGCTGGGCTCTGCAGTGTGCATAAGACCCTAAATGAAATTTTGAGTTCTTTATGCGCATTTCTTTCTTTGTTTAAAATTTGTTGAAACGTGGAATTAAGTCGTTTTTGCTGCGCTCGCTGGCTTCAGTGAAATCGACCTACAAATAGAACCCCACCTTTTTCACTGAGTTTAATAGCTTGGATTAAATTGGCTTACACGCAGAATTAAGTTGTTTCCACTGTGTTGTACAGTGCAAATGCAACTGGCTAACTGTGTCGTGTCGTGTAAGTGAAATTTGTGCATACGGAGAGTTGATATATTTTTGTTGCATTGGCTACTCCGGGTGAAACTGACGTCGAAGTAAATTAAGTCCTTTTCACTATATTGAGTGACTTGGGTGAGGTTGGCTTAGAAGTAGAATTAAGTCCTGTTCACTGCGTTGCGTACCGCGGCTGAGATTGGTTAACAAACAGAATTAAGTCTTCGTCGTTTCTTCGGAGTAACGTCGGTGTCTGTCTCGGGTGTAAAATTGACTTTTTTCGCCCCGCCGATTACTGCGGGTGAAATTGAGTTAAAGTAGAACTGAGTTATTTTTATCGCTGTCTGTAGTGTGGGTTAAAATAGCTCACAAGTATAAGTGCATTCTCTTCGCTATTATCACTTTACACTTATAATTTGAAGTCTCCAGTCTTCACTGCAGTGAGTAATTTGGGTAAGATTGACTCATAAATGTCTCTTTTAATTATGCTAGCTGTGCTGCAGTTTTAACAAGATTAGTTCAGAAGTTATTTAGGGTTGTTGGGATTTTAACTTCTCTTTTATTACTTCAAACGAACATAAGAGTGTTTTTATTGTGCTGATCACCCTTAAAGGGAAGACAAACTGTTTGCTAACCTTAGAATAATTAAGTTTAGTAATGATCCGTGAGTTACTAAAGGCGGTTAATAAACCCGCAAATAATACGTTTGTCACATTGCATGGAAGCGAGTCGGGAATCATATTATTTGTAACCGTAATATGAATAGTTGCATCAAGTTTTATGTGTGCTGCATTCAGCAATTATGCGGTTTGTGTTACCATCTCATTTCCCTTTTCGTTGAATATTGTTTGTTTTGTGAATTAACTCGATAGTTTGTGTAGATTATTTCAGTTTATATGAATATTACACTTTTGTATTTGAATTGATGGTATACGGAATACACAATTACATGAAAAGCTTTTCACTCCTTTCTGTGGAAATTATTACAGTTGAGTCCCGAATATCCAACCTTCGGTTATCGGACATTCCGCTTTGTCCGACATATCAATGCGACATGCTCTATACAGTTTTGTAGCCTGTAGCAAGGCTGCTGGTACCCATAAACTAAAACTTGCATGGATTTAGAAACTCACCGAGGCCGGTTTTTCGGTGAAATTTCGTATTGTCTGGTATTTTCGGTAATCAGACCACCTGTCAGTCCCTTTTTTTAAGTCGTGTAATCGGGACTTTGTTGCACTTTTAAATTTTGCAGTATTAGGAATGATAAAGCCAGCACAGTCGATCCTTACATTTGCTGTGTATCTCAAGAGATTCTGTTCCGGTAATTCTAGGATTGACTTCGATTCGGTATAGTTGCATATTGAAAACAGACGTATGGTGTTATTCCTTCTAACTGGGATATCATGTTATAAAACCCGTTGATACACGGTGCAGCCTGAAGTACCTGCTGGGAGAGTTTGTTGCATGTCCCGTGGCTTCTCGCCTCATGCTGTTATATTTATTCACACTGCTTGCTGGTATGTCTGCATGCAGACTGTGCTTCCATTTTCTACTCCCTCTGAAGTGTACATTTGCACAGGGATATTTATATTGTTCATACATTGTCGTGTTCACCATATTTATTAAATATGTGAAAGTATGCCCTTCGCACTGATGTTATTTCATTTGCTTCATTCTTATGCGCCTTACAGAGATCTCCAAGGGCCCGTGTAAACCATTCATTATCCTGACGCACCTTTTCTTTTAAATCACCTCTGAAGATATTTGCAACTTCGTCGTGTAGAAGCAAAAACGTAATTAAAACACTGTAATTAAAATGCTGTAAACCAGTACACACTCCGTGCCAGTTCTATGCTTACAACTTAATTTAACTTGTTTTTTATGCGTTTTTAATCGCGTTGTTTGTTGTGCGCCAATTTCATCCCCTTCGCAGTTTTGTTCCGTCTTTTATCTGCGCGCTGGCAACTGTTTTTCATTACGTGTGCGATATGTAATATTATTCTTATGGTAGCAATGGCGTAATTTTGTTTGGTTGATTCTGTGCTTTATGTTGCAATCATAGCTTTATTTGGTTTTTTCATTATGGTGCATTTGGAGTTTTTATTTTCATCGTTTGTGTGGTTATAGTTTACTTACTGTTGTATGGTGATTACTCCCTGCCTTACCTTTGTTTCTTTGTATTGTATTTTGTAGTTGTGTTTGTATGTCTTGCAACACGTGGCGTGAGCCAGAACAAAGGAATATATAGGCCAATAAAAGCACAGGAACAACAAGAAGTTTCAAAAGGAAAGCAGTGAATACATACAACAAAGGTGACAGTGAAATTAGGAAAATTATCGAAAGTATTGTAATCGTCGTGTACGGCGTAGGTTCCACCAGAACACCCGACGAGGTGATGGATTAACCACATTAAGTGCCACAGCTTTGTTGATCACCCAATACGTTCACTAGCTGGAGCGAGTTCACTTTTATTTATCACTGATACATTTATTGGTTATAGAGTTACACGTTTTACTTCATACCAGGTACCACAGGGATTCTCGAACCCCTTCTAAATTTCCAAACGACTGCCGTCAGTTACTGCAGATCTCCGTGCACTGCCCTTGTTCTCTGCTCCCCTCTTGTTGTCAGCAACCTCACCTCATCCCTCCTACCCTCTTTTTTTTTTATTTCCTTCTGTCCCTCTACCCATATCGTAGCGAAACTAGAAGGACGTAGGGTCAGAGGGTCCTTTCTCAGGGTTAGGCTGGGCACAAACACACATACAAAACAAATGTTTCCCCCAATGTTCGCCTACAGTACTCAAATGGAATACGTTATTAAATACCCAAGAGCGATTTAGAGGATGAGGAACTGTATAGTCTTTGAACAAAGACGTAGCTGCAGTATTTAGAAGACTTGGTTTTAGAAATGAGGAACGTGCGTGTACATAGTGAAACCGAGTGGTAATGATAAAGACCTCGTATTGATACTCACTGCGGAGTAATATTACCGAGGTTTGTTTTACTGAAGATTACGGGATTCCTGCGGCTGCAGCAGCTATCTCATATGCTGCAGTAGGCAGAGACACCAGCACAACGGGATTAATCACGGTTACCTTAGTTTTAACATTTTACTTAGGCTGTGTATATACAGTATTGTTTAATTGTTACACACATTTGCTGTGTATCACTGATGCGATGTGAGATTTCCTACCTGCGACAATTAGGGTTTGCAGCTTACAGTTTTTGTTGTGACCTGACGCTGGCTCTTTAATGAGCCGAAACTAGTTGCCGATAAAACGTGTGTCAGACGACTTGTTGGGTCAGATTGTAAAATTAAATGAAATGTAGACTTATTTCTCTTATTTTAAAAAAGCCCATTTGTCCGTGTCTGCCTGATTAATGCAACTCTCCTGTTTGTGTGTTGCCAATTTCTTTTTTCGCGTACGGTATTCAGACTGTGTTTTAGTCGGTGTACACGTGCACGGCAGCCGTCGCTAGCAACTAGCACTCGCACTTCAGTGTAAGCTGCATCTGTGTTTGCGTTGGATGTTCATATTCACAGCACATACTGTAACAAAGTAAAGTTTCAACGTACCATCTGTTGTCCGGGATCCAGAGTTATCTAGGTTACATAGAATTCAACACAGATGTGTGTGTGCACGACACAGACTAACATGCGGCTACATAAGGGTCTCTAGACTGGGATGTATAGCGTGTCTTAGAATTGAATGGTTTGAATGAAGCTTAGCCATTGGTGATACTAGTGTAATGAAAGTGTTACGTACAAAGTCTCGCCGAAATCTTTAGAATTTAAAAAAAAAAGTTCGTAAAGTGGATACCGGCGGCTCTTCCCCGCTGTTTGGCTGTTTGGCTGTTTGGCTGGGTTGTGGCCTGGGTATCGAAGCTGACGACTCACCCTCATCTGATACCGAGTTTAAGAATGAGTGATTCTATACTCCACTGCCCCATCTACCCTCATGGCCTGTGCAGTTCCACTTTTTAACTTTTGTTCTGATACTGCATAGTTCTGTGTTTGCCTGGGTTGGGTTGCACTTCAGTAATTGGAATGTTAGCAAGTTATTGAAGTTTGGGCTTAAAACTGACAACCTGTGGTCACTCTCCAAGGACAGACATTGTCTTCGTATCATACTTCTTTTTTGTGGTGAAGGGCCCCGCATCAGATGGTACGGACGTACCACGGCCTTGAGGCTTTTGCAGCCCTGTGATGAAGATTAGCGTGATGGTGCGTAGTTTTTTTTTGTTTTGCCTTGTAATGGAATGGTGGAATGAAATTCACAGGGGAAAACCGAATTACTCGGGGAAAAACCTGTCCCATTGACACTTTCTCCACCACAAATCCCACATAGACTGCCGCGGGATCGAACCGGGCCTCCCCGTTGAGAGGCCGGCGTCAAACAGCTTGAGCCATGGCACGGCCTTCTTATCATACTGTGCATTTAGTGTTTTGTCACATACTGTGTATGTAGCACGCAAAATACAGGTACAGGCTTATATAAAGAAGTGTAGATGCGTGTACTTTACTGTAACCGTCGTTCGTACGGTGCAGGTTCCACCAGTACACCCGACGAGAGGATGGACTGCTTTCGACTGGGTATCACACCTTTATTATTTACCCCCAATACATTCACTAGTTGCACTGAGTTCACGCTTTATTAATCACCATCAGTACATTACAAGCTACAGGTTCTACCTTTATTTAACCACCATTAATTCATGTTATTGGTTGAAGTGTCCCACTGTATTTCTGGCACCGCCAATCAGTTCTTTTATTCCAAATTCAAAGTGGGTGCCTCTTTCTTCTTATTCTCCTGAAGAACGACTGCCGCCAGTTCGGCAGACCTTCGTATATTCCCTTATTTTCTACCCCCCCTCCCCCCATCCCCGTCGTTATCACCAATCTCACACCCTTTATATATTTTTATATCCTTCTGTCCTACCCCTGTCGTAGCGAAAGACAGAAGGACGGAGGGTAAAAGGGTCCTTTCTCGGGGCGAGGCTGGACACACACACATACAAACAATATTTCCCAATGTTAGACTACAGTTACAGCGCTTGAATTCAGGAACCTTGATGCTGTCTCCCGCTGTATAAGCATTCTTCCTCTGGGCACGGTTTCATCATCCTGGAAGTGTAGACCCACACAGAATAGTGCATCTAATCATATCGTATCGCGTCACGCCGTACCGTTCCGTGCTGCCGTAGAATATCCTTAGGTTCTAGAGCATTTTATTTAAAATCTATCTACAGTTACTGCCATTGACGGGCTAAGGCTTCTTTCTGGAATGTGAGTGTAAGGGAATATTGGAAGAGCACTGCAAATTATAAGCTTTGTTTTCGCTCTGTGAAGAAATTCTATAGCAGATTTGAATTCTTAGTGGGTTTTCTGTAATAATTCCCACGTCACATCACCCAGGATCTCTGTGGAGCATTCCTTAGTCTCTCTAATAGCAAATTTAATTTGATACAAAGTCTTGTGATAAAACCTGTCGGATAATTAATTAACATCATCGAGCGCCACGTTTTAGAAGTGTAAGCGTTCAATAAACAGACGTGCCTCTTGCATGTAGCCTGCTTATTTCTAAATGCTGCTCCACAAGAGGGTCTTGTGATGAACATGCTGATGTTTCTGTAGCCGCAGTGAAATTTATTTTGCGTTTGTTAATGTGACGACCGCTTTCTTTGAGACTCTCTTCTGACAGTCCATATCAGTCAGAGTACCTCCTTTGGTGGATTCCAAATTTACTTTCGCTAGATTGCTCCCCATTCTTATTAATGACTTGCTTAAGCACAAGGAATGTTAGGCTATTACGTAGTTCAAGTACTGAATAAGTAACTGACGGAATAGTTTATATGGGGGGGGGGGGGGGGGAGTCTGTATCCGTGGATGAAGCGCTGGAGCGTAAAGCTTACCACTCGCCTCCAGTTACGAATGAGTGGAGATATAACTGCACATAACTCCACTCCGCCATATACCTTTATGTCGTGCACAGGAACAGCCTTTACCTCTACTGTGATTGACTATAGGATGGTGAAGGTCACCTTCATGTTAAATGTTTGAACACGATTCTAGCGATTTTCAGCATACTGTTTAGGTGAACCACATGTCTTTCGGAAGCAGATGCACTCGTATGTTGTTGCCACGTGGATCTAGTTTGACTAACGAAACGCTAGTCATGGCTTACATAGAAATACACACAGACAGCGAAGAGAGTTCAAAAACAGGATGCAAAGTGATTCGTTTACCTTTCTCCGAAGCGTAACGTGCTGTCTCGTAATAGAATTTCATACTTTCTCGCTGTAACGTTACTTTCAATAGCTGGAATCATAATCAAATCGCCGTCAGTTTGCTTCATCGTCGGTGCGACTATAAGGGGTCTTCTGAATACACAGAAAGCACGGAAATCGACATTGGTTTGGATGCGTAAAACAACAGAGCCGAAGAGTCCGGAAAACAACAGAGCCGAAGAGTCCGGAGCGAAAACTGAAGCAAATACGTACTGCCTTTTAACCTTTTAAAGCCTAGCGGTAAATTTACATACCACCAGGTTTAACATTAAAAAATTCTACGTGGTGCCCACATTGCGTTTATGTGTTTTGTACGGATCTCAGAACAAACAGCAACTTTTGCCTTATAAAATATTAAGAGATTGGTTTTTATAACCGAAGTTGAGAGTGTTTACAGCGCGGTACGCACTGAGTCATATAAAACAGATGCGCTTCGTCCTTAAAGGGTTAACCATTCCTCCAGCGGTATTCCGCATGCATTACTTCGTATGTTGTTTGCACTGAGTCCATAAAATGAAAGTTTAACCTGTTCCTCCTTCCTTATGTTTAATCTAAGAACCGTTTGATGAATTTAGATTAACATTTGGTAATATGTCTGTAGTATAATGACGTTGGCTGAAGTTACTTTTCAGATTATGGCCGTCCGGCGTATGATGCCGTGTGGCCTGGGAGATGAGAAGTGGACAGACGTTTGGAGGCAACTTCTACGTCACATCCAGTTTCCTAAAAACCCAAGGTGTCCTGTAAAGCTTGACGTATGATAGAGCATGTGTCATTATGTTCGGATTTTATTTGGGTCTTCTTAGGCGCCTTCGCAAAAGTGTGTTGTGGCTCTGTCATGTCGGTGAGTCTGTCCGTGTCCGTGTCCGTCTGCCCGCGTGCATCAACTCGGATCCTATTGGATGGATTTTCGTTAAATTTGTCATCGAAGGCTTTGATTCAGATTTGTCAAGAAAATCCACGTTTGATTAAAATCGGACAAAAATATCGGACACATTAGTCGAAGTGACGGGTATTCTCTGATCCTTTGTACCGCCATTATGAGTGCTTGAAGTAAATTCGAAGACCGCCTGTCGTTTTTGTGCTGTTCTACCGTGCGTCCTTGAGTCTCGAGGTGCTTTGTAACGGGTCATACGTAAGAACTGTCTTTTTTCTATCGTGTTATTTGTATAAAGCCGATCCCAGTGGCCGCGCGGTCTAAGGCGTAGGTCTGCGGCCGAGCGCTTGCTGGGATCGTGGGTTCGAATCCCACCCGGGACATGAATTTTTCTGATCTTGTACAGTGTTTGTGTTATCAGGTAGAGGTCTATGCGACGGGCCGATCCCTCGTACAGAGGAGTCCTACCGACTGTGGTGTGTGTCTGAGTGTAATCGAGTGCAAATAAAAACCCTGTACGCCTCCTGTGAACAAGTAGGTAGAAGAGGGAAGGACTCCGAAACGAGACGATATTTATATAAAGTTCCGTGTGAATTCGTAGAGTGACTCAGAATTTATTAATTGGCTGTGCACACAAAGAACGTAGTACTCTCAGAAGCCAGACTGTTTAATCTTTAAAGACGAAGAGTATCTGTTTTATATAAGGACTCAGTGCGTACCGCGCTGTAAACACTCTCCACTTCGGTTATAAAAACCAGTCTCTTAATTTTTTATAAGGCAAAAGTTGCTGTTTGTTCTGAGATCCGTACAAAACACATAAACGCAATGTGGGCACCACGTAGAATTTTTTAATGTTAAACCTGGTGGTACGTAAAGTTACCGCTAGGCTTTAAAAGGTTAAAAAAGTGGGATGAAATACGGTAAACGGAATGTCTGCCTACCTTGTTGGATGTTAAGTCATATCTTGAACACGTTAGCGTTAACGAATCCTTTTAGATAAGGCCAAGTCTTCACTGATATACACGCCGTATTAAATGTAAAAAGAAATGTAGGTAGTTTTTGTGCTTGGGGCTGGCGGGTAGGGTTCGCTGTCTGAATGAATACGTTGGCTGCTGGCATTTGGCGTGTTTTGACTACGTTTATATCGGCTTCACTTACATTATAGTAACATTAGAAACACATTTATCTTTTAACATTACTGTAAATGTAGGTGAAACAAGAATGTACGTTCACATGCTTGTTCCGAGTCACTGTTATTGCGCATCTCTATCTCCGGCGTAACATTAGACCGTAAGCTGCGACTGAATCACAAAAATAAGGTCCTAATGCGATGTGGCCTTGCTTCATACTTCTGTGACTCATAAATGTAGACCTGTTGCTGCATTTGCAATTAGAGTGCATTGCATACTATGCCCAGACGTTTGTTTATCGCAGTAAAGCTATTAGCGTTGATGATGCAGTAACTTATGATGGTTACACTTGTCGGATGCCTTCTATCTTGTCATAATGCAAGAAAATAATTTTAATTTGCGGTTTGTTTGGCACATTTATTTGTGATTTGAATATTCTGTAGACTTTAATATTTGAGTGGGACCTTCTGAAGGATATTTATGGGTCTGTGTCCATTAGACTGTACGCGTCGTTTCGTGGTCTTTACCTCCTCCATCTTTACCCCTTCTACCTGCTCACAGCAGGTGTCGAGGTTGTTTTTTTTTTCACGTGATCACATTCAAACACACGCCAGGCGGTAGGACTCCTCTGGACGAGGGATCGGCCCGTCGCAGGGACTTACACCTGAAAACACACAACACTCACAAGAGACAAACGTCCATGCCTCAGGTGGGATTCGAACCCACGATCCCAGCTAGCGCGCGGCCGCAGACCTACGCTTAGGCCGCGCGGCTACTGGGATCCATTGGACTGTACGACGTAGGTAAATTGTGAAATTTACGATTGATAAGAAAAACCTGGAAAACTGTAATTTATAAAATCTAATAGATGAAAATTGGCTTCTCGTTTTGCAAGAATGGATGTTGGCAAATATATGCCCACGGCGACATTAGAAGGGAGGAAATGGGTTCGGGAGCCTGAAACTGCGACGGAAAGACAGTGTGGATGATGCATATATCTTTAAAGAAATAAGATTGGAAGCCAGGACCCTTAACAGGTAACTCTTGAAAAACTCGCCCAGTAGGCAGAAGCCGTTGCTCTCTGTAACGCCAGTGATGATGGGGATGTGACCATAGTATGAAGAAATCTGTTTGTTCGGTCGACGCCATTCACATTGTTTGTCACTGTGTTTATGCGGGCTTTTCTTCAAACTTATAAGCACCCAGAATTAAGAAAGTGTTCCTGATTGTATGGGATTTTACTTATAATAGGACCACCTATACGGAGGAAAATTTACGAGTGCTGTAGTAAAGTTTGTAATGTCCTTGGCTGGACAGGACAGTTAATAGCTATGTACTCTAAGTGTTTTAATTTATACTGCAGAACGTGACAACATTTGTAATGGTTTTCATAAACGGGAGACAAGAGTACAAGAGCAGAACTCTAAGTAAACTAAGAGCCTCCGTATACAGCTATCTGACATTTTAAGTCGTGGGTTATGTTATTGCTTACGGACGAAATAATGGCGTTCGCAGTTCGCTATGGCCATTACGATCCATGCATGGCCCGTCAGAAACTACCAACTATACACGATGGTTACCGTATTTTACACACCATAGTGCTGTCAAATCCAAGCATTAGGCATATATTTCATAATAGGTCTATCTGTGGTGAGGTGATAGTACTACTTGTGGAAGACACAGGTCTACCTAATTTCTTGACAGGTTTAGAGGGTTGTACCGTACAATTTGGCACGTTATTAAAATTGGTAGACGTGTCATACAATGAAACTTATACACGTGTAAAGAAAGTAACGTTGCCAGTTGGTGCCTGTTGTTGTAAAACGCAGAGCTGAAACGGCAGGAATTAAATTAAAAACCAAGTGCGTAGAGGAACGTTGATACCAAAGGAAGATGAAGCGGCAGGTCTAAGTATAAAAATATGTCTCGGTGACGACAAGCTGCATGATTTATTGGTTTCTGTTGTTATTGTTACAGTAGACAAATTGAAGTGGTATCGGTGAGAAGGATAGCAATAAACAAAAAACTTATTTATTCAATCTTTTGGCGAGGAAAGCTATCGGAGAGAGGTAGTTGAAGGAAGGAAATGGCTGCTATTAAAATGAATTCTAGTGGTAGAGATTTGAGTAGAATGAAGGGGATCCGTTTAACCCTTTAAAGACGAAGCGTATGTGTTTTCTATAAGGACTCAGTGCGTACCGCGCTGTAAACACTCTCAACTTCGGTTATAAAAACCAATCTCTTAATGTTTTATAAGGCAAAAGTTGCTGTTTGTTCTGAGATCCGTACAAAACCCATAAACGCAATGTGGGCACCACGTAGAATTTTTTAATGTTAAACCTGGTGATATGTAAAGTTACTGCTAGGCTTTAAAAGGTTAATGTTAGTGTTCGGTAGTGAGATTTTTCTGTCCGTGTACCAGAGACGTAGAAAGTTTGCTGAACTGTAACGCGTATGATATGCATTGGGAAGTTACGCATTGAATCTTTGTCGAGACACTCAGAGTATCCTGTTCAGGATTCTTGACTAGGTTTTATTCCTTGCGTTTTCTGTTCTTTTATTCTTTCCAGGTAATACCTGGACATGGGCCAAGACCGTTTCGTGCCTCCCCCCCCCCCCACGTTAAGAAATCGTGGTTTTTCTCGACGCGACGTAGCCGATGAGTTGATTCAGCACCGTTAAAGAGCCGACCATCTTTATGTCTTTCTTATGGGAGGGTTTGTGAAGTGAGTACAGCTAGTGCGTTGTCAGGGGCGCATAATAAGGGAAGTTTAATTGAGAGTTAAGCTGTAAGTTTGTCGTCGTCATGATGATGATGATGATGATGATGATGATGATGATGATGATTTTGAGTAGTACTTATGTTTATTTATTTAACGAACATTTCTGGATTTTAGATTAGCCTATGTGACGTCGAGTAATAAAGTGGTTAGTGAGCATTGAATTGGAAAGGATTTGGAAGGAAGATGTCGTACCTAATTTCAGGTAATTTCCCGGCAGTTGTCTTGAAGTGTCGAATAAAGTCGCTGTGCCTTCAGTCAGGGTGGCCGGATTTGGAATTGGTGTTCTGAACCCAGTAACTATCGAGTACGATGCAAGACTGCTATCCGCCCAACCTCTACGTTCTCTGCGTTGGTCATGGATATTAGCTAAATAAGGGTATGCTGTTTGCGTATTGCGGGACACACTTTCTGTATTCGACTGGCGTAAGTGACATAAACCACAAAAATTCAGTCAGTGTGGTGCGGTAACTGTGTCGACACTCTACTAGTTTTATCCTCCTAATATGGGACCCACCCTCCCGTAGGGACGCTTTGTCTGGGGGTAGATCGGCCGGGGAATCCGGCTGATTAATCACTTCCATTTACTACCTCGTTGAAGAATGAATGGAGCTATGTCTCCGCTCTCCCCTGTAACTTCATGTCGTGTTGAGGGGTAAATTTGCGTTTACCCGTATTTCAACGAACGTGAGTTTATAGCTTTAGTGATAGCAGCATGCTCGGAGGAAAGGATGTTTGTTTGTTCTATGGTAGGTGTTTAACTCGCAGCCTGTGCAAGTTTCTTAACATAACATTGTTTTAACATTTCAAACTCTGTAGTTTCTGATAAAGGATTGTTCCCCTGAAGGCAAGCGAGTCCGGTGCATGAAGGAACTGCTTTATTATACGCGTACTTTTGTACAGAACTCCTATCCGAATCTCAGTGGAAAGAACAGAATTTATCCCTAGAACATACGAATACTAAGATAAGTTTGTGCTTTTGTGTTTGGCGATAGGAATAATGTGAGAATACTCAAAAAGCCTTTTTGGACATTGGAATGCAAACCGTAGCTGAGCGTTCTCACATTTACGTATCTTATTTTAAATACTTCCTTCCGATATGATGTACAGAACTTACAGCTGTCAATGAAAGGTCCTGACATCGAATTTTCTTTCGTTGGCCAGTTTGTTAAGACGCTACGTTTTTCTCTCAAGGCTCGAACTGTGGTAAATATAAGTAATTCACTTAGTTTTTCTCCCAAATCTTTTCCGACTTGTCATTCACAATCATCCCGTTATCATTCAGCTTAACATAACTTCAGTAATTAATACAGTCTTCTAAATTATGTGCTTAGCCCGTCATTGAATGACCATACGTTAGTTAGCAGGCAGTCTACAAATGCTGAATGAGACCAAGACGTGTTGGTAAATAGAAACTTTGCAGGTACAAGTACGAACATGGGTGGGTCTTCGGAAGGTGAGGCGAGTGTCATTTGTCATCACAGATATACGGTTGCAGTAGCCACTTTGTAGTTTTAAAAAGTTGGTCGTGTTGTTTGGACCATAGATCACGGATTGATTGTCGCTGGCTCCTCCCCTTTCACACGAGCGATATTATTTGGTATGCCGTCGTTCTGTATCTCCTTGCCGTGTTATTTATTTTTCTGCAGCACACGAAGTGTTTAGGAAACAGGCGAGTTATAAGGAATGGGAGGCTTATTCCCGAAAGCTTTTGAAATTTCCCTCGTGCATTTTTATCCATGGTCGACTATATTCTTGTTGTTTAAAGAAAGCCGAGCACATAATTTTGTCTGTGTCGAAGTGAGCAGCACCTGTCTGGTGCTGATATTCTCGTGCTATAACAAGTGTCTATAGCACAACACAGTAGTTTAGGAGATTGAAACTGCAGTAGATAAGCAAAACTTCACAACATGTGTGTACGTCATAACGTTTAGTAGCATACTGACAGAAGAGTGAAATATTTGGACGGCAAGAGATAAGGTATGTGTGAGACATTGACTGTTTTGTAAAGAGGAACTTGGTGATTTATACTTTGTGTTGTTCGGAGTCTGAAATTTATAAGGTTACGATGGGTTTGACGTGTATTGGGGGTAGGTAAATAAAGTGATATATAATTTTGGGCGAGGCAAGTTCTTTAAATTGGCCGTTTGCAAAATCGAAGATAAAATTGGCGGATGGAGATTAGTCATAAATGCTGAACTGTGAGGACGGTTGTTAGCGATTGAACTGTGTGTCAGTAACTCCATGGATGTGACGCCGCGGGTGGACGTTGAGCGGACTGCACTTCAGTATCGTAATGAGGAGTCGAATGTGATGCAAATGTAGACTTCATTCAGATCGACAGCAGTTTTTGTTTTAGTTTTGTATGCGATGTGTTCCTTTATTTGAGGAATTGACTAAACTTCCCTTGTGCGTTCTTCTTCTTCTTCAGATGTCAGTAAGTTCCCAGCTAGCCTAGAAATCTCATACACTTTGTGAGCACCAGAATTGTTGACGGCTTTTGTAGAGACCTGACACTTATTCTTAACCAGATGAATCTACTCCATACCCCTCCATCCGTATCTTTAAGGTCCATTTTAATATTCTCCCGTCTTCCAAGCATTCTCTTTTCTTCAGGTTTCCCTGCCAAATCCGTGTATGCATTTCTCTTCTGTCCCGTGTGTGGCCGCATGTATCGACCGTCCCAGCCTCCTTCATTTGATCACCTCCGCAGTGTTTAGCAAGGAGTGCGAATCGTGAACCATTTTCCCGAATCTGCGGTTGCTTCGTCCGCCGTACGTCCAGGTACTTAGGGAACTAAGTGGGAAATTAATTGCGACTTATGCAGTGTCGTAGGTGTGACTATTTTTGTAACATTGGGTAACTAACTAACCAACTCCATGGAGCAGAGGCCTTCTTGAGAAGTTAACAGTTTGTCAACTAGTCAAGAAATTCCCCGCATTTTATGGAACCCGGAGGTAAATTACCGCATTCACAAGAGCCCGTCACCTGTCTGTATCCTGAGCTAGGTCAATCCAGTCCACGCTCCCCCATCCCACTTCTTGAAGATCCATTTTAATATGTAACATAGGATATATATATTTATATACGTACATACGCACGCACGCACGCGTGCGCGCACACACACACACAGCTTTTGGACTGCAGTGAGTTAACGTAACGGTCGCGCGTTTAGAAGTTACACGTATTCCTACCCCAAACCGAGGTACTAAATTTCCTCTCGTGTGAACATTGTGGCCAACTAACTGAATACTACACGAGTTCGGTGCTTAACTTTTTATTAGGTAACTTTTCATGGTTAGCCCATCGTGTTAAGTGTTTCCATGCAAAACTGTCGGAAAAAAGACTGTGCAGCTCTTTCCCATTTTTTGTTTAATCTTCTTTGGTTCGCTTTCTTCAGGCGTTTAAAATTTTGTACGAAAGAAACTTTCGCAGCATTGGCTTACGTTTAACGAACCATTAAAAATTCAAAAGACACAAAATAAAGTTAATAAACTAAATTTAATAACGTGTACCTTTGTTAGCTTATTTCCCAAGTTTGGAAGAAGGCAGCTTGGCAAAGGGTGAGATAAACCTTGCGCACCCTGACGCGTATGGGAGTGTATGCGGATGCACGTCTGAAGGTAAAGCTATTTCAGGTCACTGTTGCACAGTGTGTAGTGTTTGCCTGCACAAACGAGTAATAAAGAATGGATGACTAACTATGCATGAGATCATTCAAGTCTAGTGAAGACACATTTTGCGAAATAAAGGAAGTGGGTTGTAGGATACAAGAGGGGGGGAAGGATCCTCAGTGCGTATTGCAGATTTCTGTGGCGCTGTTAACCATTTCACGTCCCCTCACATCTGGTTCTGACGTAACACGGAGATGGATTAGGCGTGTCATGTACTTAACCATAGGCTGCACGGCCCATTTACTACACCATCCCCCATTTATATAGAACAGAACGGATTGCGAGCAGCTTCAGCAGTTATCAAACATGGCCAAAAGGGCTCAGGGCTGTTTTGGTATGAACACTGTTTACACATAATATTTAATTCGGAAAAATGGCAATAACTTTTCGAAATAACAGAGCTACACAGAAATTAAAATATCCTTATAGTTTTGTTACAAGTATTATAACATTAAAATACACGAGTATCTTTTTTGCCCTGAAGATGGAGGTGTTAGGCTTCTACGAAACGTTGGTTCCTACTTATCAAACTATAGTGTCACATTCTATAAAACGATAAGGTTAATATTTATTGGCGTGAGCACTTCAGAAGGTATGTTCTTTATTTTATTCATTTCGTGAGAATTAACTTCTGAAGTGTTCTGAGAGATTTTGTCAGACCGACTTCATCTGTCAGTAGCTCAAGAGTGATAATAGTTATTTACCGTTAACATGTTTACTGAACCGCCTAATGGTCACTTAAAAATTCGGCACCGCTGTGTAAAATGTAACGTACGTAAAAAGAAACAAAAACTCAAGACTGAACAAAAACGGAGGTCTGTAATTTATTTAAATAACAAATAAAAATGAAAATAATAAGAAAAGAAGTGTAGTTATTATAGGGCGGTTTAATAGATAGGTAAGAAAGTGAACGTGTTATAATGAGTTCAGATAATTTTGATGTTGAACTTGCCAGTTGGCGTGTGTACACAAGGTATATATTTCAGTTCCTCAGAGATGTATGGAGATAAAAATATGCATACGATAACTTACTTTCACAAATGAAGGATCGATGCTGTTACTACTGTCCAACGTGTTATATTTCTTACGGTTGACGCGTATCATATGTTTCACATTTTATACACATCTTTTTTTCTATTTTATATATTTCTACCATCTTAAATAACTTCCATACACAACATTTTATTTTATATAACATCATTTCACTTTGTAAAAGAGGAAGACCCTTCCCTTCATGTAACGTAGAGTTTCTTAATTCTTGTTTCTATAGAGCCTGATTATGGCTATATAAGCCCGAAACCTGGTCGCTCAGTAGTTTTTAATAAAGCAAAGAGTAGGATTGGTTGTGACTGATTCTTCTCTAAGGAATTGAAGTATATAGGGCCTACCTTGAATTCAGATAATTTGTAAAATTAAGTATTTAAATATGTCTGACTTGCTAATTGAGGCACCGTTGCCATATGAAAAGTATGAACAATTGCTGCTTGCTGCCTTAACCGTTTAAAGCCTAGCGGTAACTTTACGTACCACCAGGTTTAACATTAACAAATTCTACGTGGTGCCCACATCGCGTTTATGTGTTTTGTGCGGATCTCAGAACAAACAGCAACTTTTGCCTTATAAAACATTAAGAGACTGGTTTTTATAACCGAAGTGGAGAGTGTTTACAGCGCGGTACGCACTGAGTCCTTATATAAAACAGATACGCTTCGTCTTTAACCTTTTAAAGCCTAGCGGTAACTTTACGTACCACCAGGTTTAACATTAAAAAATTCTACGTGGTGCCCACATTGCGTTTATGTGTTTTGTACGGATCTCAGAACAAACAGCAACTTTTGCCTTATAAAACATTAAGAGACTGGTTTTTATAACCGAAGTGGAGAGTGTTTACAGCGCGGTACGCACTGAGTCCTTATATAAAACAGATACGCTTCGTATTTAAAGGGTTAAGGTTGTGAAGTACTTCTGAGGTCGAAAACGTATTTAAGAACGGGTACAAAGACTGTGTTCCTTGTAGTAGCACAAGGTGTTTGTATGAAGTGCTACCGGTGGACTGGTGTCCTGCCAAACGTGTAAGTAACGTACCTCCAAACAGGTCATGATTGCCGTTTCTCATAGCTAACAAACTCCGTCACGGGGCTTCATAATCATTGCATCAGTTCTAATTCTACTTCCTTAGAAAACCAATAAGGTAGCTGGATGGCCTAGCGAGATTCTCCTAATATTAGGGAGTTTGCGTGTCTCCTCGAACTCTTACGTTATCGCTGTCTGAAGCGTCTTATGAATGAACGTCCTGAGCTTAAGTGTCAGACATCGTGTTCCTGTCTTCTCAACTGCGGACTTGTTAAGACCCCGAATCTCGTTCCCTTCATCATAGCTCTGCGATACATCTTAGTTTAGTGCTGTTTTGGTAGAAAAGCTAATTTTCTGAGAAATATCTGTTTCATATGCTAATACCGGTCTGATGTATCTAGTTACGGATTTTAATCTGATACAGAATTCTCAAGTTGGCATTTATTTTGCATTTGAACCCAAGAAGCAGTTCTTTTTTTTCATTGGTTCGAAGGAACGGTTCGTAACCCAACAAGGCGACATTAAAGTTTCAGCCCGTTTCAACGTAGTTTCAGATTCTAAACTTTAGAAAGTATAATCGGGTCGCTTTATGTAATGCAATATTACTTAAGTGGGTTTATCTGTTAGCAGCTTTTCCATGTTCTGACCTGCACAGCATTAAACATATGTTCGTTCCTTCGTCTAAAGTTCCTGTGTGGGGATTATGTTGCGTGCGTTAGTAAGTTACACTGTGACTACTGAAACAGATACGCATTTCAAAGTGCAGTGTCTGTGTACACTTTTATTGTGCCGCCTACTGCACACAGTCTCTTCTCATGTGTTCCTCCTACATGCTTCGGCTGTTCCAGCCAGCTGCAGGGAGGCAACATCAAATGGTTCACACATGGCATGATAAAAGTGCATATTGTTAAAGACTGCACGGAAAGTGTGTAATATTAAGTAGACAGTGTCTGTACTTGCCATGTTGACGTGTATTGTTATTATTATTATTGTTATAATAATAATAATAATAATAATAATAACCATCATCTCCTTTATGCATGGTATTCACACTTATATAACTGAAACAAACCATGTTTCTAGGGTATACAGTGTCGCAGCTATTCTGCGCGTACTGTTATTGGTGTATGTACCGCTGTCTGCAATATTAAACTCCTTTGTGCTTCTGCATTAGCACTTTCCGCAGTGTGTGTGCTGTGCCCAATATGGCTGTTTTCTGTAGTTCCTTGATATCGTGCTTTCCTGGTATGCTGGTCAAGTATTTTCTGAAGGATTTTGAATTATTATTATTATTATTATTATTATAGTATTAATGTAGCGGTATGACTTTCATTCGAACAAACGTCGCGATTTCAGACTTCGAGTAGTGACGAATGAAATAAAGGGTACTAAAATGCCGCCATGGCATAATTTTACTGTGCCGGCAGTTCCGTTGCACTTACGTGTGTACGTTTATAAGTTAATTCTGTCTGTATACTCAACTCATTTGTATAGAGGTCGTATAAATATCACATTTGCGATGAAAGCGATAGTCCATGCCTGTGATACGAGTTTTAATAATTTTGGTGTTTTGTTCTAAACATAAGCGCGTGTTGTGCGGCTCAAGCTGCATTGAACAACAAAGAACGAAGTGGAAATCAAAGAGGAAAGAAGGAGCGATGTGCAGGCTGCACCTGTCTGCTGTCGGGGTGAAATGCTGCTGTACTTTGCCTGTCGGTTAGTAACGTTGCGAAGGCCCTCACAGTTTTGTGGTCTTTGCATCGTCTTATCGCCGCCAGTTCCTAGTAAGAAATAGGTTCCGTCATTTCGGCACAGACTTTTTATAACCGCAGACGTGTATTCTCGTGTGAATCCACTGTCTGAAAGTTGTATTCAACAACAGCAGTCCCTTCAGCTCAGACAAGTTCTGGACATTATGTCGTTTGGACATGCAGTACAAGTTTCACCTACCTACACGCCCCATTATGACATGTGCCCGCCCTCATACGACATGAACGTATGTTCACTAGATTACTGGGCAGTAGATCGTCAGAGTTAGGGGCGGGGATTTTCTGAACTTGCGGCAGTCACCCGTTGTGTGTGGTTTGACATGCACACTGCAACACCCTCTCAGTCGGAGGCATGTACTGTCTTAGGCCGCTCGGACATTTCGATTTTGGGTTTTCATCCGACTTGGTGCATGGATGTATGTCTGCCATTCTTTATGTTTGTGTTGCGCTGTGCTGGTAGAGATCTTACCGCGGGTCAGTCTCTTGTCCTACCGCATGTCGAAGTCTTATAAACTTTAATACCGTTGGCTGTACTGGCCTGTAGCGCTTGTGAACGGAACAGAGCCAAACACCTCCTCCTCCTGCTCGTCTTTTTCTTCTTCTTCAGCACTACAGCCTCTTAAGTATGGCCTTTGCTTCCCTTAGGCTTCTCAACATAATCATTTTTCCAGAATAAACTTGTCAGTCTCCTGCCCAACCCCCATCCTGGAGGACCAGGCTTTGATTTCGGGGTGTGCTGCCATAGGGAGGTAGGCAAACTTGTAAGGAGCCCTCACTACCCCCTCGTTGTAGGACACTTTCTCCTCTACTGAGACCTGTCCGCCTCGGTTGACCCTACCAGTAGCTACGTTACCGCCAGTATAGCCCCCAGCGTCATTGGAACACACTGTCCTCCCCACGCGGTTTAACAGAAATCTTCGAAAAAATTGCCATCCCCCCCCCTCCCCCCGCGCGGAGAAAACTCTAATGTAATTACATTCGGCCTCCAGGACATTTTATCCTGCACCAATACCTCGCCAATCCGCTGTATTCCATTTGCTTCCAGTTAGCCAACCGCAGTACTTGGTTTTATGTGTCCGCGGTTCTTAGCGTGTGTGGGATCGCTGGCTTCCGCGTTACGAGATCAAAATTGTCGGCGGTGTGAGTACTAATGACGTCGGTCTGATATGTGATTTTGTGATACTGTTTAGCGCATTTCATATCTAATGTTACCCTATTAGACATTTTTGTCTTTAGTGACGTAATGGTTAACCTAGTGCGATTTTGATGAATGTTGACAGCGACGGTTGTTCCCTTGACCCCTGGTATTTCGTGTGGCGTCATTAATCACCATTTTGCCAGTCGCTGTGTTGCACAGTAGCAACACAATCCGTGCGGCTGTTGGATGGCTTGTGTACATGTAGAACGCTCAGGGCAAGTTCTCGGAAATGCCTGAAAGTGCATAATATTTGTAGAAACAGAAGCTTTGATTGGGCATTAGTCATTATACGACGGTTTCGTCAGAAGTCTGCGCCCTTCTGGGATATTACGCGCCGCAGAGTGGTAATTATTGACCGACGTTTCGGGTCAATGAGGATGGGACCTACAGGTTGTCCCGAAACGTCGACCAAGAATTACCACTGTACGCTGCGTGATATCCCATAAGAGCGCAGACCACATCAACATCGCGGCGGAAGCCTGAAATCACGCAACCGTTTCGTCTGTTTGTGCGCGTAATTTTGGTTTTTACAGTTTTTACTAACAAAACATTCTAACAAAACTATCGAGATGCTTTGTATTTAACCCTTTAAAGACGAAACGTAATCTGCTTTATATAAAGACTCTGTGCGTACCGCGCAGTAAACTCTTTCAACCTCGTTTGTAAAAAACGCATGAGTTTCTGACGTTTACGGTAAAAGTTGCAGTTTGTTCCCAGATATGTACAAAATACATAAACGCGATTTGAGCACTTTGGAGAATTATTGAATGTTGAACCTGGTGGTACGTAAAGTTACTGCTAGGCTTTAAAAGGTTAACATACAAAAAGTATTGAGCATTTGGAGGCGTGTGAACTGGATTCGTCAGTCTCAAGACAGGGTGTAGCAAGAGTCTTATGAATTCGTGTTACGCAAACGGCGTGGTATATCTTCACCTTGTAGAGTTCTACCACCTACTCAAGAAGAATAAGCCATAAATTGCTAGGATTTATTTATGGTTTGTCCAGCAACACTGTCAGTAGCTGGAAGGTGAATTGGCAAGTATGTGGACCAAGTGCTGTCGTTGACTCATTTTAGGTACCTACTGCTCTGGCATTTGTGTGGGCAGACTGACTGAAGTCACGAATATCTTTGATCGGCGTAGCCGTTCTCTTGCCCGAGATTTGAACCCGCACTTCCCTAATTCGAAGAAGGGATGCTACTCACTCTCCAGCGACGTTTCGAAATTCATGCTACTTTTACTTCCAAACCTTCATGTATTTTTTGTTATCATCACGTTTCTTTCCTACACTACTTGACAAATATAATGGCGTTTTCAACTGCACCTCTTTTGCACAGTCGAAATCTTTCACTTCGTTCAGTCAGTTCATTATCTAATGTTGTGTCACATACATCGACAGTTGAAAGCCTTTCGTTTTTGTTGTGTTGATAAGTTACTTTATATGTTGCGATGGCTAGGCGTGTAGTTCCACTCTCCATTAGTATTCGACTTCAGGAACTGCACAGGGCAGGGAAATATGTCAGGCTGATCAAAAATTCTTGAAGCGAGACCTCATTACTAAGAGATGACAGATTCTTTCTGTCTGGTGCACTCAACTGTTAAGACGAACAAAACCTTTTGACACTATCAGAATTATGCAAGAGCACGAAGGCTTAATATTTCGATGCATGAGAGAATTCCCTGGCAACGTTCCTGTGTTCTTACTCGCGTGTACACATGTTTTACAGAGAGAGCAGGTAGCCTGTCTCTTTCACTTAACAAGTAACTTCCTTTGAGTTATTTCATGCGGTTTAAGCGGTAAGACATGCGATTTAATTTTCTGGGCTGGTTTTATCGCTGGAATTAAAACAGGCCATTGACTGCTATCCGGGAGCCAAGAAAAGCCATTATTACCTCTTCCACATTGTCGCGTTATCTCCCTTACTTCATTATTCTAATTTTTTCCCCCCGTCTTTCATTATTCTGTGTAGATTTTTTACTGTAATGTAAGTGTCTTGCCAACTCTATTAAAACTGCTTTATTTTGTTTAGTACCGACATATACGTAAATTTACAGGATACATGGAATTTATCTTCCGTATCTTTTTATGAGGAACGTAGTGGAGTTATTTGATGTGATCTCTTTTATAGAGTGCAATTAAATTTCATTATTACAACTGTGCTGTAACTTCATATTGATTTCTCCGACGTTATTTAAATTAACGGCGAGTCTTAGCCAGAAAAAGTACTGAACGCATTAAGTTAGGTTAGTGAGAGTTCAGGAAGTGCCGCAGGGATCTGTAATGAAGTTTTCATCTCGATATTTTGTTGGTATGGCTGACAGTTGGTTAAAGGACTATCTGCTAAGTACTGTGTATTGTTTTTTTTTTCTTCGCGCTGTTTTCCTTTTTCTTTTCTAGTTTTGTCGTTTAAAGTTTGTTGTTTACTCCTAACCTTATTTGAACAAAAATTTAATGAAATTTAGTCGGTCTCCGAGTTTTTATAAATGCGTAAAATTTAGTAGATTATGTATTTGTGTTAATAGTTGAAATCTAGTCGTTAGCGGCGTTTTCGAGACGATACCTCGACTTACGATGTCATTATGTATAGGTGATACCGGTTTGTGTTTGAGTGTTTTTTTTGTAGTACGCAGTGTAAAAACTGTGCAGCTCGTAAGTGTGGAGGGCGAAGAAATCCCGCTGAACCTGTGGGGTACCTTGGAAAGTGGGAGTCACAAATGTAGTTCGAGAGTCTCTTGGGCCCGGGGCATGAAAGTATGTTATATTTAAAATCTTGGCCTTTTTGAGATTGTTATTTTAGTTTCTTCTGTTCCTTTTTGTCTTGAAAGAAACAATTCAGTGGTTTGTTTAGAACTGGTATCAGATTTGTGGTACCGAAATCCACTTATGTCGCCGGTCCGTATATGGAAAAGTGTTATCAAGTGTATTGGTAATATTCAACGTACACAATACAGATTCTTTAACATGATTACATGTATTTACGATAGGTTATACGAGTATGAGGAACTTATTTTGAAGACACGTATGTCCAAGTTGACAAGAACTGAGTTCTGGTTACAGAACAAAGCGGAATGAACACATGTGAGTGGGGGAGTAGAAGCTGCTGTCTAATCTACAGCGCCAGGACTACCCGGAAGCTGTTAGAGTGGTTGTACTCAGTACTTAGAGGTTAACAGCATCTTGCCCAAGTGGTTGTACATGTCTCTGAAAATAAACTCCGTATCTATTCGTACTAGCAGCTGTTGGCTATTACTTAATGCTATCAAGCGTACAGAGAAATATGTTCATGTCCGCTGTCTGGTTACAGTCCTCAATGAAATCTCGGTTTTGATTTTTTCACTGACACAGTGCGTTCGCTGTGTTTTTCATGAAGTAAAGTTGTTTTCACTTCTCGTGTTTGGCTCTCCCCAGCAATTCAAGTGGTCTGTATGAAATAATTTATAACAGGCCTGTGGTGCCAGTGGACTGTCGAGAACGATGGTAGGTCGGTCCTAGGCGTGTACAGTCCGCGACTCAGCTCTGCGACCTCAAAAGATGGGGATGCGTAGGAAGTGCGAGTTAGGTAAGTCAGGCTCGCATTCCGTAGAGTCATAAAGTTGGGTCCCAGACTGTGGTTTCTTCTATCGCTCAAACTCTTGGATCGTGTTTTGGAATTCCAGTTGCCGAATGGAGTATGTGTTTCTTGTGTACGTATATCGTCCCATATATGCAGAGGTCTGACGGTGGGCTGATCCCACGTGCACGGAGTGCAGCCTTACGGCTACTAAGGAGTCACGAAACCCAGATAAGTGGAGGCCGTGACATACTGCTTCATGCTGTGCGCTGCTCTGTAGCAGTACCGTTCTCAGTATGGAGTTTTTATCTTTGTTACACATCTGACAAGGATTCTTGACATTCGCGTTTCGAAGCACATCAAGTCGTTTTGGGTGTCACGACCGGTGCTTAAATTAGTGTCATACATGCGCTTATATAAGCCCGTCCGGTACATAGGCCTACGTGAAACATTTTAATTGTACTACATACTAATTTTATTTCCAAGTACTGCACAAAGCTTAGTTTTTGCGCTGCTACATGTTTCGGCCACGTGTTATAGCCATCGCAAACCTCAATCGCCGCGCGCTAAGGCTTGGGTCTGCGGCCGCTCGTGTACTGGGATTGGAGGTTTGAACCCCGCAGGGGGCATGGTTATCTGTCTCTTGTGATTGTTGTGTGTGTCGTCAGGTAGAGGTCTCTGCGACGGGCCGATCACTTGTTCAGAGGAACCCTACCGACTGCGGTTTTAACCTTTTAAAGCCTAGCGATAACTTTACATACCACCAGGTTTAACATTAAAAAATTCTACGTGGTGCCCACATTGCGTTTATGTGTTTTGTACGGGTCTCAGAACAAACAGCAACTTTTGCCTTACAAAACATTAAGAGACTGGTTTTTATAACCGAAGTGGAGAGTGTTTACAGCGCGGTACGCACTGAGTCCTTATATAAAACAGATACGCTTCGTTTTTAAAGGGTTAATGAGCGTTATGTCGAAACCTAAACGTGAGGAGGCCTAGGCCCACTGGGGCTGTCGATCTTAAAAGAAATTGTAGCCACCGTCAGGGAGCTATAACATTATGAAGACACAAGCAGCGTATCGTATGTCATTAAATGGTAAACATACGTACATAAGCATTATACCACAGCCAGTTGGTGTACACTATTCCTAAAAATTATTCAGAATAAAATACAAGTGAAGTATTGAAACATAAAATGTAAGAATGTAAAAAGCTGTCTCCAAACATCTTGCAGAATTAGATGTCTCCTCTTTTTGATGGAGTTTGGATTCACGATGTTTACTGCATGAGTGACTGCGGTGCGCGGTCACTCATGGAATGCACCAGGCATCCTGGTGGGCAGTCTGTGCAGTAAAAAGGGCTGTACGCGCTCGCGTGTTTGTCTGTTCGTCGCAGCCATACAGAAGCTTGAAATTTTGTAAGTGCATTTATAATCGTTGTGAAATGTGCCTGCCCTTGTCTGTGTGGGGCCACGTGTTTTCTATCCCTTGGAATAATGGGTTGAAGTAACGTTACAGAAAATAGGTTAGGGGGAGGTATCTTACTTGAAAGGTCTCATTCTAGCGAATTCAATAAACCGTACCAAAGCAGAATGTTGTTTACCGTCAAAGACTTAAAAGGACACAAGTGATTCATCAAAGGATTAGTTCCAGTTTAACATTATTTGAATTGGCTTGCTCTAACAGATCTTCTAAAGCATGTTAAACTAGCTGAAATATAAAACGAAGAGACAGCAAGGACAAGAGATATAATTCGGAAAAGGAGTGGGCTGTAAGCACGTTTGTTGAAAGGTCTCGGTTGGGTAAATATCTGTGCTGTAATTTAACGTTTTTCTGTTTGTTCGTCGATAAAAGAACCCCCGTGCTATAAAATTTCCTTCTTTCCCATGCTCATTGTAATTTTTAATCATAGAATTACAAGGAAAAGGGTATTCATTTGCCCGGCTTTATTTTGCTGCATGTTCCATTGAATACAATTTATTTGTCGTATTCGCGGCGATGATCAAAGTGAATTGTCATCTCTTTGTTCTTGCGTTTGGGTCGAATGTCAAAGATAATATAGCATTTGCTGCCATGAACATATATTGCATTAGTTATGTGATGTGTTTGCTGGTCGAACGTGGTGTGGCTCGGATTGTGCAATTAACCGTAGGTTAACAGTTGCGTTGCCGCGACGTCATCTCAACTGCCATGCAAAACAGGGCGCGCTGGAGGTATCTGACTTACAAGGGCGTGGAAAACAGGAAACGTCAGAACAAATAAGGGTAGCGAGACCCAGTAGTTCTTGGTGATAAAATCCGATAGGATTATCAACGGTCGCTTGCAACCTGGAAGAGGCTACATCTGCTGTTAACAGCTATGTTGGATAGGCAATGGAAAAATTAATCGTCAGGCACATGATGTCACGATTTGAGACGCAGAAAGGGATCCATGCCGCCTCTAGGCTAATCAGTTAGTGGTTCATAAAATATTTTTTTAAAAGCTTTTAAAATAGTTTGAACTGTTTTTTTAAATGAGGAATGAATGAAGAAACTGTATGACGACTCGTGCAGTTCCTGTAGGATAAATGCTTTCAAAGCAAGCGTGATGGTGAAGTTATTTCTGTTACATTTAACGATGGCTGCAGGTTAATGGCCTAGACCCAAATCATGCTACCGTGTACTCAGACAGGCGCCAGCTCCGAACATGAATGTTTGCCCGAATTTACTATGCTATACGAGTATTGTGGAAAAATAATTTTTATGGTAAACTGATGCCGCAGTTAGTGGGATCTTTACATAATGATTTGGAAGTCAATATAATGACGAGGGAACGGGTTAGGTTCGGGGAATTGTGGTTGAATTCCCCGCGGTCTCAGGGGATTTGTGTCTTCTTAAATGTGCCCTGAACAGGTCCGGGGGCTCATCCAGCCGCCCCCGAGGTTAAGTAGTCGGAGCAGGAAGGTTACTGTTCACACCCACCTAGTGCTGTAGTTAAGGGTGAGTGGAGCTATATCTTCAGTCCGTCCATATACCTTCATGGCGTTTGCAGGGACAGCTTTGTCTTCAACCTTTGTAAGATTTGTACAGCCATCGCAAATGTTGAAATTCGACTGCTGTGTCAGTACAGGCCAGGACTGTAGTCGGAGTTGGAAGGAATTTTTAGCTGGAGTCGGTGTGGGAGTCGGTAAATTTTTACCGACTCCGACTCCGACTCCGACCGCAGTCTAAAATCTTAACTAGATACTCCAACTCCACAGCCCTGATAGCTACAGTAACCATTAGACTTATATTTAAATATAGGTTATAAGTAAAAAAAGTAGCCTGATGATTCACGTGGTGGCGATGAACTGTCGTACAGGTTTACCGTTATTAATGCGTATTGAGCTCTTATGGAGGAGTCGGAGCCGGAGTTTTAAAAATTGAGGAGTCGAAGTCGGAGCTTTTGTGTACCGACTGCACAGCCCTGGTACAGGCACTAGCCACCGTGTGCAGTAGACACAGTCATTGGGGAAAACGCTTAAACCTCCCAACGTTTTCTTTAAACGAGCCCCTTTAATGTCAGTTTATTTTCTTCTTTTGTCGTACACAACATTTCGGTGCGTAGATTATAATTAAATTTAATAGTTGGTAATTTTGACAAAACTTGTCAACATATTCCAGTTTTGGTTAAAATCAGACAAAAATGACTAACACGTTAATTTAAGACCTACACATGTTCTCTGTCGTAGCTCCCTAAATATGTATTGGAGCAAAAAATATTTCAAACTGACATCGTGGAGAACTAAATCGTGTTTATTTATAATTAGAAGGCTTTTTACCGTTCGTCTTTGTGCCTCTTTGCCCGTCCGTCCAGCCGGTTTTACGCCGTTAACATTCGCGAATTGAAAATCTAGAGGCAGCAACAGAGCGAATGCGCCCGAACTGTTACTCTATGCGTGCTTTCCCTAACGAGGTTAAAGTTTTTAACGTTTTAACGAATACATCGTCACAGTTTTGATTTTTAAATGACCGCCTTCGTTAATTCATATCTCCTCTGAGAGAAGTTTGGTACAGATGTGTAACACACACTATCTCTCTGTCCATCCAACCAAATTTCTTAGGCCCGCTAAATTGTACAAGTGCATACTATGACCACACCAGGGCTCAGAGCAAAGACGGGAAATCCGTTAGCGTCAGCATAATCCCCGTTATAATTATGAGGTTTCCGTGTCATAACACACCGTGCGTTTCAGTGCACGGGAGTGGATGAACGGACCGACGGACGTCGACATATCTTAGCGAAAGTCTCGGTCCTTACAAGCCAGGTTTGGTTGGTTGGCACTCGGCTACGCTTGCTGGACTGAGCCTGAACATTAAGGCACTATAATTCTCTGAAACCTTGTACACTCTTAGCGCAACGACACAGCGTAACATCCAAAAGTTACGAATCTTTATCAACATCGGTGTGGGAACGTCGAGTCTTGCACAGGTTATATGGTTTCTCGGACCTTCTCGTTTGTATTTTCCATGCTGCATTGACTGTGTGTTTATTGATTGGGCACACATATATGCAGATGTCAGTGAATCACACACCAGATATGCTGCATGTGGTCAGAAATTAATTTTCATACATTTAGTATGGCGACTTGAAGACCAGATTTGTACGGTTTATTGTACCATATTCTTTTTCTGCTTTTCCATGCTAGCTGTGAATTATCCATTTTCTGAAATTAGCAACAAGTTTATTTTAACACTCTGTTTCTGCACCCAATTACTAGACAGCATATTTGTAGTTTTTTTTGTTACGACTTTCAGAGTGGTTAGTATTGCAAGGTTTCTATTCTTTGGCCATAGTAGGAGTATCCGCAACATAACACGTCCGTTAACGAAGGCAAAAGTGTAGGTGCTTCTCCATTTCACATGACAAGTGATACAGCTTGTGTTTTGTTCAGAGTACTGAGGTGGTGGACACGCTGTCTGTAACTTATCAGCCTCAGAATCCTTTAGAATTGCATCAACAAATTGAAAACCAGCAACAAGCACTGTTTTGTGGAGACACCTCCAGTTGTGTTTAAGCAATCTTCTACGTGGTTTTGCCCAGCTGGTCTATTATCAAGCAGTTTCCGGTAATAAGATGAGAAGTATATAAAGAGTTCAGAGTGCATATACCATTAAAACAGTTACATATATGAAATGTAAACGTCGCTTGTGATATGATTAAAATGTCGTTTATCTGTTATCTTTTAAAGTAATTTTACTGTCAATAGTCTGAGGGATAAAGCAGCTGTTTTTTCTTAAAGTGTCATTCTTAGGCATTTTGGCTGCACAAGTAATAACATATATAAGCTTGAACATAAAAATGTGTATACAATTTTGTGTTGCATACGCAGTCCAAAGTTAAGCTGTGTCTCCAAACATCTAAAAGAAATTGTCGTCTTTAAAAATATGTAAGTTTGGATGTGTATAGAGACTGCACCATTTGCAGTGCGATCTGGGGTTGCTGTCTAGTATGTGTCCAGCCTGGCCGTGGCTATTTATTATGGTGAACGCGTACGAAGCTCGAGGGCAGCTGGTTTCACAATCGTGTTAAGGAATTTTAACAGCGATCGTTGTTTCAGAGATTACACACACAGTCTCTGTCTCTCTCTTCAGAATAATTCGAAATCGCTGTTTCGAGTAATCTGTCTTTGTCACACAAACACGCACACACACACATATTAATGACCATTCAACGTCTGCGGTATATACACTCTCTGTGTAGGATGTTATTAATGGCATTGATTTTCACGTATCGATAACATTCTAGTTACAGCTTTTAACGGTATCCTTTAGCATTCAGTTCATTCATTTTGATTTACAATACAGGTTGCGAATATTGCCGTTGCAGTGTCCGCTAATGTGATGTACTGTGCCGAAATGGACGTACAAACTAAACTACGCAACGGCAGCAGTCAGATTCAACAGGAATTATAAATGATTGGCTGTGGTTTACGCACTTTAGTTACTGCCCTTTCAAATTGTATGGTGTCATAACGCAGCACACCACATACATGAATCGGCTACGCCTTGCCTATGGGTTAGCTGTATACAGGTTTGTTTCCTGACTCGATGTCGCTAGGTGCTGCAGGTATACAGACCCCGCGATCTCTCCGACAGTAGCTTCATTTAAAACTCCGCTTTATGTGCGGGATGTTTAGCAAAACTCTACCAACCCACTGACAAAGGTAACAGTTAGGTGCTGGCAGACAATATTGCATCTTTGTGAAACTGCAGTCCGTCTAATGGATTGTGAGACAGTTAGTGATTAAGGACAACTGTGGTTAATTTGATTAAAGGGGAAGCTAGTAGTTAGGTAGTGTACACACGGCCATATAAACCACCCCTACCCACAAAGTTCCAAGTTCGGCCATCTGTTAAATCGAATAGCAATGCTATAGCAAGTCGTGCATTTGCCATACCATTTTCCTATCCAGTCTCACTGGAATCAGCCCTTCTTTTGGTTCTGTGGCAACTTTTAGCTGCTGCTGGACATCCTGTTAGAATCAGTTGTTTGTGGTAGAAACTATTCGATGCCTTTAAAGCACCGAGTAAATTCCTAACATATTCTGTGTTTTTATTCAGTCCGTCATTGTCGGCATCTGAGCAGCCGACCGCGCGCGCGCGCGCGCGCGCGTGTGTGGGTGTGTGTATGTATATATACACACACATATATATACACATATGTACGTGTATATACATATTCAAATCTCATGGCCAAGGAATTTCAGCTGTAGTTGCCACATACGTGGCTAGCCCGAAGCTAAGAACCGTGCAACTGTTAGTATATGATACGTATGAACGATATTTGTTGGTGAAAAGGAATTCGGTCCCTGCGTATGCTTTTCACTTAAGTCTCCATTAGATGCGGCCAAAAGGCGGTAGATTGGGGCGGTTTAAACGAATGATGTGTGAAATTGCTCTGAAATAAAATCATGTTTAGGGTCGACGCCGGGAGGTAAGGCGAGAAGGTTTGGCATAGTATGGTATGATATTGTATGATGCAGTATGGATTGAGGTATTCACAGATGTCGGTTTTTCAGGTTGTAGTCTTCACGGATGTGGCATCGTGTAGATTTGTAGGTGTAATAACAGTGTGTCTCAGGACTGCTTTGCCTCCATCTTCAAAGCCTTATTCAGCATCAGCGGAACACTGTGTTCTTTTGATAAATTATTTTTGGAAGGTTAATATTATATCTCATTACTTTGTTTTCACAAATTATCGTAGAAAGGAACGTTCTGTAGTATATTCAGTGGGTATATTTTATTAATCGGCAGTAACAGTGCCAGGCCATGAAGATCTGAGAATATAAGATGCCGCGTCTCTTTAAAGTGTGCCAGTGACGCACTGAAAAGCTATACGCCTATCGTAACCCTACCGTTCCGGCCACGAGGGCACCTTCTTCACTTCAAAAAAATTTCGCTGCCACCCACGCACTAATGTTTGTACTTTTAGGTGCGTTAATGGAAGACACGCATAATCACACGAAGCTTTGTTTAACAAGTAAGGTAATGCTATCCCATTACAGGCCTGGACAGGCCCTTTGCGTTGCAGGAGGTTGAGGCTCCCAGGTTTCAAGACAGTCGGCACATTAAGCTGGTAAAATTGTCAGCCGTACGCACCGGCCGCCTTACCCACCAGGAAATACTCCTGGTACTCGTTTCGTTATTAACAAATAGCCGATGTAAGTGAATCCACACTGTAGTCGCCACGGTCAAAAATACAAACATTTGGAAGTTTACTGCCTGACAGAGGCGACGATAAGATAGGAAGTCAAGTACTGGCTGGAGGAGCAGCGCTTGCTGCGCAACTGTGTGAATTCGCGGAGACCTTGGTATTACCCCCAGCGACTCTCTGGGTGTCCGTCATGAACGGTTTGGGAACGACTGTTATACACGATCCAATATTTGAAGTGCGTCAGTAATGAAATGGTAATAATATGGCAGGACTTCAGTTTGTGTAATGAGAACAGAAACAAAAGCTAATCTCACCAGTGGTACCTTTCACAAGCGAAACCGGGAAAATGGACAAATCAGTTCACTGACCACAGTTAATTTCGTATCTGTGTCTGCATCCGTCAACATTTTGCCCTCTTTACCGTTCGTAGTCATCTGATTTAATTAATAGTAACCCCATTCAGTGACTTTGTGATCAGTTCAGAGATCTTTCTGCTTACACCGTTGTCAGTACTGAGCCTAGGAATTTGTTTGTGTCTATCTCGTTTTGCAATTGTCATTCCATGTTGTCTAGGTATATACATTATGTATGAGGAATGTGGAAGTTTCCGTTGAATTTAGCTTTCCTTTGGACTACGTGTGACAGTCTTTGCTGTATCCTCATCTGTCCTCTCTGTTATGATGTGTGCGTAGAAGGATATTCATATTTCTTAAATTTGTTATGTGCAAATGCTGAAAAGTCTGTCAGAGTCTTAAAAGAATTGGTATCTTCGAACGGACATAACGTATTTAATGTATTGGAAGATGGCTGCTGAAATGATAAAGAAGTAACCAATATTGTTAAAAGTCGAATAAAATAAGTAGATAAATCGACAAATATAGTCAATGGAGCCGGGAATGGTTGCTGATGTGGTCGGTGGAGTTCAGGAGGTGAGGAAAAATCTCTTGAGGCATTGAGCAGAATTGGGTTGTTTCGGCTAGACAAACGCAGTTGGAACTGAGTGCAGCGTCTGCTGTCCCTCGGTGGATCCTCGAGAGAACCAGTATTGTTGAAAGGAATTTTTCCTGCAACATTAATGGAGCCACGTTCGTACGACGTCTGTGGCGTCGTGGGAACTTGGACGTGTATTCGCTCCCTTTTCAGACTGGGATCAAACTGAAAAGACGTGCTCATTGCCTTGATTACTGCTGGCGTTCTGAACTAGCACAGAGCCTGTTGAAATTTCAATAGGATAATGTTGCGGTTGCCAACATCGCTGTACTTACGTACTACGAGTGTGATCCGCTCCCGTACGTTATAGTCCCTGAGGGACATTTTGAAATCAGGCTTCTGTTGAATATACACGCTGTGTACCTGATACTGAATTTCACACAATTAGACCTGCAGTATCTACGAAGCCATTATGTTCTTTAAAGGTACAGTGTCATTATTTCTTTTGTCACAGGTGGACCCTATACTGCTATACCGACTGATCGTACTTTCCACTGTCGTTCAGTCCTGCCATCTTGTATTCACACTCATAACTACTTACTGCTCTCTTTTACGCCATTTATTTTTCGTAATTGTCCTGTGTGCCTACACCTTCGTCTAGTGTCCAAGTTAAGAATGAGTGGAGCTATGCCTCCTTTTCCCCATATTACTTCATGGCGTGTACAGAAACAAAACCTTTACCCAAGTGTGTTCTGCTGAGTATCTCACAAAATGCAGCACGTGGACGGAAGCGCACTGTACAGCTTTTTTCTCTGAATGCATCCGTCTGCAGTAGGCCTGTACCGATCCGTCGAAGTGAACAGTAGTCACCAATACAGGTACGCTTTCTGCAGAGTGCCCATCTGTTGCTACACAGTTACACAACAAGTTGCGATTTCGCCCGTTTTGCGTATGCTTTGTCTCTAGCTGAGATTGCAGCAGAATATCCCTTCTTTGGTCCATTATTCTGCATCTGAAGTACGATTATAACTCAGCACAGTTTCCGTCAGTATGAACACTGTGATTTTCAGTAGTCTTTTAAAGACAGCTAAGTAGAACACTCATTGTTAATACCTAGAGATAACCTTTTCTCAATAAAGGTTGAGGCTGCAATATTGACCGAAGAGTGAGTATTTCTTGTCTGATTCATAACAATACAATGTTTTCTGTATTCTCTGCCATCTGTCCTACGTATCCGTAGCTACAAGAATAACTTATTGCATGGGGAAAATGTTCACACTGTCGTTTATGAATAAACATCATCATCTGTCAGTGATAATCTAAATATGAATTGAATTTTTTATTTCAAATTGTAATTTGTATAACAGCCTACGTTTTTATGTGGATGGGTTTTCGAATAGCTGATGTGCCTGTGCTGTGCATCAACAGGCTCGTGATGCAACCCGTTGACTAGAATATCTCTTCAAATTGATAGTCGCACCCGCGTTCCAAAGTCTCCCGCCTTTTGTGCAACAAGAATTTCCTGTGTCATTTTACTATGGCCCGTTAATGGATATTCTCCTGCGGCATTTGAGTCCATTTCAGACCCTGACACCTTGTTTATTTAAGATACATTTTAATATTGTTTCATCTGCATGTGCATCACTCAAGTAATTATTGTCCCTTCAGATTCTCCGACTAAATTTTCCAATATTTGTCTCATCTCTCCCTCCGTTCATGCTGTATTTACCTACCATTTAACGCTCTTTGGTATCATTACCCTAACAGTATTCTTTAAAGAGTGTATCAATTATGAAATTTCTAAATATATAAGTTTTCCCGTCAGCCAGTTACGTCACAGTGATTCCATCACCATGTTCTCAAATGGACGTATATGCCTATTATGGTATGAACGTGACTGCCGGCAGGGAATGAACGCTGGCCACTTACGTACTTTGGAGAGCTCGAATTAATGTAGTGAAAAATTGGCATTTCTCCCGTTGGAAGACACATCTCCACATCTTTCAGTGTCCTTGAACCGTTGCCATGTCCATGTCCACTTGTAACACAACAGATGAGACAGTTCCACAGTATTTCTTATATTTTATTGACCGGAGTCTTACTTGGATACGTATAATTGTGCCAGGAAAACGAAGTGTGCCATAAAGCACATGTCACTATTTATTTATTTATTTATTTATTCATTATTTATTTGCTTATTTATTTCATGACACCGCCCGTGTCTCGGACTATGACGTCGAATGGTAGGAAGACAGGTGAATAAGGAATTGGACAGGATGTGGCAGGAAGCGGTCGTGGCTTACTGCAGTACTGGATTTTTGCGTAGGTACGCTGAGGAAAAGCACGATAAGCGTCTGTCATGACAGCCGATGCCCAGCCAAGATTCGAACGGCGCTCGTTCGAATATAAGTGTACAATGTCACCGATGCGACAGTGTACTCTGTTGTGCTCGTCGTTACGCCTTCCGATTGTCAAACCGTAATAGTCAGATCCTAAAAAATCGATGAATTCTGGCATTCCTTAGCGTTAAATTATTTTACCCAACTTGTGTACAGGATGATGAAGTATGCTAATTGGAAATTGTGTGTGCGGTAGATAGATACAGGTTAAGTGGACTGGCTGCTGACTGCCAGTGAGACGTCGTAATGACGCTGTAATGGGACGGATGGGCGTTCATTTGTATTTTCTGTTCTCTGTGCACAGTACTGTAATGAATTCCTATACTGGCTACGATCAACGTACGAACTGTACCGTGTGCAGCAGACCTACACTTTGTGGGTTTTAACCTCCACGTTGTAATGACCTCCTGAAGTCAGTGATTTTAGTTCATTCATTATACCTCATAATGTTGGCCATCACCAGGTTGGTTTCATATAAATCACATTTTGGCAGTTGTAACCCCCTGCTGGTAGCCTAATTGGTGGTCATTTTGCTGACATTCTTTAAAATCAGCAAGGGCTTAGGAGCGTAACTCATAAAACGACATTCCTGTTGTAAACATTCCAGTACTACCTGCCTATTACAGCTAATGTTGCTTTATTTTCTTCTTGTGGATTGCGGCAAATTAACTGAATATTGTGTGTGCGTTAATTTTTTTTTTTGGATATTGCCTGAGTGCTTTGTATCGCCGCAGTGTCTGTAATGGTTGACATATAAACAGTATTTCATACGCAATGTGTAGGTGTGTTCATGATTTAGTGTGCCTTGCTCTAATTAACGCCCTGGCACCGAAACCTGAGGCAGACTGTCTCACAGCGCCGGTGCGCTCAGTGTGTTATACGAACCGTAAGAGACCTGGGTATAATTTTAGTATGTACCTGTTGAGGACTGTTTGTTAGGTGGCAGTAGTGCTTTTTCCCTCGTAAATCGCCGCGTCCGCCATGTTGTTATTACTGACTGTAGGAAATTACGGAATACGTGTATATGTGACGTCCATTGGCATAATGTACATCATACCGTGTTGCGTAAAAATCGGCCTAAGGATCCAGAAGTTGAAACGGACGGACGGACGGACACACACACACACACACACACACACACACAGCGCGCGCCGCTCTGTCTGTCTCTCTCTCTCTGTCTCTCTCTCTCTCTCAAAAGTTAACCTCATAAATGTACCCTACTTTCTTACATTTTTAAGAAGTAAAATAGGCAAAAAATGTAGAAGAGAAATTTGTTAAATGAATAAATAATGTAACATTCTGTCGATGTAATGGTAAGCAATGATCCGAATGCAGGAATGCAGCCAAGCCGTTTTGTATACGTGATGTGCCTCACACAGCGGACAGTCGACAGGCTAATATTGGTGTTAGCCTGATGGTATCGATATCCTAGTGTTACTTCATAAATTTCCACATTTCTTGTAGGAAATGTGAAATTATTTTTCTGTTGCTTCACTCCTTCTTTGTACTTCATCCCTATTTCCAAGTTGTGCAGGGTGTAAACCTTACACCCTGCAGCAATGTCAACAGGCAGCGTTCCCGGTTGTGAAAGTTACGCTGGCGACTTTAATGTATTTCCCTTGCGCGTAGTATGTCCCAGGATTAAGTTTGTATAATCTCATATTTCTCTGGTAAACTGTCTAATTTTTTGGAACGTCGTTCGAAATGAAGAACCAAAATACTGTAGGCTGCCGACCAAATTTAAAATTATTTGTAGTTGCAGAAACAAATAACAGCACAATTATATGAACACAGGCGCAGGATTGGATGCCACATCGTTACGGTCTCGTTTATTACACTGCATTGGGTGCTGTGTAGCAGGAAATGGGTTCTCCTTTCACGAAAATCGTGTTTATTCCGTGGAATTCATATTATGTTGCACACATAATATGAACGCAATTGTGCAGGTGAGCTGAAGAATAAATTGAATGAATACCACTGAAAGGGTCTGATCCATGCCGTTATTGTCATGTGTATCAGCCGTGGTCTGTGTGTTTTGATTGGCTCTGGTACGATGTAAGGCATTAACATGATTACTGTATTATGTTTTGTTTTGTTTTTGTTGACACGATTTCAAAATCGTTTCCACGTTTGTGCAATTTTATATCCATTTCTTCCTTTGCGCTTTATGACGGGCGCTCACCGTGGACTGACACTTGAACTAAAATTGTACTTGCAAACCTCACTTAGTTAGTTAGGAGCTCTAGTTTAGTAGAGGATTTCCCGTTGTGTTGCAGTTACTAAATATATGAACCCTTTAAAGACGAAGCGTATCAGGTTGTTTGAACGGATTTTATGGGAATTTGATATTGTGGAAATGTGTAAAATTGTATACATGTCGGTCAGTGTTGTTGCTTGTTTGGGAAGTGATTACCACTCCATTTCATCTTCTGCCATGAGTATTGATACACATAAATAGGCTTAATGAAAGTCGATCACAAATCATACGTATCCGTGTCCGTTTTCTTGAAGACAAAAATAATTTTCAGAATCTAATCCCACGTTCCTTATTCACCAAATAAAAATTAATTCTTTGAATATAATTTATAGAGTCAACCGGGATTTTCAATCACTAGGTGCATTTATTTTATGCGATTCATGTTAGATCATTTCTTTTGCAATACCAGATTGAACAGTGCTCCATATACATGTATGCTAATTGTGGTAAAATGCATGACTGTGTATTGATATCGGCTTGCAGGCCTATGTTTGTGTTTATTTACGACTCGCAACATAGTTTGTTGCCGATCCCAGTGGCCGTGCGGTCTAAGGAGTAGGTCTGCGGCCGAGTACTTGCTGGCATCGTGGGTTCGAATCCCACCAGGGGCATGGATGTTTGTCTCTTGTACGGTGTTTGTGTTGTCAGGTAGAGGTCTCTGCGACGGGCCGATCCCTTGTCCAGAGGAATCTTACCGCCTGTGGTGTGTGTCTGAGTGTGATCATAAACAACCTCGACACCTACTGTGAGTAGGTAGAAGAAACGAAACGAAACGTAGTTAAAGTTAAATTACTCTGTATGAGTAGGTGTTAACAGCCTACAGTAGGGAAGTTCGTTTATTGGATTTCACACTTTATTTTCTTAAATTGTAACTGAATGAGGCATATTGGAGCGCACTCCGTGTGTTTTGTCTGTCAGTATAACACTAACGTTTTCATGCGTTAAAACTTACCGTCGTCTGGCATGTGACGCCGTGTAATTTTCCGTACAGTGTTAGAATACGTGTAAACCTTCAAACTGAATATTGTGCAAAAGACATTGCGTTGCGGGTCTCTTTTATGTGTTGTTTCGCCGTGTTTCCTCATGCTTATGTGTGCTCGAATGGAGATAGTATGAAGTGATACTTGCATGTGTTGCACAAGTGTTTGTGGCCCCAATTTATTATCTATGCAGTTAGCGTCGGAAGTCGAATTGTATTCCAGAATAAATATAATGACTATCTAACTCCATGGAGCAGAGGCCTTCTTGAGAAGCTAACAGTTTCGCAGCTAGTCAAGAAATTTCCCGCATTTTATGGAACCCGGAGGTTCATTACCGCATCCACAAGAGCCCGCCACCTGTCCCTATCAGAATAAATATAATACGTTTGTGAATTACTTAACTGCGTTTGGTAGTTTGGTCACGTCTAATGTGCGGGCGGTATGCTGTACAACTGTGCAAAAGACGTGGAGTTAGGACAGTGGATGCTGTGGGTACAAGTATAGATAGTAACCGGCGCGAATCTGACGTGAAGTCTGGCGAGTCAGCGTAAGCTTGCGGTGGGTGAGGGTGAAGGTAGCCGTCAGTTATGCCGTACCTGCAAGTGTCAGCCCAGAGTCCTGATTTGTTCATGGAAATAAATGGTATGATACCTGAGTTTATGTTTACATGTAAGGCATCCACCGAAGGTCAAGGTCGCAGATGCGTACAGAATACTGTATAACGCACTGTAACACCAGTGTACATTTTATGTTGTGTGTACCGTGCATCCTAACGTAATCAGCGAACACACGCGCAAGGTTATTAGTAAGTACAAGATATATTTTCAACCGTGCATATGTTTCGGCAAATAGATTGCCATCTTCAGGAGGTATATATCAGAGAACTGCACGTTCTGTCTGCATCCAAATGTATTTTATATTTACCAGTACTTACCAATTGTCTTGTGCATTTGTTGGCTGATTTAGAATTGCTGTACACTTTTGTCACAGAGTGTACTTACGAATTTTTTGTGGTTCTCAGATTGAACAGCGATTATTTCCCTGAACAAAATTAAGAGAGAGATCTTCGTAATGGGGGCGCAGTATATTTTCTGTGAAGTTGTAACCTGCCGGTGCTCTGAGTACCATTGTAGTGTTGTTCCTATACTTTATAAACCACGGTGTCAAAGAGCGTATGTTGCTGTGGATGTATGTAAATTCCTCACTAGATGGTTGTACAATGGTGAGCTTCTCGCTTCGACCACTTCCGACGTGGTAAGGGCCCCCGTTTACATGTGAAAAATTAACATTCCTAAATAGTGAGTATGTAAACGGCCTGTGTTAATCCATACTTTGAAAGGGAGGTTAAACCGTGTCGTTCCGGTAAGTAGGGCAGGTAGCAAATAATGCGAGTAGGAAGTATCAGGAGAGACAAACTGGTCGGGGCCAGTGGGATGGATGCGCAGGAAATGTGAAAATACGGGTCGGGATGTGGTGAGGAGGGCAGTGGCAGCTGTACACAGCAAATATTAGGATACGCAACGACCCCTTTCTAAGGTCAACAGATTTTCCGGCACGTGGCAGACACGAAAGAGGAAGAAAAGGAAAGAGAGGAACGTTTTTCAGGGCCACAGCATGGAGCCGTTATTTGAGTAACGCCCAGGTGGAAGACTATCGTCTCAGGATCAAGTGACACTTGCCTTTGGAGAATTACGGTATATTACAGAGTGCTTACCCTGCTGAGTGCTGGTGTATCTCTTTAGTGACATTCAGTTAATTTACATCATCCATAACACTAACCGGTTGCTGTATGGCAGAATGGCCTTTCATTAATATATGCACATCAGTCAATTAGTCTAATTGAAAGGGATACGTTAGCTTCTACACACCCACTGTCAGCTGTCAATAGGTTGACGTCAGTTGAGACTTCTGAGAAGGGAAGATTACAAATATTGACTTGGGCTTATGGTAGCTGGGTTGGTAGCGTTAACAGTTATCGACTTGCATCCAAAGAGATACTGATAATTCGTTCGTCCGTTAGTCGGTAATCAAATGTTCTGATATTTGAAAATTATTTAGTTTCAACGTGGTTATTTGGATTGTTTGGAATATAGAAACGCTTAGGACTGTTCTTCTTTGTCAATAATTATCTAGTCAAAATGTGGTAAAATTAGTTCTGCATTATTTGTATTCAGTTTCACTAACATCATACGGAAGGGGTAAGTCCAGCACAAGGGAATATAGGCCATATACAAACACCGGTACAGGTTTGAAATTTGAGATTCTGGCAGTAGTGACTGTTAAGACTGCCGTATTCTGAGATGTGACGCCGTGTAGTCTGGTAGATTGTTACCAACATTTGTGTCGACTTGAACGATTGGAAGGGGGGTTTGTTATACACCTAAATCTGCCTGTCGATGTTGTATTTCTATTGAATTATAATTACAGCCCTTACTTCACATGGAGCTCAACTCAAATGTATTGTTTCTCTTAAAATAAAGGTTACATAAGGTTACAGCAGGGTTGCATGGCGTAAACGGTCGTATTGTTAAGGCATAAACAGAGGTATTCAATTTTCTATGTTGTTCGCTAGTCTAGAAGATGCATACTGGGCGGGCCAACGCTTGTTGGTACTTTGGATTACACGTGCCCAGTCTTGGTTATTTGTAACTTCGAAACCTCTCAGTCCTGTTACCTGAGAACGCGTATATCGGCCATTTAACACATGCTCACACCAACAGACACCGTCCTTGAAGCTGAGATGCATTTAGCTTCGCGTTATTGGCCACGAGGCATGGTATATCGGGGGTGGTATGGGATACAGGTTGTTGCAGTTCCAACCCGGTCCTTCATGGGAAGCTCTCTACCTGATCTACTGATAGCGAAAGGTTTGCTTTTGTAAGTCGAGACCGTGGAAACTGACACAGTATTAAGTCAGTGTTTCGGTCATGACACAATAATCTGTCCTAAACCGCCTGATACACAGTTTTACAGCAGAGAGAAAAAAACTGACAGATCCTCAGCAGGCCAACAAGTAAGCATGTTATGTTTTTATGAAAATATACAGAGAAGCAATTTTTTGTGGATACAGTCAACCCAACTGTCTAGTAATGCGGGAATCTCAGTTTGAGGAATTGTGTGGGTTACGACAGGTTGCTTTTTAATGAGCAATATTTGTGTGTGGGATTTGAAGAAGTTCTCATGATGGCGAAGAATTAATGCTGCTGTCTTGTGGGATATGGCGTTACACAGTTTGAGAGGAACAGCTACCGTATTGTACGACGTCACGTTCTAGACGATGTGTTCCACGAGCGTTTATTTTTCCTCATCCTTGATGACTTGTACATATCCATATATGATCATTACCCGCTACGGCGAGTTAGATTATGAACTCCACAGAAGTCTCTTTTCGCTTCGTAGCTTAGTTATATTATACATTGTTACAGAAATGGTAAAGTTATGTCCGTTTTTTATTTAAGAACCGCGCCATCGAGACTGTGAATGTGCGGAGGTATAGTTCCACGTATTCTTACCTGGAGACTAGAGGCTGAACAGTGATTAGATTCGCGTGACGGTAGCTTCACGTACGTGGTTAGAGCCAAGGTACGAATTGGAGGTTGGCTGCGTGATGTGGCTGCGGTGGGAAAGATGAAAGTCCCCCCCCGCTGCCCGCGATCCATCCCAACACGTAGCCTAGCCATTATGTTGCCTGAGCTGCCCTGTTTGCGCCCCATATAATAAGCTGTTAGCGACACGCAGTTTGACCTTTGACTGCAATAAGCCTACTGATGTTAACAGTTGCACAGTTGGACACCGGCAAAACTGGTTGCTGATTGCCCCGCTCTCGAGTTTCACACAGCTGCTGTCATACAGCACTTACCGTTTCCACATTCCGACACTTTCGTCGCACTTGAGAGGCAAGAGCGCTGTTGCGACCCAAATCAATATCCATTTTCGAATCTGACAGTCTCGAAATAGATTTGCCGCTAAACTGTGCAGTTGTCTCTTGACTGAGAAGCTGCGTGGGGATAGGGGATAAATTTCGAATTGACAGCGCGCCAGTAATTGTGAGGATAGGTACATGAGGGAAGGTACAGTGGGCTAAATAGAGGAAACAAGAAATACCCACAGATTTTTTTTTGGGGAGTGACTCCTTCTAAAGGGACTACATACATAATGGAGAAAACAAAGGCTGGTATTGAAATGTAAATATATTCCATGAGAATGTGACCGGCATGGGGTTGGGCCAGTTTCGATTTTTGGTAGACTGCGGTGTTGACCTTCGTGTTCTGTTACCAGAACTTTAACTCAGTCAGTTTTTACGTAAGTAATCTGTAGTGTGTTCATATTACGGGAAATTTCCTATTGCATTATTCGCAAGATGCCCATTACACGATGCTGGCTCATCTGTTTGGGTTATAAAGCGTTGAATGAGACGTAACATGCTTATTATTGACTTAAATTACGCTAGCCTTACAGTTGCACCGTGGCGCGCAAGAAATGGAAATGATTTTGTGCGGTTACTCGATCGGCCTCGATTCTGCCATAAGTCATGTCAAAATACAGAAAGAAATGTTGAACCTCAGGGTTGTCGGTTTTTCTTTAGCTACTCGAACCATCTTCATATTTAACCTTTTAAAGCCTAGCGGTAACTTTACGTACCACCAGGTTTAACATTAAAAAATTCTACGTGGTGCCCACATTGCGTTTATGTGTTTTGTACGGATCTCAGAACAAACAGGAACTTCTGCCTTTTAAAACATTAAGAGATTGGTTTTTATAACCGAAGTGGAGAGTGTTTACAGCGCGGTACGCACTGAGTCCTTATATAAAACAGATACGTTCCGTCTTTAAAGGGCTAATGTACACTACTAGACCACGTGGTATATAACCTGTCCCGTAACTGTGGATTATATCTGTCTGAGAGAAATTCATATGTGAAGATGTAACTGTTTGTATGTATGCTTGTATCTTTTGATAGGAGAATTCTCGATTCTGCCATAAGTCATGTCAAAATACAGAAAGAAATGTTGAACCTCAGAGTTGTCGGGTTTTCTTTAGCTACTCGAACCATCTTCATATTTAACCTTTTAAAGCCTAGCGGTAACTTTACGTACCACCAGGTTTAACATTAAAAAATTCTACGTGGTGCCCACATTGCGTTTATGTGTTTTGTGCGGATCTCAGAACAAACAGGAACTTCTGCCTTTTAAAACATTAAGAGATTGGTTTTTATAACCGAAGTTGAGAGTGTTTACAGCGCGGTACGCACTGAGTCCTTATATAAAACAGATACGTTCCGTCTTTAAAGGGTTAATGTACACTACTAGACCACGTGGTATATAACCTGTCCCGCAACTGTGGATTATGTCTGTCTGAGAGAAATTCATATGTGAAGATGTAACTGTTTGTATGTATGCTTGTATCTTTTGATAGGAGAATATATGAAAGTCTAAGTCTGGAGCAGGCATTCAGTAGATGTTGCAGTAGAATGATTGATGTCATTGCATAGTATCCGGGAGGACTTGGTTATCTGCAGTTCGTCCAGAGAGATAAAGGATATTTAGTTCTGTATTCTTCGATCACAATGACCTTACGTGAAAAACGTGTTCTTTCTTCTACTGCCCCATTGCAGGGATTATGTTTTGGAATCCCTGTAGCGGCATAAACTGAAACCTCACATTTACTTCCACGTCCTTCATGTCTGATTGAGGGTCATCCACAATTCAACGGTAGGAATTTATGCAGTTGAAAAGGCGTGATCAAATAAATCAACAATTAATGCCATTGTGATTTAAGTCTGAAAACCTCATGGCATATTGTTCGACCATTTCTCGTCATTTATTGGTTGTGTCTTCCCTCATTCATGACACATTGTGGTCGTTTTGCTCCGCTTAGACAAGTGATTCCAGTCTAGTTATACTTATCTTGCTACTTGTGTGGAAGCAGAGCAAAAGATTGTACCATTTTTCATTTACAAGTAAAGTGCTGGAAAGAAATTCTGCTTGTCTGCCCACCACAGTACGGAAAAGGACCACAGAGCATAGCTGTCAGTGTCACCCCCACTGGGCCAGGGCAGTGAATTGTAAATGTGGGAATAAAGGGCAGTGGGCTCACAATTGATGTTTACTGTGGGGTTTCATCAATCTTGTTGGTAGGGTTAGCGAAGGGCCCTGTGTCCAGGCGGTACCATTGTGCTGCCGGCTGTTCGTCCAACTCATCCACAAGACAGCTTATTTCAAAACGCGCGAACCAGAGCGGCGATGTTCGCTCTCTTAGGAGCCTGAAGCTCATCTGCATAGTATTACCTCACAGAAAACACACTTCGTTCTCATAGCCAAAGAAGCCGGTTATAAGCTTTCTAGAAGTTACCGCTGTTTATTTTAAGAATTGTATTAAACCCATAAATGCGCTCTTTGAGCGAAATTCAGAGTGTTTGTGTGTTAAAACAAGTTGTGCGTAGCAAGCTGCGTGCTTTAAAGCTTTCACTTTGCTTTGAGTTCGATTACCGTTTAATGTGTTCGTGTTTTCTGTACGACGTTGTCCGCATATCAGACCACATAGCGTCGAATGATGGGGTGATGAGTGAGCAGTGATTGGAAAGGATGTGCGAAGAAGCGGTCGTGGCCTGTCGCGGCTCAAACCTTGAAGGATTGTCGAAAGTCACGAAAAGTCACGGTCAGGATAACCTCTGCCCGGGGCTGCATTTGTGCCCGCGCAAAAGTGCTACCGTATTGAGCGAGACCGTCCATTAAAGGAAGTATCCTAAGTGTTCGTGTTAGGGACATTTTAATGGACGACAGATAAGTGTAATATAAGATGATTTTTATTTCCCAAAACCCACGTTATCCTACATCATCTTACGTTAGTCCCCTGAATCTGAGTACAAAAAAGCATAATTGTTGAATCACATGTTGTAGAGAACGTCAGAGACCTTAAAGGATGGTGCTGACGGCGTGGCAGTTCACCGTTGGTGCGGGCCGTTTGAATGCTTCCGAAATATTGGTGTTTGGAGAGAGGATTTAAATTATTTAATGATTAGCGCAAGCGTCGTTTCCTTTGGCGGGATCTTCTGGCAACGCTAGCGAACCGCAGACCCCCCAGCAGGATTTACTCGATTGGTTCTTCGGCGATTGCTCTGAACCTGTTAGCGATGGGGCAGGGAGTCTTCTGTAGAACGCGATAACGACACAGTTAACTTCACGTAGGCTACTAATTCCGAACATAAAAAGTCGTTAACTTACTGGCCTGTATTTTCTGTTTATAGTGGTAGCAGTGCGCGCCTCCTGTGTATGAATATATGTGAGAGAGTGACTTTGTGTGTGTGTGTGTGTGTGTGTGTGTGTGTGTGTGTCTGTGTGCGTCCTGTCACACAGATACTTATTCACACCGTGTATTTAATGCAGTGTGCTTGTATAAACTTACAAGTATGCGGATGTGTTTGAACGTAATGCTCATCGTTTATTTTATTAATTTCCATTGGACTGTTCCATGCTCTGGTGGCCACTCACCGGCCTCTCGCCGCAGAGTTTCGGATTCGAATCCAGGCCAGTGCGTCTCTATTTTTTTGTGATCAGAGTGTCGCCGAGGCAGGTTTCATTCCAACAGTGCTGCATACCGATTCATTGATTTGTCACCCGACGCTGCAGTAATCTTAGCAGTTGGCGGCGTCTTGAAACAACACATACACTGCCTTTATGTTCACTTAAATTGCTATATTTTTATTCCAAACTTCCTTTATTCTCACTTACGCCTTTCGTTCATTCTACTTTTTTTTTATTTATTTCCTTAATCTATCTTTAGTTTTAATTATAACTATTTGGTCTTCAAATTTCAATTTCTTAATTGTAGGTTGAATTGTAATTGTCTCTTGATCGTGTGCTCGTGTAATTGGCTCCCTAAACGTTTCGTATAACTTCCTGTAATAAACGTTCAGTCGTAACTGGATAGTCTTCAGTACGGTGTTAGTTTAAATGCAGCCTTTCGTACTGACCTTTTCATAGTTCAGTGCCTTAAACTTCTATTTCCTTTCCTGATTCTGTGTCACGCGTTGTCTTAGCTGGAATTCTGTTCGCAGTAATTTAACCTTTTAAAGCCTAGCGGTAACTTTACATGCGACCAGGTTTAACATTAAAAAATTCTACGTGGTAGCCACATTGCGTTTATGTGTTTTGTACGGATCTCAGAACAAACAGCAACTTTTGCCTTATAAAACATTAAGAGACTGGTTTTTATAACCGAAGTGGAGAGTGTTTACAGCGCGGTACGCACTGAGTCCTTATATAAAACAGATACGATCCGTCTTTAAAGGGTTAATATATACATATTCGCCTGATCCAGGCTTCCGCCGCGATGAAGGTGAGATCTGCGCTCTTCTGAGATATTAGGCAGCGTACAGTGGTAATTCTGTACCGACGTTTCGGGAAAGCCTGTCGGTCCCTTCCGAAGAGTCAAGAAGTCTTCTTGGACTTCTTGACCCTTGAAGATAGGACCGACAGGTTGTCCGGAAACGTCTGTACAGACTTACCACTCTTCGCTGTATGTAAATATATATATAGGGTTGTATAATTATCATTATTATTGTGAGGGGTGCACAAATCACAGGTATCTGGTCGCCCAGGCGACTACTTTCCGTACGCTGGCGGCTAATATTTGCGGCATAATTATTGCAGTTTTTAGGTGCGTTCGCAAAATTTGCGAAAAAACGAGTGTTAGCTTCGTGTTGTCTGCCCGTCCGGAAGGAACAACCTGCTGCCACTGGGCGGATTTTCGTGAAATTCCATATTTGAGAATTTCTCTAAACTCTGACGAGAAAATTGAGTTTGGTTAAAATCTGGCAACAATAACGGGTACTTCATGTGAAGGCCTGCATACATTTGTGATAATATCTCGCTGTATTCTTATTAGAATGAGAAATGTTTCACACAAAATTTGTAGGGAAAATCAAAACAGTTTTATGTTCAATAACGTTTTTCCAAAAATCGTGCCTTTTGTGAGAAGATGTGTAAAAATATGGTACAGCCAGACAGACCACAGATGACAATATGATACGGCGCATACGCTGTGCATTCTGGATAACTAATTCTACAGACACGCACCCAGAGTATTTGATCTTGCTAACCGCGGTGTTCTAAGGGCCCAACCCCCGCGGTTGGCGGGGGATCACTGTCCGTGTTTCGTTGATATGCGTAGTGGCTGCTGCAGCTAGCCACCATAGCAACGGACTGCAGGTTGTGTCGCACCTTCTACAATAGCTCTGTCCCCACCCGATGGTCTGACCGTGGCATAGTTCAATATTGATCATCTTCTGCATTGTGCCATTGTTATTCAACACACCGATAATAACAGGCCTGCTGTGCGCTCGATGCCATTGGGTTTACGTATTTGTGATTTAATTTAGAATGGTGTTATTAGCGCAGGTCATGTGTAAGACCAGCTTTCGTTGCAGTACTGTAAATGAGTGTTCTTGAATCGAAATCCTGTTTGTATGTTTAACCTTTTAAAGCCTAGCGGCAACTTTATGCACCACCAGTTTTAAAATTAAAAAATTTTACATGCCACTCATGTTGCGTTTATGTGTTTGGATAGATCTCAGAACAAACACGACTTCTGTCTTATACAACATTAAAAAAACTGCTTTTTATAACCGAGAAGAAGAGTGTTTACTGCGCGGTACGCGCTGAGTCCTTATATAAAACACACACTTTTCGTCCTTAAATGGTTAATTTTATTTTGTTATTATGCATTAGACATGCACAGGGAGAAAATAAACTGGCTCACAAGCGCTCCATATTGTGATGCCTCTTTAAAGAATAAGTAGAAAATTGTATACATCATATTTCCCCTAGACTTCTACCTTTCAGGATGCACCCCGCCGTCAAATAAGCTAACACACTTCTCAGGAGTGTCATCTGTGATGACGATAAGGCACGGTGTTTGGTGTATTCAAGACACGGTGCACAGCATGTGATCCAGTAGTCACGGGGTAAACACACGACGAATATTGTAATATGTATAACGTATGTTTTTTGTTGTGCTTCTACTATTACAGCTAGTCTTTAAGACTAACGAGTAATTTTTTTCTGACCTAAAATGCTACGTTTAATCTTAATCTAAGAGTTCATCCAGTGGCGTTCCTTAGTTTTTGACATTTGTAGCTAGACACGTTCTTCTTGCATTTCACTAGCACAACTCTGCTCTTTTCCCGGACACTTTACGTTAGCTCGAAGGTTTTACCGTCTTAAGCCTTCTCACTATATCACTGTTGTCCAGTAGTTGTAAAGCCTCGACATTGGTGTGTTGGTGGAGCCTGTCCTCGTGTTTCCATGCGAACCTTTTTATTTCTTTGTCCACAGTGTCTTATTTCCAGATCCCTGTGGAGATCACTGTTCCTCACGTACCAAAGTGCATCGACGATGTTCCTCAATACTTCGTTTTGGAAGCGTTGTATAATTTTAATATAACTCTGTTTGGTACATCCCTATAGCTGTATACCATACGTCCAGATGGGTATAACACAGATGTGACTTTAACCTTTTAAAGCCTAGTGGTAACGTTACGTACCACCAGGTTTAACATTAAAAAATTCTACGTGGTGCCCACATTGCGTTTATGTGTTTTGTACGGATCTCAGAACAAACAGCAACTTTTGCCTTATAAAACATTAACAGACTGGTTTTTATAACCGAAGTGGAGAGTGTTTACAGCGCGGTACGCACTGAGTCCTTATATAAAACAGACACGCTTCGTCTTTAAAGGGTTAAATACTGTAAAAAGAACCTTGGGATCCCGTGTTTTAAAGTGTGGCATTTTAAAATCATCATGTCTAATTTTATCTTACGTTGTGTCTAAATACGGCTTTTAGGTCGAAACGTGTTTCAGAGACATTTTCAATGAGGAATATATTGCAGCTGTACGGATGTAGAGTCTAAGGATTTTTAATGTATTATAAACTCTTAATGAGGGTTCACTGAACGAGAACAAATGATTCTAAGTGGTTATTGTAGTGACAGTTTGAAGCAAATAAACGTATTAATCTTTCTGTGGATAACGGAAGTGTGTTAACGCCATACCAGTACAAGAGTAACCCGCAGATTTTACCAAATCGTTCGCTGCAGTTTTCCATACTGTATTGCTTCGTTGTTGTTGATGTTCATTTGTTACAAAGTTAATTACGTCAGATACACTGCGGGTCCGTAAATTCTGTCTCTCTCTCTCTCTCTGTCGCTCTCTCTCGCTCTCTGTGTGCTTTAGTAAGATAACCATTACGTAGACAGAGTGCAAGTGAAAAGTGGAAGCATGGACAGAGCTCAAAAGTCAGTGAAAAAAGGAAAGAAACCAGAATATTGCAAATCGAACCGAATAAAATTGCAGAAAATACAATGAGTGGGTACACACAGCTCGTAGGACCAGTCCGATTAGGCAGTATAGTGTGGAAATTTCTCCTGTGTGTCCCGTTTATCAAGCACGTCAGCACGCAACAAGGTGGTCTGTGTGGCCGGTCCATGTATCTTTGCCTGGTGACCCGGTATAGTGACTCCGTTAGGGGCTGAACGGTCCGGAGTTCGAATTTCGACAGGGGCAAAAGTTCAGATCGGATCTGTGGCGGGCGTTCTTTCACAGGGGTAAAGCGGCCGGAGCTTGATGTTGGCCACTTACATGCGTATACTTCCCCTAAATGCTTTCACATTTTGGACAGGGACATCTTTACGTTTTGTGTGTGTGTGTGTGTGTGCGTGTGCGTGCGCGTGTGTGCGCGTGTGTGTGTGTGGGGGGTGTTCTTCCAGGGCTTGAGGTTGGTGTTGGCAGTAGGTCCAACAGAGCAGAATTTCTTACTTCATTCTGTCACGTGAAGAAGGGAACAAAATCAGTATTATAAACGTCGTGATATGAAGAAATGCCTGTCAAATATTTGTTATACACCTTCGTGTGAAAGTTTCAAACTTAGCAGCGTGCAATGCGCTAAGTCCCCACACTCTGTCTTCCGATCTCCCAGGATTTAATATTAAGTGGTGCGCTGCCCCCGGCTTAGTGTCTTTCCCCTTGCTGCCGCCTTTCTGTTTTTCCCTGAAATCTTTGTAGCTTCTCCTCTTGGATTAGAACCTTAGCTGGCTTCCATGCCCTGCACCCAGTACAGTCCCTCAGTGTGAAGAGGCCGGTATTGAACGCACCACCACTGACTGGTTTTTATAACCGAAGTGGAGAGTGTTTACAGCGCGGTACGAGCTGAGTCCTTGTATAAAACAGATTACATTTCGTCTTTAAAGGGTTAATTGGAAAACGTAAAGTATCATCACGTGTAACGGCAGCAGTCTTGAAATTCCCGCCGTTTCAGAATATTTTACGGTATGAACGAGTTTCAGTAATGCTGATAATAAGGGTAATACAGTCCTTAGAACGAAGGAAAAACCCAGAAAATATTTTAATCCTTCTCTTTGAGCCGAGTTGCTGAACTCCGACCTTTTCCTCTGCCTGTACCAAGCGGTTCCACGTCTGGTGCAACATGCGTCAACAGCCCGACCTTTAATGAAACCTGCCACCGCGTGATCGACAGACATGGCTTCACGTTTCACGTACCCATGTGTGAGCTGCGTTGCACTTTGTTTCAATCTCAAAGTCAGTACGGAGCAAAATTACAAATATTTGTTGCTCCGGGGTAGTAGTATTGTAATTGGTTGTGAGGGGACAGAGCTTAATGAAGGTGAAGTTTTAAAGAAAGGATGAGAGAAAAAGGCAAAGGACTGGCACTGTAGGCCAGGAAGATATGACATTCTTGTGGAGGTATAGCTCCAGTCTTTATTTTTTACCAGATGGAGATGAATAGGAGGAAACAATGCCCAAGCTGCGTTACGCCAAGTTACAGGCATTCATGGGACCCACCTCAGGCTATTCATTACTACACTGGGCTACGGGAACGTACATTAGCCTACTGTGCGAGTACATGTTATCTACATCTTCTAGGATGTTACGCTGCGCCGTTGGCTAAGTTGATCCGGACGTTTCGAAGGATCGTAGTACTTCTATCTTCAGGTTCAAGCAGTCCGCTCTTCTTGGATTGATGTACGCTGACGATGAAGGTACTTCGGTAACGTTGGCAACCACCTGCCGTGTTATATGACATCATAATATAGTTCATAATCTCTGTTTACACCGCTGCGAAATCCTCAAACCTTCAAGTGAAGATGTTTCCGCTTAACGTTGTTTGCGTTTTAGACTTTTGAAAAATGACAGGTGACTAAATTGACATTATTAAATATTTCGACAGGTGCAAGTTTTGGCAAGTAACTGGACAGGTGTTTCGTTCAGCATTTGATACCAGTGGGGTGCTGGTCCGTTGGATAACATAATTACATTACTTGGCTGTGTTTTGTCAAACGGTGGCTGGGGTATGTTGTGTTACATGATGCCTAAGTGGAGCAGTATTTCAATTCCGACATTCAAATAAGCGTGTGTGTGTGTGTGTGAACACTGGATGCCAGTATCTGCTTACTTAAGTACGTTTGGTGACGAGGCTAAGGGCTTGACATCAGCGGAATCAGAATTTGTTTGCCCGAAGAGGCAACTTCATGACCAGCTCTCTGGTGTAGCCAGCCTTCTGTTCACTATGCACGGGGGCCAGTTTGCTCAGGGGTAAAGCGGCCTCGGCGTGAATCTGACCACTAACAGTACTGTGGTGCCGAGACTGAGAATGCTTGGAGCTGTATATCCACTTGATCTATACCTTAATGGCTTGGAACTTATTAACCCTTTAAAGACGAAGCGTGTCTCTTTTATATAAGGACTCAGTGCGTACCGCGCTGTAAACACTCTCCACTTCGGTTATAAAAACCAATCTCTTAATGTTTTATAAGGCAAAAGTTTCTGTTTGTTCTGAGATCCGTACAAAACACATAAACGCAATGTGGGCACCACGCAGAATTTTTTAATGTTAAACCTGGTCGTATGTAAAGTTACCGCTAGGCTTTAAAAGGTTAATGGAGTTTGTTGTTCGAAGTCAAAATTGAACCAAGCAGGCTGCTTTAAGATTCTTGAATGTTTAAGGCAGCAATACCCCTGAACAGGGTGTCGCTGTGTAAGCGGAAAAGTTCTGAATAGGGGATATTTGATTGCAGTCTAGTTTTCCATTTCGTCCAGGGTAGGGAACTTTGTATACTGCGTGTGCATGTGTTAGACTTTCATAAGACAGAACCATGAAGAACCAGAAGTAGGGTTAAAGAAAGAAAAGCTGAAGAGAGTGACTTTTTTCGCCACGGTTGGCAGAGTTTGTTTCCTAACATAAATGTTAACGTCACGTTTCTTTTCTTTGACACTGTAAAGAACATGTCTCAGTGGAACTGCCTACACATTATGTGATTGGTCAATGTGCTTTGCTTCAGCTGTGACGTACGGAAACACATGCTCAGTTCCGGCCACGCAGTGTGTACAGAGGTAACCGCATCAAACCAGTCTGTGTGACGTCATAGGTATGACGTTTGTAGAGTCGAACATTAGGGCATTTCCTCAAAATAAATTATATTTTGGTGAAGCTGGCACTGCTGTCTCGTTGATGAGTGATTCTCTTCTTTTACAGCCAGCAACCAAAAGGCGTATTCCAGTTCCCAACCCCTTGGGTATTTCTCAACCCGACAGTATTTATTAAGAGTTTTGTAATCGATTGACGAAACCGCGTATATAAATGAAGTACTGCATATAATATTCTTTTCGTAATTACGGTGGCGGATTGCGATAATGTTTAACCTTTTAAAGCCTAGCGGTAACTTTACATACGACCACATTGAACATTAAAAAATTCTACGTGGTGGCCACATTGCGTTTATGTGTTTTGTACGGATCTCAGAACAAACAGCAACTTTTGCCTTATAAAACATTAAGAGACTGGTTTTTATAACCGAAGTGGAGAGTGTTTACAGCGCGGTACGCACTGAGTCCTTATATAAAACAGACACGCTTCGTCTTTAAAGGGTTAGTGGTCCAGGATGTATCTGCGCAACGTGCGCTTTCTTAAACTGTGTGAAAAAAAATAGAAAAGAAATGACACTAGCAGCTAGACCACAACAGATGCCGCTGTGTTCACTTCCTCTCGTTCCGTCGAAACTCGACCTGTTCATTTGCGCAGTAACAAAAACAGTTGAGGCCTGCAGGTCGTGTAACATGTGACAGTAGAGTCGAGACAGGAACAAGTGGTGATGTTTGCACTTTGTTTCATGCTGTCGAAACAGGGCCTGTCGAGGGTGCTGGCATCTCGTATTGCGCTGTAGTAAAAGCGGGTGAAGCTGTCAAATCGTGAGACAGAAGTAACAGGAGGCTCAAGACAGGAACGAGTGGTGACGTTGGCTGGTTTGTCTCAGTACCGACAGAGATCGCCTGCAATTACTGTACACTAAGGCTGCTGGTCGTTGGGACTGTAACTTGCATGCGGGACCACGAATTATTTTGGGTCTTCCTCAGGATATGCGGCTGGGATAGCGACTTGCTACTGGCTGGACCTTCCGGTTTCCGAACACCCGTGGGCGCCAGATTTTTTGTACTCGTCGATACCAGCCCCAACGTCCACCCAGCCTCCTGTAGAGTGGGTACCCTCACCCCTCCTAGCGCCGAGGTTGTGTATGGGTACAGCTGTACCTCTACCCCCCTCTGTGCCTTCATGAAATGTTATAGGGTGACCTTTACATTTTTATGTCAAAGTGTTCGTTGTGGTAATTTATAAATTCACTGTCGTGATCGAGAGGCATTCTATCCTGTCTATACACGACCCACGGAATCTTTCAGATAGGCTGCTCATCACTGTCAGGTTTCCACTAAATAAAGAGATGACAACGCAGTATACAAGATGTATATATATATTTAACCGGACAGGGCAAGGAGGAAACGATCTTAATTAATGTAAGTGTTTAAATGTGTTGGAAACAAACAAGCAGCGAATCCATTATTTTATTAAATCATGGCCAACACAAGATATTTCCAGCACATATTGTTTTGACACGTTTATTATTTTTTTTTCATTTCTTACAGGTAAGTGTACAAGACATCAGTTTCATGGCTGTGGGCATGAGTTCCATTTTTTGCACCAGTTCTGCACCTTCAGTTTCATTAACATGTAAGTTACAACAGTTTTTACGTATCATAGAACTTTTGACATTTTCGTATTATTCAATCGTCTGGAGATGCTGTCTGATACAGCATCTGAATATCCCCACACAGCACGTAAATACCCCTAGCATAGCGTCACTCTAATATAGGCTCCGTATGTCAAAACGAGGCAGTTTGTGGCTTTAGGACTCACTGTAAGGTGACTGTTTTAAACTACAATTTACGAAAGCTGTTATCTCTATGAGAGTCTTCATTGTATAAGTCAAGAATGTGGGTTTATAGCGTCATGCTGGTTAAATGGAGCCCGCACTCCCAGCTTTCCATCGACTTCCGTGATACGTGTTATCAAAATTGTATAATTGTGGCCCATCATGCTTCTGTATTGCTTATAAACTATAATATGAACATGGCAGACGCGCCAGACTCTGAACTTACAAGGTGTAATCGGCGCTACTGTCGCATAATTTATCGTATTTAAGCGACACATGGCAATAGCACTTGGGAAAAATATGTAAGTGCTGCTAAGGTGATGTTTTTGTAGAGTGTAAAATGGCAACATGGCGATGGTGCAGTAGTCTCGTATAACGTCTCGTTTTATAGCGACATTCAGTGCCGTGTGTGGGAGATAGGCATGCGAAGATGGTGATCTCAGTATTTTAAATAATGTGACCCGCCGTATTAGTGTCTTGACCCATTGCCCCTCAAACGTCAATCCTTTATTATTATTTATTTTAGTGTATTCTGTAAAATATGCAGGTTATCAGATCAAGAAAAATAGGTGGATTGGGCATGTGGCACATATGGGGGGGGGGAGATGACTGCAAGGTTCTGATGGTGAAATCTGAGGGAAGGAGATCATTTGTCACACGTAGACGTAGATGGGAGGGTATTATTAAAGTGTATCTTTAAGACGTAGAATGAGAGCGTGGAGTGGTTTTATCTGGCTGAGGCTAAGCAGAAGTGGTGGACTGGTGTGAACACGTTGGTGAAGCTTGGGGTTCCATAAAATTCCTGAATTTGTTGACCAGCTGAGGAACTGTTAGCTTCTCAAGAAGGACTCTGCTCCATGGGGTTGGTTGGTTGGTTGGTTGGTTGGTTGGTTGGTTGGTTGGTTGGTTGGTCGGTCGGTCGGTCGGTCGGTCGGTCGGTCGGTTGGTCGGTCGGTCGGTCGGTCAGGTAGGTAGGTAGGTAAGTAGGTGGGTATTCTGTAATTACGTGAACCGTATTTATGATAAAAGCAAAGCAAAGAGTGTCTGTGTCACAGGAGCGTGTATAAAAGGGACGAACTGTTGGGAGACGAACCTGCTTGTTTTCGTTTTGTGATCATTTCCTGAATTAAAGTAAGCCTGAATAGACACAAACCCTAGAGAACACATTTAATTTTCTTGTGTGATACCACTTCTTCTGATGCCCTTCCCCTCGAGACATCGAATGGTCAAGAATTTTGGAGGAAGATTCCAGAAGTAATTTATTTCCTGATCTTGAGCGCTGCCCTGACCACGCAGCACCTTGTACGGTGTCAGAATTCTCCGTAGAATCCCGATGTTTTGCAGTGGCTATTTCGAAGTAATTTCCTATCATTCTCGTTACTTGAAATACTAGCAGCGTACAGTAAATGAAGCGAGACTACGTGATGCCTGTGTCTGTCTTATGGGTTCGGAGCGACTCGTTACTGTGTAGGCTTTATAAGTAGGACGGCCCCATGTTTTGATACTGTTATTACCCGTTGAGGATTTCCAGCGCATTTTTCTTGAGGTAACCTGAAGGTGAAGGCTGAAAGCTCTTCCGAGTCAGTGTTACTTCTTTCCAGTCTCCACGGAATTTTGTTAAAAGTCTTGTATGAGTATCGCTGCGCGGCCTCATACTCCGCAAGGTGTTTGTTTTTGACGACCTTTTAGTCTCCGGGGGTAAATTTGGGGACTTGGTGCTGCCGTTCAGTGCACTATCTTTTGTCGTCCTTCGTGCCGCCTGCAAGCATACAGTTTAAAATACGCAGACGTATAATTTACTGTTATTGTAGTTTGTAAGGGTATGAAACTTGGGCTGTCATTCGTAGAGAAGAATATTTGTGAGGATGCGCGAAGACGTAATGCAAAGCAGTATGTTTGTACCTACGACAGAGGAAGTAGCGGGAGGCTGGGGAAAGAATACAAGATCGGGAATTTTATAACTTTCATTCTTAGACGTTATTAGAAGAATAGAATTAAAGGGAGTAAGATGGAGGACGCATTAGCACACGTGCGACAGATCAGAAATGAGCACAACATTTTAGTCGGAAAACTTGAAAGACCGAGATTTCTTGTATAACACAGCTGTGACTGGGAGGATAACGGATTGTGTGCCGTATCATCCACATATCTGTGTAATGGGTATGTGGAACTAGGAATTAACTTAATAGGCATGGACGCCATGAGTGCATCTTGCAAGTTCTTGTCTTTGTTTGTTTGTTTGTTTGTTTGTTTGTTTGTTTGTTTGTTTGAGATGGAAGGGTAGCGATTTTCTTCATGAAGTGATCGACGACAGGGAGATTTAGAATAACTTCTCTGCTGCTAACATGAGTTAGTTTTCTTGACGTTGAACTCAGATTTTAATAAAATTTTGTACCGATATTGTCGTTAAAGAGCTGTATGAAGGGCTTTTATGCTACGGAACTTTCTTCGTTTCTTTACTCGAGAAGCCTGACCAAGTGTTTGTACATAAATCGATAAATCTTAAATAATGTTTTACATTAAAGCGTATAGGTCTACATGTAAATTTTACCAAATTGTCATGGTCCTGTTATAGGTCACTATAATTTTTTAGGTACGAATATAAACGCCTTTAGGGACGCACGAAGTAAATGTGTTATTAACTGTGATATTTCCTTGTATTGTTAGCTTTTCTTCTTTTGGTTTTGATGAAGACTTTCAAGGTGTGAGTCTCGGGGATTCCCCTTCCAGTAGGCTACAACGAGCAGTGGCTTGGGAATCAGGCCGTGAGGTTTGCGAAATCTGAAATATGGGCCCTCAGTTCGTACCTAACAGAGAACACCTGAGGAAGCGATTGTGTATGAAAGCAAGGGAACAACGACAGAGTGTCAGTTGTTAGAAACAGCACGATGGACCTCATGTATTGTGCAAATTGTACGAGTATGATCGAGGGTGCCGTAAGTACCGTAGGTGGTGGTTTGCACATTGCGCTCTTCCTCATTTAAATCTATGACTCCAGTCAGTTTCATTGCACTGAAATATAGCTTACATTGTGATGAAGTCAGTGGTATTAAATTCTTTCATTGAGAACTGATATGCGGGGGGTTTTTTTTTTCACGAGGTTGTGAGAAAGATGAATTTGAAATTTTTGAAAGGCAGTGCTTGTGGCTCGCGTAAAAAACACTTCAGAAGAACGAAGTTAGAAGGACGTCAGCGTTCATTGTGGAGGGTGTGGAATGGATTCGTCTGAGGATCGAAACCAGGGGCTTGCTTTTGTGAAGGCGGTGATGGAACTCAAAAGCTGCGTGTTCCTTGAGCAGCTAAGTGACTATTAGCCTTAGCTTCATTGAACTGACAATTTGCGGCAGGGCGGCGTGTTGAGATAATGCATCTTTTCATAGAACCAGAAGATTGATTACCATCTACACAAAAAACCCAGTTTTGGATCCTGTCCTGAATAACTGTAATCCAGCCAACATCTTCGTATCCTCCCGTCTCTGTCTAGATGTGCTAACTCCCCTCGAACTTTTCCGGCCAAAAATTCGGTCCTCTGTTTCTCATGTAGGATTGTATTTATCAAGTCGCGGACATCTCCTCATCTTTGGTGTAGTCATCCTAGCATCTTAGTCTTCTGAGGATAAAATTGTGCTCTGGCTTAATGTGAGCCACATGTGTCACCGGAACATATGTCGGCAATTATTTATAAATTTTAACAATAAATTTAATGGTGCATTAGTTCGTAGTGTCAGTTTATGATAAAAATGCACTGTTTTAATAATATAACGTTCACATGTGTGTTGATGTAGATCACGTGCGTTTTGTAAATGTCGGAGAAGTGAATTTCTTAACGTAACGTCTTTGTACAGTACACCACTTGTAAGTCAAGACGTGGGTATACAATGAGCAGGTAGTTGCACGGTTTGCGCTGTGTTCCTGACATTTGTAGACAGTATCAAAACACACATTTTATGTCCAATATTTTTTCCCCTGAAAATCGTGCCGTTTATGGCATAATGTGGAAAAATATGTTACAACGAAACACACCACAAATGATAATATAATGCGGCGCAGGAGAGAAGCGATTTACATGCCGGATAATTGAGGCAAGAATAATATTTAATACTTATTGCTTTTCCGCAGCAACACGGTATATGTTAACGCGCCTGCATGTTACGTTATGCTTACGTTGACTGTCATGCAAAACAATGACCAGCTCAAACACAACTTCAAGGTGAACTTTCCCTGATGATGGTAGTGGGTGCCAATGAAAGATGCCATAACATAGAGTTGCTTCGTAATTACTTTTTAACTTTTAGAGCCTAGCGGTAACTTTACATACCGCCAGGTTTAACATTAAAAAATTCTACGTGGTGCCCACATTGCGTTTATGTGTTTTGTACGGATCTCAGAACAAACAGCAACTTTTGCCTTATAAAACATTAAGAGACCGGTTTTTATAACCGAAGTGGAGAGTGTTTACAGTGCGGTACGCACTGAGTCCTTATATAAAACAGATACGCTTCGTCTTTAAAGGGTTAAATAATTAACTGTATGGTGCCTCTGGTTGGAAACTTTTAGACACTAACTTAATAATAAAATGTACGGTGTAAATAACAATGTGAAATTAGTGTCATACATTTACCCCGATTATCTATCTTCGAATATATACCGGTCGTGGGAACCGGGCTTTACATACGTTCGCCTGGGACTTATCAGTATGCATGAAGTTGTATGTGTCGAAAGTCAGCGGCGTTCAGATTATTACCCACCAAACCGGGCAGTTCACAAAGCATGCCCGGCGGCCCTGCCGAAATTGAAGAGCTTGTCTTTATCATTCATGATTCTGTTATGATAAAACGTGCCTGTGCAAATGCAGATATTGTACTCGGTAACTGGAAATGTTCTGTCACTCACCCACAAAATTTCCATTACGATCCACGCATATCTGCCGACGCCGACCTCGAATATGCCGCTGCGGTGTTAAGTCCGTTTCGGAATTCCACAGCCAAGTACTTGCGGCTTGCTGGATTGCTACGTCGTTCTCATTCTGGCCCCAGAAGGCCCGGAACAAGCGGTGTTAAGGTATGTGAGCGGGCATCGGTTTGTCTTTAGAGGTAGAGGTTGCTGTACGGATAAATTATGCAACGTCCGCTAAGCGTAACGCACGTGGCGCGTCCGTCTGTGTGGCTCCTAGATCTTAAATTTGCGAATATTTTCAAGACTCTTTGGAATTTGCGCGTATCTGAAGTGTGTCTGTCAACGTTTTACGTAAAGCACTGTTAGTTTTCTCTGTATTTTAGTAAAAGATTTACGGTTAATCATAATTAACATCTCGTAAACGGTGACATTTAGAGTGGACCATATGTGATACGTTTAGATCTTCAGCTCGTACCTTACAGAGAACACAGTGTTTAGATTTTAAAGAGCAAAAACGGCGCGATACTGCCCTAGATGTACGCAGGTCTTCAAGTGATCCGTCTGCCTTTTCGTTCGATGTTATTTAAAACTGGCATACGTCGACGGAATTTGGTGAATATATGAAGTACGAAATTTCACGAAAATCTGTCCGTTGCTAATGGCGCAGTTCCGCTCGCCCAGACTGGCGGGCGGATAGACATATTGATGCCAATAGTCGTTTTGGCATCGTTTTTGTTAGCACGGCTGGGAATAATCTGTGATATGAGCTTTTTGAGACGCGCATGTCTGTGTTCCGTGGGTAGTGAGAAATAGAGAAATACGAATTAATAATTACCGTTCGTAATATTCAGTCCGTAGACACAACCTGCCCAGTGCTTTCTCCATGGATGGAAGCAGCTGTTCACTCACTACGCTGTGGTTCTGATATCTAGAATTCAGGGAGCGTCACCTCCACATATCCATGTATGTTTAAGGTATCGTGCTTGGACGGATTTGTCACTACTTTTGTAGCACGAATAAATCGTTATTGAGTGTTTCGTGTGAATCAGAAACGTCCTTTTGTCTCTTCGGTAGGGCTTTTATTGCAGTGACAACATTACGTACCTTGTGAAGAGGAACGTGTACATATTGGCCCCACGTGACCTGCAAAAGACATGCTTGTGCATATCTGAACGCAGTTTCATGTGATGGATGGTGGCTGCAAATCTGTCGTAAATTTCGTTGTAGAAGAAGACCCAGACACAGGTGTTCGCAGAGTCGTGTGTTCGTTATGGGGGATCTTTACGATCCGGCAAAAGAATCTTAGAGTAAGTCCTTTGCTAATGGGGTTATTGTTGGAGGCGGTGTTGTACAGGGCGAGTGAAAAGTCACGTCACTATATGCTGATATTTTATTTGTAATTATAAAACAACACTGGATGGAGGTTATCCATAAATTAATAGCGTACACGAATTTCCCGTATAGCGACTCGCTACAGGATGGTTGGTTGGGGGTTCGAACCCAGGTGGGGACAAGAGATTTCCTGTTCTCGACACGTGCCCAGACCGGCCTAGGGCCCACCCAGTTTCCGGGCTCTTTCCGTGGACTAAAGCGTCTGGGGCGTGGTATTGACCACGCACCCCCATCCTGCGCCTAGGTGCATATCCAGAGGGCTGACTTGAACTTCCTCTCTGTACCTTAATGGCATGTTATAGGAACAACTTTACCTTTTCACACGAATTACACATCGTCGTTCTTTGTTGTTTATTAATCTTACCTGCGACCTATTTTGACACGTATAGCCTGAAGGCGACATTGTTATGCTTCAGTTGGCCGAAAGTCGCTATTAGCCGAAACTTGCGGTGAAAGGCTCGCACATGTAATGTCAAAACCTGCTTAACGGTTTACGCGATTAGAGACAGATGGACGGACAGACGTATGTCCACACAAGTGTTGGTGGATACGGGCTAAGAAAGAGGTGGATGTGGCCCGATGGTAAGGTTCTGTCTTGATGTTATATCTGAGTAAATGTGGTTCTCACAGCGGTGTTCATGAATATTGCCGCCTTGCGGGATGTGATCCCGTGTAGATTTGTGTATAGTTACCAACGTTTCGGAGGAGCGTAATGCCTCTATCTTCAGAGTACTTCAGTGCAATTCGTGTTGGCGACGCTGAAGATAACACACCACGCAGGCTAAACGGCGTCATAACACAGAATAATTGGCCCAGATTTCTAGAAAATCAAAAGTATCATTTCGTAACTCAATTTCTGAGCTATTTTTATACATACATTTATTGGATTTAGTCCTAAACTTAAAGTAGTCTCTGCAAGTCCTATTGTTTATACGTTTAAAATGATTGAACACAGGATGTAACAGTCCTCACTGTCAAACCTGTTCCCTGTGAACTGACATATTGAAGTCTAACGATGAAATTCCGTATCACTGGTTGAACAACTTGCGTGGAGACTGGAAACTCAGCTCTGGCTGTATTGTCTCTTTCATATTATCAGTGGTGCGTGTGTTAATGCTGAAAGCTTCATTCCTGACAGACATGCCATAGGAAATGCCACACCCGTTCGAATGTGGCGATAAAACCCTTGTCAATGAACAAGCACCTGAGAGACGCCCCATACGAGTCATATAAACACACTCTGTTCCGTCTAAGAGAACAGATTATTATTTTTTTCAACGCTGCATGTTTCGATCGAAACATGTAGCTTTGAAGAAATAGTAAAGTGTTGTACTATACGGGACAGCGACTAGAAACAACAGGATGGAGACCATTAAGTTTACCACACAGGAAATGGCATATCGGTTCAAATCTGGTGGTGAAGTTTGATGAGGAAGCACCATTCTGTAGAATAAAGTATAGGCCTGTGTGTTTTCATTTTCTCATATTGTTCTTTATTTCTTCGTGTCTTTTATTCTTATGTTTAGAGAGGTTACTTTATCGGACCAGTTCCCATTATTTTGCATGTGTGGCTGCAATATAAACATTCTTAACAAGTTCAACCACGTTGACCTTGAGATCTGCGCTCTTCTGCTGTATTACGCGGCGTGGAGTGGTAGTCCTTTACCGACGTTTCGGGACAGCGTGTCGGTTCCTTCTTCAAGGCTTAAGAAGTCCAAGAAGTTTTCTTCTTGGAGTTCTTGACCCTTTCTTCTTGGACTTCATGACCGTTGAAGATGGGACCGATATTTTGTCCCGAAAAGTAGGTAAAGGATTGCCACTCAACGCTGTGTAATATCGCAGAAGGGCGTAGATTTCATCAACATCGTGACAAAAGCCTGAAATCACGGATACTTCGATCTTGTTACGTGACCTTGTGTCATCAACCCTTTAAATACGGAGCGTGTGTGCTTTATATAAGGACTCAGGGCGTACCGCGCTCTAAACACTCTCCACTTCGGTTATAAAAACCGGTCTCTCAATGTTTTATAAGGCAAAAGTTGCTGTTTGTTCTGAGATCCGTACAAAACACATAAACGCAATGTGGGCACCACGTAGAATTTTTTGACGCTAAACCTGGCGGTATGTAAAGTTACCGCTAGGCTTTAAAAGGTTAAGTATTCCTTCTTCCTTGCAGTTCCGCCTCGACAGATTTGTTTTGTCACCCCTCTTCAACATACATCTTCCTCTCATATTCCCCCCCCCCCCATTTACCTTTTCCCGATGGGGTGACCTTAATGGTATGCTCCGTACGAAATTGAAGACATATGACGACTGCGTTTGTGATGGCTTCCAGATCGCGCCAGTGGTTTTTCTCTTGAAGTTCGTTTCTGTCAGTCTTTTGATCAGTGTGTACTAGCGAAATTCGGCATGAAGAGTCTTGGCGTCACTGGACTTTTGCTTTTGATATTCAGAAGGATTTATACGGAAGTCACCGCAAAGCCTAGCGTCGTCCACACAGCATGCCTCGAACACTGCTGAAGGACGTATTTACATTTGAACGCCAATGCTGCAAATTTCGACCTGCCTAAGATGGGCTCTTGTGTGAAAGGGCGACAGATGATTACAGACGTTATACGTTTATCTGTTTCTGTGTTCCTTCATGTGTGCGAGCGCGCCAACAGCGTCTTTGTCCCCTCTTTGTGTCTCAGATGAATGTCCCGTCCGATTCTAAGCCATACGGATCGAGCCATTGATGCTACAGAGTCTGGATGAGTACTACTACGTAGTAGTGAAGTATCAGGAGGGCTTAGGGAGGAATCCAAGCCGTTTTAATCTTTTAAGGAGAAATTAATTACCGCGCGAGATTTGAGGTTCTCACAGCGGTTTTGATGAATAGCAGAGTCTTCTGGGATATAATAACTTGGCTGTTCGGTTTCCTTAACCCTGGATATGGCTGCAGCTTGCCCTTCCGAAATTTCAGTACGTATTTGGCAATCAACACATTGTTATGTACCAGAAGACACGAGTGTTCAACTTAATTACCCGTACAGAACATGTTAGCATTATGCCTCTGCGATTGTAGGTCAGACGGAATGAATGTACGAGCGTTTAACCATTCCGCAATAATTTCGCTATTTAAAGTGGTGCACAGGCCACATCCAATTCACGTCCAGTGCATGAACGTTTGGAAAGGTCTGTGAACCACACTTTCCTTTCTAAATATTTTCGTCTGTGATAAGAAGCTAGATGGTTTTGCAGATCTTTTAATTACGAACGTGATTGATGTATTCTGTAGCCTATATGGTAGCCATTCGTACTGATTCCTTCAAGGCCAGTGTTTTAGTGTAACCTTATAATTTAGTCTGACTGCCACGTTTCTGACATTTAATGTAAAATGTGTTTCGTACAATCTACACTTGCAGCAGTGCACATGTCCTTTATTCCGTCACGTGCACTCAGTTTCTTAGTATAGTTAACATATAGTCGTACTTGGTAATTTGGAAGTGTACCTACTGTAGTCTTAAACCTTCAAAGCATGGACTTTACATGCGCCGTTAGTCCCATTATATGAGTGAAGAGTATCTATGTTTGTGTACATTACAATAACTTGCATTCGGCTGTCAAAGAGTAACCTCTTTTATTTCAAGTCAGGGCTATCAAAAGTATGTGCTACCATTGATTCAGACCTTTACAGTTACATGAGTTTTTTTGTTCTTTCAGGTGAAACTATTGCTCTTTTCTTCCTTTCTTTCTTTCCTTTCTATCTTTCTTTTTTCTTTCGTTTTCTTTCTTTCCTTCTTTCTATCTTTCTTTCCTTTCTTTCTTTCTTTCTTTCTTTCTTTCTTTCTTTTCACCGGTTTATTTTTTCACACCTATGTCCGTTTGCGTAATTGACATTTGCGATATCTACCCGTATAGCACCGAGATCGTAGATCCAACGACGACATGTGTTTTAACGTCATGTTCTTGCACACTCGTGAATAGGTTCGTTATAAGCCACTTTGCAGTTAGCCATCTTTAATTGACTCATGATTTACCATACATTTTTTTCTTAAGCTAATTACGTTCTTTCCGGCGGGCCTACGTGTAGTTATTGTGTAGACGAGGCGAGCTAAACTGTAGTCCCAGGGTGGTTGTATTGCCGAGGGGAGGATGGAGCGTTGAACACGAGGTATAACGAGATGGTGCAGGTCACTCAAAAAAGGGGTGACCTTAATGACGCCTACCGGCCCTTCAGTGTGGTCGGGTCTTGCGCGCAGCGTCGAAGTGCACATGAACTTGTTTGCGTAAGGGACGGGACGTAGAGCTGTTCCATGCTGTTTGTGTAAGAGACTGGAAGTGGAGCTGTTCCATACTGTTTGTGTAAGGGACTGGAAGTGGAGCTGTTCCATGCTGTTTGTGTAAGGGACTGGACGTGGAGCTGTTCCATGCTGTTTGTGTAAGGGACAGGACGTGGAGCTATTCCATGCTGTTTGTGTAAGGGACAGGACGTGGAGCTATTCCATGCTGTTTGTGTAAGGGACTGGACGTGGAGCTGTTCCATGCTGTTTGTGTAAGGGGCAGGACATGCAGCTGTTCCATGCTGTTTGCATGCTTTGCAGCCGGTTCTTCACAAAGACGAACACGTCAACAGTGTTACAAAAACATGTCATTTTCTGGTATGTTTTGCAATGGAAATTTATTCGTGATTATAAATTTGTAACCCTTTGAAGATTCGTGTCCGTTTAAATCAGGGCTGTGGAGTCAGTACGCAATACCTCCGACTCCTCAATTTTTAAATCTCTGACATCGACTCCTTCATAAAAGCTCAGTATGTATTAATAATGGTAAATCTACTGAAATGGTAAGTGGTATCGTATGACATTTTATCACAACCACGTGAATCATCAGGCTACTGTTTACGCTTGTAACGTATATTTAATTATACGTCTAATGCTTATTGTAGCCAATATCTATTTAAGATCTTATATCGAGGTCGGTGTTAGAGTCGGTACAGTTTTACCGGCTCCAACTCAACCCAAAATTCCTTCCGACTGAGACTCCACAACTTCGACCCCGACTCCACAGCCGTGGTTTAAATTGTTCAGCAGAGTTCCGATTATCCGAGTCTAAAGTGGGACTTATATGTAGTGGAATTACCGGAAATTTCGGACAATACCCAAATCATTCGAAAAACTGACCTCGGAAAGTTTCTGGATCCATCCTAGCATGCTTCTGCTTCTTGTACGAAGCTGACTGGGCAGAGGAGCTAGGGGCTTGAAGGTTCCTGCTTTTGGCCTTTCCAGTAAATGCGAATTTTAGTTTGTGCGTGCGCGCGCAGCACAAAAATTGTAATATATATCTATACCGGATAAGCGGAATTTCGGACAACTGAAGATCGGACAATCGAGACTCTACTGTATATGAAAGTTCTGTTTTGCGTCATAGAGATGACAGTCCGTGTTCTTTATAAAGACAGGTGGTTTATCTGTTTAGGGAAACAGTCTCAGTTTGTTGTGAGAAGTGTAGGAAGCATATAGTCATGCTGTATGGAAACGTAAACGATTTTTACTGATACGGTAGAATACGTAGCACATGCACTCACAACCGGCTACAGTCCAGAGAGTCGCGCCACGAAATTGACCCTTTAAAGACGAAGCGTGGCTGCTTTATATATGGACTTAGTGCGTACTGCGCTGTAAACACTCTCCACTTCGGTTATAAAAACCATTCTCTTAATGTTTTATAAGGCAAAAGTTGCTGTTTGTTCTGAGATCCGTACAAAACACATAAACGGAATGTGGGCACCACGTAGAATTTTTTAATGTTAAACCTGGTGGTACGTAAAGTTACCGCTAGGCTTTAAAAGGTTAAGGCCTGTCGGGAAGCGTTGTACGTTTATGGTGTGTTGTGTTTTTTTTTTTTTGCTACTGTCGCCGTTTGTGAGCAGGAAACCTTGTAATCTAAACGACTGCATGTTTTCTGCGCACTCTGTGCAACGTGTGTACTTCCATCGAGTGTAGTCTTCAGATGCGCAGATCGCAGTCTCGGAATACGGAACCGTAATGAGGGCGGAAGGCAGTGGGCTACTAATTCTGTGCTCGCGGAAATCCTGTGCATATAATTGGGGGCTTTAAGCGAAATGGATTTTAAACGATTTTTTGAATCGTTTTCCTTTCTCCTCATTCCTGCAGCCTAAGGAATTTTAAAAAAAGACAATATATTAGCATTATTTCCTTTTATTCAACCGCCAACTGCTAGTAACAAACCACCTCTTCAGAGTAGCGTAACGTTTCCATCTTCAGGTAGTCTATCTCCTTGTGCCTGATGAAAACAGTGAGTCTTTCCCTTCCAAATCTTGATACCCACCTACAAGTCTGCACGGGTCTACAATATAAATCTTTGATATTTTAATAACGCCAACTCTTCCATCATGTCTTGTGTGAGTTACAACTTTTGTTTCATGCGTTTGTTGTTTACAACTTAACAGCAGCTCAGTGGAGTGACTAGCTACGGAACAGACGGCTGAGGTATAAAGACCAACACCGCGGTTTTGTGTTTCTCGTCATCACTCCCACTAACATCTCTGGGGCCCACTGTTTCACCTGCGCAATTGCTACAATATCTCCTCCCCCTACCCCGATTTAAGGCGGTCGGAGTGTAAACCTGACCATTTATTTCCGTCTGATGGAGATTTACCACCGTTCCCAGTTAATGACTATGGCTGGGTAGGTATGCTGGTACTTACTGTTGTCTGTCTGTTGCACTCACATTCTGCATGATACTCGTACATACAAGGTTTGTCTCTGATGTCGTTGTGAATAAAATAAACACTGATTAGTGTTTAATAATTTTAGTTAGTTAGGCTTCGCACATCGGCCTTTTTCGTGACTGTCCCCATTGAATAAGTGGCCCTCTTGCTATATGTTCAAACCAGGGCTGTGGAGTCGGAACACAAAAGCTCCGACTCCGACTCCTCGATTTTTAAAACTTCCGACCCCGACTCCGACTCCGGACTCCTCGATTTTTAAAACTCCGACTCCGACTCCTTCATAAAATCTCAATATGTATTAATAATGGTAAACCTGTAAGACATTTCATCACCACCACGTGAATCATCAGGCTACTGTTTAGACTTATAACCTATGTTTAAGTGTAAGTCTAATGGTTGCTGTAGCTATCAGGGCTCTGGAGTTGGAATATCTAGTTAAGATTTGAACTGAGGTCGGAGTCGGAGTCGGTGTGTTTTTACCGACTCCACCTAAAAATTCCTTCCGACTCCGACTCCAGAGCCCTGTTTCAACCTCTCTGTGCAGATGGCGTGACATGGATGCATGCTTCTGCGTGCTTCCCATTTTTCTGTTCAGAAACCATCCTGCCATTGTCAGAGCCCCATTAGCAATCGTTAAGTAAGCTACAGAAAAATACATGCTCAGTTTTGTGTGCTTTTATTACAGGGCTTTTTTGAAACTTGTGGGTGGCCCAGAGAGGTTTATCTGTAATCGATCTATTAACAAGGTGATACCTAATTGCAGAAATAGAACAGTTCGTGACTTCGTCGCGCAGTTATATCGTTACTTGGATGAGATTCGCCTTGCGTTATCTTTTTTTCTCCTTGTCCCTGGGACTGGGACTTAAAGTTTTCAAACAACGAAAATCGGAAGGCTTTCACTGTTTGTAGACTTTCCGAAACTTCTTTGCCATTTTCCTGAATATAAAGAAGCGTTGGGACTGTTAGGGCCGCGGGTTTTCCTCTCGAGGGAACAAGATTCTTGGACTTTATTATTGGACCTGAATCGAGAATTTGCTAGTGTGTTAAAGGTGACAGTACACCACACTTTCACACAAAGCGCCATGTTTGGGCCCTGCACATACTGTGTTAAGGTAGTGAAAGCTCGAGGGCTGTTTGAGAACGGGGAGGTGAAGAGAGTATTTGAATGAAAGAGAGATGGCGTGGCAGAAGAATGAAGGCGTGTAACGTAGTGGCAGTTTGATAGGTGTGTGATAGCGGGTTGCTAAGGGAGGTACGCGAGTGTAAGAGACACGCAGTAACAAAAATGGAGAGTTCTGTAACTTAGTGATAGCTTGAGAGGTGTTTGAGAACGGGAAATTATGGGAAATGTCTCAAATAAAGAGAGATGGAGTAACAGGAAAGTGGAATGTGGCGATGGATTGACTGCTATTTTAGAAGGGGAAAGTAAATAAAGTGCTTGCATGCAGGAGGGATGGCGTAACAAGAATGGAGAGATATGTAAGGTAGGGATAGCTTCAGACGTGTTTGATGAGTGGATGCTGTAGGAAATATTTGAAAGAAAGTGTGATGAAATAAAAGAGGAAGAGAGAGAAGCATTAACTAACGAAGCCCTTTGAAGAGTAAAGTAAACCTACCTTTTATATAAAGATTGATTCTTACTTCACAGAGAACACAGTGTGCTTCCATTAGAAAAGGTAGTCGTACGGAACGTATAAATTCACTCTTTGGGGAAAACTTGACTTTCCAGCGTTAGACTCCGCAGTAAGTATAGGAACCACTGGGCTTCGAAAGGTGAATAGTTATGCTTTATCACATAAGTTGATGGTGATTGAATATGAAAAGGATGTGCGGACTGGTGAGACATGGACAGTGCATGAGGAAGGAGATGCACTCACAGTTTTGACAGAAAATACCTAAACTGAAGTCACCAATTGGAAAACAGAGGCTCAGAAGGAGACACATGTTTAATATTAAAATGTACATTAGAGAACCGGAGTGTGTAGGGATAGATTAGTGCAGGATACAAACTGTTTTTAGGCCTGTCTGAACACGCTGACCAACCTTTTGAAACCGTAAGGTGGAAGGCAAGTTTTATTAAAAGTCGCGGGGCATGTAGCACGTATGGAGGAAAAGCGAGGTGCATACAGGATTTTGGTGGGGAGACCTGAGGGAAGGCGACCACTTGGAAGACCCAGGCGTAGATGGGAGGATAATATCAAAATTGATCTTCAGGAAGTGGGATGGGGAGGCATGGACTGGATTGAGCTGGCTCAGGATAGGGATAGGTGGCGGGCTCTTGTGAATGCGGGAATGAACCTCCGGGTTCCATAAAATGCGGCAAGTTTCTTGACTAGCTGAGAAACTATTAGTTTCTCAAGAAGGCATCTGCTCCATGGAGTTAGTTAGTTAGTTAGTTAGTTAGTTAGTTAGTTAGTTAGTTAGTTATTAAAAGTCAGTCATATGAAGTTATTCGATAGCTCCTACGTGTACAGAAAATCGAAACGTATGAAATACGAAAGAGCAGTTTACTAGTATTAATATTAGTTTTTTTTAATTCTCCTGCTGCCAGTCTTTCATGTTGCATCCTTTCCTTCAGTCTTGAATGTCGATTTCTTATTGTTAAAATAAACAAATAATTTTGTTCGCATGTTATAATTTCACTCTTCTTTGTTCTGAAGGTTTCGACTTTATACGTTGTACAAAGGAAGGTAATTGGTCTTTAGCACAACCTTCATTCCGGAGGAGCAGAGTCTTAATGAGGGTTCGTTCGTTTAGGCTGATTCCTTCAGTACGGCTACACAGCTGTATCAGACACGATAAAGTCGGTACAGGCCGCAATGCCTGTACCGCAAAACGGAAAGAAGGCTGTATAATTGCGGCAATTCTGCTTTTATTATCTTCAGAGTATAGAAGAGAATAAACTTTAATGAGCAGTTATATTTTGTTCGATGGGTCCCTTCATGACACATAAAATGTTGGACTGCTCTAATTCATTACGCAGGCGTCTTTTTAGTGTGTGGGGAGTGAAAAAGCGCGCATTGTTTTCGGTAAAATATTCTACATAAAGCGTGTGAACGTGATTTATTGATAGCTGTGCTTACAGTGTTACTAAATTTAGTGGTTATAAGGAAATAAACTTGACATTATCGTATGGTGCAGTACATATGATTCTTATCTAATGGTGTGCCATGGCCGCGATTCCTCTCACATTCAGGCCAGAATCTGCTTCCAGATCTCTTGGCGCTCTCCAGTTGGGTCACACTTTGCCTTGAGCCGCACCCAGTCATCCGGCCGGTTCGTCTTAATGTACGAAAAAAAATTCTTGATTTGCGTCTTCCGTTCCTGTGTGCATCCCTCACAGCGACTGTCGAATACTTCACGCAGCCCGGCTGAAAAATAATTCAAATACTTAGGCATGAGTCAAGGATATATATATATATATATATATATATATATATACAGCAGGAATTTTCCTTTATGATTAGGAAGGAATCTAGACTCCTCTCTTTATGTGTAAGTATGAAACTACGTGTGTATTATACGTGGACTTCTTGACCGTTGAAGATGGGACCGATAGTTTGTCCCGAAACGTCGGTACGGACATACCGCTCGACGCTGAGTAATATCCCAGAAGCGCACAGGTTTCATGTGGGTACGTATTGTCAAGTACGAACTGCTGATTGCACAGGATTTTTGCGTTTATGTAAAGTCGTATAAAGTGTGTAAAGTTCATTTTATTGTTTGGAATAGTGCAGGCGTAGTCGTTCTTTTGCTGCTACTGCTGTGCGCCTTATTACTGAAGACAAAAATGTTGCGTGCAGTAAGCTGGCTGTTTGTGTTGAAATAATCGATTGATTTGGTCGTATGGCATGTTAATAAAATAATACGTGTCCCATGCGTTACGCTCATAAACATTGTCTTTCGGGAGTTTTTCTGTTTCTTCCTCCAGGTGAGTGTCATTATCCTGGCAACATTGCCTTCGTCTTTTCGATAAGAGTGCCAGCGGCCAGGAAGAGAAACGCCCGGTATTCTGTCAAAAACAATTTGCGTAGGTTACAACCACCTAAGTTGAAACCAGTTTGTCTTTAAGCATCAAATACTGTCTTTGGCTCTGACTCCGAAACGTCAAGACATTTACCCTGTCCCAGTTTTACAGGCATGCGAGTATTAACAACAAAGATACAAAAGAGCGAAACACGGGCCTGTAGAAGTAACGGAAGGATGGCCAGGGTAGGCCAATACACGTAGGGACAAATATTAACCCCTTAAAGACGAAGCGTATTTGTTTTATATAAGGACTCAGTGCGTACCGCGCTGTAAACACTCTCCACTTCGGTTATAAAAACCTGTCTCTTAATGTTTTATAAGGCAAAAGTTGCTGTTTGTTCTGAGATCCGTACAAAACACATAAACGCAATGTGGGCACCACGTAGAATTCTTGTATGTTGAAACTGCTGGTACGCAGAGTTACCGCTAGGCTTTAAAAGGTTAATTATGTTTGTTGCATTCTGTGTCATATTATGCAGTACGGTGGTTTTATTGTAGTACATAGCTCCATTATTTCTCAACTTCGGCACGAGATGTAGTTAAGTGGTCAACTTCACGTCCTGGCCGCTTTACTTCCAGAAAAGACACACTGGTGCCCATTGAATAGGAGCAGTGATTGGATTAGACCTGAATTCAGGGACAAAGCCAAGACCACGGAAACCAAACCAGACTGTGCACTGCCACAAAACAGTGTTCGAAGCTATGCGGTTTGTGTTACGGACTGCTCTCTCCCAGCGATCTGCTGTGGCGTTTCGTTCCTTTCACGGCCTTTCGCTTGCTTTCCTGTCCCTGTAAACAGGTAGAGGAATGCTGTCAGCATTTCCTTGTGCCTCCTATGTCAGCTTTGGAACAAATTATACAACCTTAGCGCAACGCTGCGTGCTGGTCGTGCCTCTGGATGCTGTCCCGTACTTATTCATTAATGTACTGCCATCAACGATAGCCTATTAAAGTTACAATGTTTCAAACTTAGACGTGCGAGTAAGTCTGACAGAAGAGCTGCATAATTTAGAACCGTTAAATTGTTATGGAGGTAAATATTTGTACAATACGCAGGTTCATATAAGCGTTTTCGTAAGTGGGAGTGAGTGAAGTAATTAAGTACTTTAAATATGCGCTCTCTCTTAATTAAGGTGATAGTTTGCAAACATATCTGCAGGTATCTGATTTTTGCGTTTGTTCCAAGGTAACAACACTTCTGTTGAGGTAATTATTTGTAATGTGTTACGAATGCCAGTTAAATGCCACGCGCAACTGTTGTTTCTCAACCGCTTTAATTTATGGAGTCCGTGAAGTGATATGGGAAATTTCTGTATCGAGCTCTGTTTCTGACGCACTAATACCGTCCATATTTTTCAGTCATTTAGCCTGCCAAAACATGCCAGTTGATTGAGGTGGCATGTGTAACGTAGACATAATATGTTCTTAAGTAAACATTTATCCACAAAAACAAAACAAGAACAAGTGGCCGTCTTGTGGGTTATTGCGTCACGTAGGAAGTGTGTGCAGAAGTTACTGGGAGGAGAAAATGTTTCGTCTGTGTAGCGAAGTTGCAAGCCTTTCAGGACTTCGTCGCAAATGTTGCTCAAATTATTGTGGATTATCACACATGAACCTAATGCACTACCCTGAAAATGGAGGCAGTTTGTTCCTTTGAAACAAAATAATCACAGTCATCAACAACCAAAAGGGCTAGGCCCATTTTTGGCTCATTCCGATTTTATTAAATTTACTCCCGCCGTCTTTTTCTCAGCACGCCATCCCGCTGGCACGTAGTTGCGCCCAGTTTTAGCTGAACGTGTCAAGCATTCCCAGCATTCGAACCTGTTCTGTAAAGACCACATGTTTCACGGCTGTTGGGCACTTCAAGTCTGACACTGATTTGTTCACTTCGACTTCGACTTAAAAGTGTGTAGCCGCTATCTATCTCAGAAACCGCCTGTCAGCTTTTTCAGTTCTTCCTGTACAGTGCGCTGTGCACGTTTCGTACCCATGCAACAAGGACGGAAGACCGTTACCGTGTATACAACAGCATTATACAGCGTTTCCTTTCGTACCTCTGTATTTAATGTGTGCCTACCATGATGTAATGGGAACATATTAAATTTCCGCTTCTTTTGGAAGATATTTCACAACCAACATATTTAAAAGTATATTTCCACTTATTAGTCACACAGTCACGACGACCATTTCGCTTTTTAAAGTGTATACAGGTTTCCAGTTTTCGTCGGCTTAAAGAGCCATCATCAGGCAACACAGAAACCGTAAATTAAAAACGCCATACCTTTTGGAAAGTGGAAGATGTTTCACTAAAGCGGTAGCCTGTATACACTTTAAAAAGCGAAGTGTTGGTTGTGACTGTGATTAATGAGTGAAAATATATTTTTGTATCTACGTACCAACTGGGATGTTCAGTATTAAAACGAAATATTTATATATTTTGACTTGCTCAGTTATCCTTCCATGCATAATCTTTGCTCTAAAATAACAAATAATTGTAATATATTAGTAGGACTAGAAATCTCTGTAAACAGTAACATGGTTCTGACATCTGCTCGAAGTTGTTTCCTTTTTATCTCAGTTGTGAGTAAGAGACACGTGTTTATGCAGTATGACTATGGAGTATGGGTGTAATTAAACCAACTGGGGAAAATTAAGAAGTGCACTGAGGAAAATCTGTCCTGATGCCCCTTTGTCCACCACAAATCTCCCGTGCACTGGCCGGTAATCGAGTCCGGGCTTGTGAGGTGCGAGGACAGCGTCTAACCGCCTGAGCCGTGCCACAACCCCGCTGAACGCCGAAGGCGTGCCAATTCCCTTAGCTCGTTTTGTGTTGTCCATACAGAATGCAGCCATAATTTACGTTGTTGCGTGTACTTATCTGGCTAAGACGTATTCATTCCCGCATAAATTCCCTTAGATTTTAGTTTCATTTCTTCTCTTAAAACTACGGTAGGCGAAGATGTCAGGCCTTTCGAAGCGTGATTAACAAAAATTCGCGTTGATGATTTGCACTTGGACCAGCGTGTTCATCTAAATTAGATACACTGCTCAGTTCGTCTTGGCTCTGGCACCAGGAATAGCACATCGTGTGTGTACTGGTGAAGCTGTAGCGATTCTTAACTCATTCTTCGTCTTCGCAGTGTAAGTAATTTGAATTCCTGCCAAGACTATTTAACCTAATGTATATACCATCGTAAGGTCAGAGGTATAACACGGTGTGTATAATATGAAGTGCTGTAGCAAATTATTCCGATTACTTTGCCATTTTGTCTGGGTTACTAGCCTTTCAACAGGAGGCTGGAAAAAATTGTTTGATGAGGAGCAGCATTGTTTGTGCTGCTCGTCACGTATCATTAAAGTCATCAAGGCAAATGTGGCATGAGCGGGGCTTCAATGGCAGACGTGACAAGCCAGTACATAATTTTAGTCACAAAATCTCATTGTAAGAAATCTAGGAATAGATGGAGGATGATGTTACCCAGGGTAATAAAAATAGAACGTACTGGTGTGTAGACTGGTGTCAGCTGATGGTTGGGAACTGCTTGTGGGTTCGTGCGAGCACCGCAGTTTAAATTCGCGGTCCATCAAAGACAGGGAAATTCTCCACTACTTTCATGACTGTTAGCTTTACTTGAAAAACTCAGATTCTTAACATTTGTTATTTAGGTACAGACTTAGTTGCTAAATCAGGGGTGTAGAAATCCCGGTCGCCACCTCGCATGGCGGCTAAATTTTATACCGTGGCGCCTAGTATTTCTTGGTCCTTGGTATGGAACTTCTTTCATGTCACACATCTGGCGCCTGGAATGTTGAGGTGACTTCTAGATGTTGGAAAATTTGTGCATCCCTAAAATTGTACTAACCTTTGACGGTAAGTTCTTCCTCGCCGCAGTCAGAGTTGTCAAGGAAGCAGCTTAATAATTTCGTGATGCGGTTATCGTCTTGTGTTAAGGCGCCGATGTCCATGGTGGCGAAGTCGACCTGACTGCTCGCCGGCATGGCGCTCAGCAGTGTCACTAGGCTCGCTCCGATCAGCAAGGCGTTCATCTTGCAAAGCTCCTCTAATCGAATTCCGGAACACGCAATATTTATATTGAACCTCGCCGCCGGCGGTACTACAATCCAACCATGACTAATAACTTTGAAGAAGTATTCTATGAATGCAAATCTGATAACAAGATTTCGAATACAAAGTTGAACTAACAACAGGTTTCGCAGCTAGTATCCATGTTTCAGGAGTATTCCAAAAACCCAAAATTCCAAAAGTAAAGTTGATAGTGTGACAGAGTATTAAACAAAAGACCATCTTCTGCACATTGAATACCACTATTATGCAGTATTATGAGACATTATTCGACATTATTCCATCGTTTTTCAACGGATGAATGAATCGCTTTCATGAGAATATAATTTTCAGCATGGTTCCCAGGAAAGGAAACCGATATTTTTTACACACAAGGTTAAACGTAATGGTCCTTGTCAGTTGTTGACATGCCATACATGACGCCATATGCGGTAAAGTTACATAACAACTTGGTATGAATGTATTGCGTGGCGTTGTGATGATATATCCATAGAAGGTTTAATGTGTTCCATGTCCGTGCACTATATCATACAAAAACACTGATCACCAACAAATGCACAAAGCTAGTTTTATCATCAATCGTAGCACACTCCTACATGTTTCGACCCTGCTGGGTCATCTTCAGGGAGAACTTTTTTGTTATCGTTACACTAAGGGTGCACTTTATGGTTGAGTGAGAATGTGCTGTTGACTGTGTACTGTGTACTGGAGGCGTGAACTCTCTGCGGTCCCGGCTTGCAATGCAGGCCGGGACCGCAGAGAGTTCACGCTTCCAAAAACAACGCAGTACACAGTCAACAGCACATTCTCGCACAACTATAAAGTGCAACCCCAGTGTAACGGTAACGAAAAGTTCTCCCTGAAAATAACCCAGCAGGGTCGAAACATATAGGAGTGTGCTACGATTGATGATAAAACTCTCTTTGTGCATTTGTTGGTGATTGGTGCTTTTGTTATCCATAGAAGGTTTAATAAGAGCGAACAGAAATTTTGTTGCAAATTCTGAGTGGTGGAAAGAAGCTCGAAAACTGCGTAGATTTTAGGGTAATGTTGAAGCGGCTCTGAGAATGATGGGGTTTGAGGATATTAACTGGATTCAGCTGGCTCACCGTACGATTTAGTGGCTAGTTCTTGCTAACATGGCAATGAAGCTGAAGGTTGCATAAAGGGAAAGAATCTTTTCACTGGCTAAATCAAGAAGGTGTGTGGTGTCGTAGGTAGGAGGAGACGGGAAGGCGAAAGATGCTGATGTGAATGGTAGTAACTGAATCGGATCTTAACCACATGAATTTGATTTTGATTTGCATTATGCTGTCTGCTGTGATACTGACGTATGTAATTTCTGCACTGTACCTCACCGTTTGAAGAGAGGTTGTAGGCTCGAGGTTGTAAACTCACTATTAGCTGTATTAATTTTATCAAATTAGGTCCTTTTTTAAAATAAACAACAATCTCTGCAGTTACGAAACTTGGTAAACGCATTTGAATATTGTGCGTGATTTCAGGCTTCCACCGCGATGCATAAGAGATCTGCACTCTTCTGGGATACTACACAGCGCTGAGCGGTAATTCTGTCCCGAAACGGCGGTACAGAATTACCGCTCAGAGCTGTGTAGTATCCCAGAAGCGCACAGATCTCGCATTTGAGTATTTTATGAATCTGCGAACTCTATGAAGTGATTTTCTCTGTAGGTCTGGACTTTCTTTCCATTACACAATTTTAAGGAAGTCTGCATATGCAGCATGTTGGCCTACAGAGAATCCGCAATTACATGTGTGCGAAATTTCTTACATTTAGAGCTTTGAACCGCGTAAAAAAATGCAATCAAACTTCATAAAATCCACAACGGCTTGTTAAGGCGTACCGCATCTCGTTAACAGCGCCACGAAATAAACCTCATGATCACAGATGACACCAAACAAAGTAAGTCAGCTGGGCGGTGTGCTGTTTAATTTTGTACATGCTCCGGTGTCGTTAGAATCATGTCAACGCTCGTCACACTTGGTACTGAAGTTTGAATATGTCAGAGGAAGCAATTTGCAGCGTGCCGTACAGAGTCACACGTTGCATATTCTGTTACCAGCTTCTGTATTTGTTCCGCAAATACATTACATCGCCCAAGCACCTGCGCCCCCTGCACAGCAGGTACACTTTTCTGCTATACGACGCAACATTAGAATGATATTTTGCTACGGTCGCGGTCGTCATGAGTTCGGAGGACGGTAGGCCTAAACTGCTCGTGGCATTAGTGAAATAGGGCGTATAAAATGGCGCTTTGTAAGTCAATAAAATTATGGAGAATAGTCCGTCTAGAAAAGTTAATGGCCGGTCACCTAGTTGAAAGAATTCCTTTTAAGAACCCGAAGGTTCTTGGCCGTTTTGACATGGGCCCGTGACTTTTATGGCACTAGCCGAATGAATCCAGGCCACACCGTTCCTCTCCATATATTTAAGATTAACCTTTTAAAGCTTAGCGGTAACTTTATGTACCACCAGGTTTAACATTAAAAAATTCTACGTGGTGCCCACATTGCGTTTATGTGTTTTGTACGGATCTCAGAACAAACAGCAACTTTTGCCTTATAAAACATTAAAAGATTGGTTTCTATAACCGAAGTGGAGAGTGTTTACAGCGCGGTACGCACTGAGTCCTTATATAAAACAGATACGCTTCGTCTTTAAAGGGTTATTTTCAGTGTTATCCTACTCTCTACGCCTAGGTATTCCAAAGAGTCTCTTCCCTTCGGGTTTTCCGGTAACTACTTCGTGTGCATTTCTCGTGTCTCCCATCTGTGTCCCGCCTGTCTCATCCTCGTTGACCTCGTAATCCTAATATTATACGCTGAAGAGCACAATTACGATCCTCCTCACAATGTTCTTCGGCGTCCTAGTACTTTTCTCTTAGGTGCAAGTGTTCTTTCTCAGTGTGCTTCTCTCGCACATCATCAGTATGTGTTTTGGTGTGACAGACCAACTTTCAGGTTCACAGAATGCAACATGTAAAATTACGGTACCTGTTTTCGGATGTCGGTGTCGGGTTTTCCGTGGAGGTAAAGCGGCTGCGTCGTGGTGCTGACCACCCACCCGTGTCTAGTGCCCATTTCGTAAATGGGTTGGAGCTGTACCTCCGCCTCGCCTCTGTGCCTTCACAGTGGTGCCGTGGGGTGACCTTTACCTTTGTTCATGCACTTTAAATGTTGCGCTTTGTACCTAAACGCGCCAACAGAAATATGGGCAAATGCACAGTCCTACGTGCACCCTATTTGAAGCCCCGTTTGCCAGATACATAATCAGCAGCCGAACATAAGGCGACAAAATGTCAGATATGAAATACTCAAGGCGATGACTCTTACAACCTGAACTCTTTCGTCCTTATACTCTGAAGATGGAGGTAGCAGTTCCTCCGAATCATTGTCGTCTGTAATGTGTGTCACGTGCCGGAAAACAGTAACGTTAACAGCAAGAAGATGACCGAATCTTATTGGGTGGCTTCAGAGGCCCTCTGTCTGCCCTAAATGCATTTCGCAGTGTATTCCTTGCAGCATGAAAAAAGATTGCGAACCAAACGCATTGAAGCATATATGCAGTGGTAGGGCGTGTTACAGCGTTACAACAGCGGTTGAAGGTACTTGTGAGAAGTGTGAAAGTTTTGAGAGTGGAGGAAAATCCTCACCCTGGATCTGCTGGAACTTTTCTCGCGCAGAAAAACTCTGTGGAGGAAACCAGAGGGGGGGGGGGGGATCTTCTTATCGACAAAAACATTTTGCCTTTTGAATATGTAAAAACACTTAAGACATAGTTATAAACGGGGCTGCCTGTATGCTAGATACCCGAGGTTAGTCACGGAAGAGTGTAGGCCTATTACGTACTTAAAGAATTCAAGTCACCCCATAAAAAAATATAACGAGGGGAAAATCGTTACAAGGTATGTTGGTGAACTGTTGAAACCCGAGACGAACTTTGTACACTTTCTGTTGTAGCAGTTCATATTAACACTGACAGGATTGTTGCTGGAGTTAGTAATGGCTAATTGTAAAGAACAACTTCTCTGCGAACTGGTGAAACCCAAAACTTTAAATTTGATAAAATATAAAAAAAATTTGACTTCAGAAAAGTAATTATACTGTGCTGTGAAGCAGAAGATAACACCATGACATCACCAGCGTCGCCCAGAGGCGGAGACATCTATTGCTCGGACTAAACGTGGGTTATTGCGGCCAGGCGAAGAAGATTTGGAAACACGACACGATAAACTGTTGTAGGAGTGCTGTCTGGAGGCGAGTTGTAACCAGGCAGAAACATTCGTCAGGGGAAGGAAACTGTAATTTTATTTTAGGTGGGAGTAAGAACAGGGTTGTTAATTATGGTCTGTGGGTATTTGAATCATATTGCACAAGAAAACTTTGACGGACCAGAGGCGAGGCCTTGCAGGAGTGACTGCAGCAGTCCGTGAAGAAGGAGAAGTTACTGCTCAATCGGCGTTGTGACTAGGCTGCAGACTGGACTGTCGAGGAATCGGCCTTTGATTCTCGCTATGGGAAGTTACTTATCTGTTTCCGAAAGAATCCGTAACTGCTGTGAGGCTCATCTACCCTCCTGTCGAATGAGTACCACGATATCTGTCCTCCTGTCGAATGAGTACCACGATATCTGTCCTCCTGTCGAATGAGTACCACGATGTATGTCCTCCTGTCGAATGAGTAGCACGATATCTGTCCCTGTCGAATGAGTACCACGATATCTGTCCTCCGGAATAAATGGGCCGCACCGTGCATCTGACCGCACACCCACGTTTATTGCCCAAGCTGAGAATGGGTGGAACTATACCTCCACATCCGTGTAAGCTTTTGTGGCGTGCACACGTACCTCTGTACCTTTACCGCCCTATCACGTAATGAATACGAAATTCTGAGTTGGGTAAGGTCAGTGAGGTCACCGAAATTTTCTCTAAAGTTTTTTCTTTATTTATTTTTCCGGTGGACCTTCTGTGATTTTGAAAAGAACTTTTGCAATTTCCCGTTTGTGTTGATGCGAATTATGCTACGACTTGTTTGGTTTTCGAAACGTAATTTAAATTCATTGCGCATGCATTTTTGGGCCTTGCAGCACAAGAAGTTTCGTAAATGCAATTACTGCGCTGGTTCCATTTCAATGTATTGCATAGTGACAGCAAATTTTCTGTTCTGATAAGGACTGAATATTAGATTTATATTATACTGTAGCATTACTTGTATTATCAGTACGTAACCATCAGCTGCAACGTCATCTGATTTTATCAGATCATCTTAGCCGGACATATTTCAGTCCTAGGACCATCTCAGGGCAGAAGGCAACACAGCTTGGTATTTAGGTTTCGGGGTCCAAACAGTCTGACAAGTGCAGTGTCCTCTTTGGACTGCTCAGACTTTGAAGGTTGAGCCAGCAATTGCCTCCTAAACGTCGGTGTTTGTCGGTCGACTCGGCGTTGTTTGACAGGATAGACGTCTTTGTCAGCGCTACTGTGAGAATCTCACAATTAGATAATCTCGTGTGTATGTGTATGCTTTCTCCATCACCCCTTTCTTTCTTTCCGTCCTCATTCCCCCCCCCCCCCCCCCACTTTGTTTATCTCTTCTTGTCGTCCTCTGGTACTTGCGTATCCCATGTTTTAGTATCGCTGAGTCTTGTGTTATCTGTTGCACGCGATTGCATCTCCAAAGTTAGTACCTTTTCGTCCCATTTTTCGTATCGTTTTCTGTTGACAGTCTCGCGCAGCTTCGAATACATCGTCCCGTTCGTTTCATCAGTTACCTTATACTGGTATGAGCTCGAATCAATATCATGGAACACCGCATTTCCAGGTCACCTTTAACGCGTTGTCGTGTAATTTTCCTCGGGATGTGGAGTAAGATTAAATCCGCAAGGTAATACAGCGTCCGTATTCGATTCCTAGAATTCTTCTTCCAGGCTCTCAGTTCATTGTGTGTGACCATTGTTTTATAAACAGGGATTTGTTCCACCAGTCAGTTCTGAACTTTTGAATATGCATTAGAAGTACTTTGTTTCCAGTGGAAACGAACAAAGGCTTCGCAGTTTTTATATCTCGTATTTAGCGTTATGCCCCTGCATATAAATCCTGAGGGTGGAAGTATTTTCTGCTGTGTAATGGTTCACGAGGGAATTCATCTTAGCTTCCTTTTAAAGCCGGTGCATAATAAAGAATCAATACATTGTGTGTGTTCCTAGGATACTGTTTTCAGGCAATAATTTATACTGTTGTTCAGGTTTATAAGCTGTAAAGTTTTCCTTTTAATTATTTCCGTAGAAGGCTGCGGTAAGCCCCAGAAATATTCGTTACGGCATGTAGGATCGTTATCTTTGCGAGAAGTAACACCGATGCGAGGGGAGGCAGACTGTCCGTACTGCGTATAAATCTAGGGAAAGAAAAATAGTAAGGTATGATTATTTAACGTTTTCAATATGATGTTGTATAGACATTTTTAAAAAGGTGAAGTTGTTCCTGCGCTTAATTAAGTAACACGTCGTGTAGGCAGATTGGGAAGTGAAGACAGCCAGCAGTGTTTCTACACGGATCTGAGCGCCCAGCTTCACGTACAAGCTACTTCACTCCCGGCGAGAGATCTTCCGGTACCCGGCGAATGGGAGGGTGATGGGCCCCGGAGGGAGTCTGCACGCTTCGGAGAGGAGAAAAATCTTTTACTTATGCCGCTGATCGAACCCCGATTTATTGGTCATCCATTCCTTAGCCAAGTGATTATACCGACTGAAATACACATTCCAATTCAGCTATACATGCAGTAATTAGTTTATTTTGCTTTGAGTGTACAGAAATGTCAGTACCGGATGTTCTTTTTGAAGAACCCTGTACCCTGAAGTGTTTGGTATATTTGACTGCTTTAATTTCAGGGCTTTTACTATTCTTGTTACATTCGACTTCGTGTGCCCCCCCCCCCCCCACTAAATCTGAGTTTTAGTTTGATAATACTCGGACTGCTGTTGTAAACGACCCTGATGAGCAGGCTCTACGAACACCTGAAACTCCAAGTTCCAAGTGTCAAGTCCTCTTATCGCTGCGTAGGTCGTGCCAAGGAATCTATCCTAGGCCAAGCTCATTCACCACATCGTGCGAAGGATTGTCACACTCGAACCAATTCTCAAAGATGCAGGACCACCCCTTGTAGGCTGTACGAAATAATTATATATGCCAGTCCGCCCTTCGTACGTGGAGGTCGTCTCCTCCCACTAACCTCTCTTGGCTCTCAAGCCGCGGCCTGTTGCCAGGGACGTAGCTGGCGGGGGTGTTGGGGGGAGGGGCGAGTGATGCGGCCTTCCCGGGCGCAGAGTCCAAGGGGCAGCACAGTGGGCAGCCAAACGAATATCTAATTTAATAAACTGATTTTCTGGGCTTAACAATTTTCAGTTTATTGAGACAACAGGGAATCCAGTAAGTAATTGTGATTGTTTTTTAAGTTCGTAATTTATATTAGGGGAGCCCCGTGTGGTTGCTCGCCGCGGACGCCAACAGACGTAGTTACGCCACTGCCTGGTGCTGCTGTACATTCCGCAAAGCCTGTGTGTCGAGTGGCGTGAAGGTCCTAATGATGGAGGCAGAATCGGCCTCTGATTTAAGCAAGCTGACGCGGCTGTCAGCCCGACAACATTTTGCATCGTCTCCTCGATTTACAAGGCGAGGACAAGGCGAGGACATAGCATATCGGAGCTGCAAGGAGCCCATCTTTAAGGCAAGATGGGGGGCACACTGTCACGGCCCGACGACGAAATGGGTTGTGAGTTCGTGAAGAACATTGCACGGAGCCATGCATTGCGGTTCGGAAGGAATCTAGAAGCGTTCGCGTTTGATGACAACGTGAAGCCACAGGTTATGTGGGTCAACGTCGGCTGTTAAGTGGAGGTGATTGCATTACCGTGTTACTACGTGTAGTGCCAGCGCTCTGTTACACTAACAGCATTGCCCGTTAATATATTCTGTTTAATGGTACCATGTCAGCTGCAGTTTTGTGTAGCATCGTGAATGTGTGTTCATTCAATTTGATATTGATAAGAGAGAAATTGTTACAGCATTTATAAACTTTGTATGGGAGTAAGACGTAGGCGTACTTGTATAGTAGCAGAGAATGGTTTTGTGTGGTACGTTGTGTGGGAACGGTGCTGATTGTTGAGGCTGTGTCAAGAAGTGGAAACAAGTTGTCTATGTGGGGTATTATTGGGCTTGCAGAAGTAGGTCACATGGCTGTGTTTGCATTAGAAAGACAAATCAATGGATGCGGTATAGTGAAATAATGGGTGTTTATTGTAAGCGTCGTGCGAAACACACAAATACATTGTGTGGCAAAACACAGAGCTTTTAGCATTCATACCTTCTGTTGCTGTGTATATTACTCTGCCTCTTTCATTGCTGTTTATCATAAAGTGGACTGTCTTGATTCCGAGGTGTAAATGTATGTGTCCAGTTGGGATGCATGCAAGGTTTGTATTAGTGTGGTAATGATATATTTTTTTGAGGATTCCGCAGTGCAGCAATATGTCCTGCGCTGCTCCTTTTTTTTTCTATCCATGAACGTGTCTACTTCCATTGCTGCTGGAAGGCTGTGGCTTCAATGTAAATATTTACATGCGATTCAGTATCTGTACGTGTGCTGTATCCGGTTTTGGGAAGTAACTCTGTCCACCAGACTCTGAGAGTAACAACGGGTTTGTGAAATATCTTGCGTACCGGCAGCTTTTAGTGTGTGCTGATAGGGTATTTGGATATTTATTTGAACTGCGTTTAACGACGCTCTCCGTACTTCTGACTGTACAGTATCTTGTGTGGTGATGGGTTTATGGACTTTATCCGTTGTCCGAAGAGTAAAATATTAAAAATATTAAAAAATTAAAATCACAACGTTTCGGAGGCTGGCTCTGCTTTCGTCCTCAGGTGAATGGAGGAGGAGAAGAGAAAAACACATATTCCCCATCCATTCACCTGAGGACGGAAGCGAAGCCAGCCTCCGAAACGTTGTGATTTTAATTTTTTAATATTTTTAATATTTTACTCTTCGAACGATGGATAAAGTCCATAAACCTATCACCACACAATATTGTACACCATCGTCAAAACCTTTTAGAATTTATACAGTATCTGATGATGTTTGATAGCGAAAAGTGAATTGGAATGTGTGTGTGGAAGGAATGAGGCGTTGGTGTAATGTAAGGTACTGTCGCAGGTGTTTGATTGAAGAGACTCGGTGACACGATGAGGCCTCGAGGACAGTCGGTGTGGTGTGCCAGCGGAAATTGAAAGCGGTCACATGGCGGCTGGTCTGAAGCGTTCGCATTTAAGTGGGTTTACTGCATTGGTGTGTGCAAGCGCTGTTGAAATAAAGGGGAAGATTCGCCAGTTTTCGTGAGGTACCAAAGGAAAGTTGCATGTATGCGACTGTTAGCCCCGTCACGTCTGTCAGTCCACATCTGGCAATTCGAGAACGGCTGGAAGTGTTTTTATAAAACTCTATATTAGTGATACAGTTCTGTAAGTTTCTGACGGTGGTCTGTCACCTCGAAACTCAGTTACGTGTGGTGTGTTAATTGTATTACTTCTAACGCTTTAGTCGATGGAAGAGTCAATAAAGTCGTTGGAGAATTGTGCTTAAGTTACTGGACACTTTAAAATTGTGTTCAGCATAGTATGAAATGAAGGAACACGGCGTATGAAGAGGTGCGCGCGTTACTCAGCACATTTTCTGCGTAACTCCATATATATGTGTTAGTGAGAACTTTTCGGATTAAAAGTTACAGAAAAGACTGAAAACACGCTTTATGACTGTACGTTTTCTTCAGTACGTCTCACAGTTTCCGCAAAAAATGGAAAAATGTGTGTGCGAACGGGCCGGAGTGCTGTGCTGTGCTGTGATATGTTCTCGATGTTGTTCAAATGTTTCCTTTTTGAAATTTTCATGAGAACCTGGCATGTATCGCGATTCCTACCGTGTTGGCTCCTAAGGCAGGCGAAATTTCATGCTCATATGAGAAATAACGGGTTATTGTTTAGGAATAATGCTTCTCTGGCCGATAAAAATATCTTATAAAATATATAAGCGAGCTGTAATTATGAAATGAAGTTTACATACAAATGTGTATTGCTGTTCATTTATTTATGCCATTGTTTGATTCATACTTTGGACGGAAATTCAGAAACAAAAATTGGCAAAAATTTTCAGATAGCTACTCACAAGCGAACATGTGATACCGGGAGAAATGATACGGTAATTAACATCCGAACCTGTTCTGTTGTTTCATGTTTCTGAAAGCGCTGAGCGACCAGAATAGCTATCAAACACTCCGAAGAGTGCCGCTGATTTTACCAGCAGGGAACAGATTTTGATCGTCATGTCCAGGTCAGCCTCACATGGTCAGTGACAGCACCGACACTTAACGCAGTTTGTTCGTTGCGATGGCAGCATGAAGAAAGAAATGCAACCTCTTGTTCGTCTGTTACGTAGACACCAACCAGTAATGTCTGCCATGATAAAAGTTGTGTGAAACAGGCTGCGGTTGGCTGACTTCTGTGCATCTTGCCACACGTCATTACGGGTTTCCTTGCATCATTGTAGGCGCTATTGGAGTCGGACCCGCGGCCATATTTCTAAATTATGTTTACACTATAAAAAACACACAGTAGTTGAGGCGGTTATATATACCACACGCGTCGCTCGTATGCCAGCCCACAATAAAGGGTATTGCATTTTGGCCCCAAAAGGGTATGACGTCCTGGTCTAGGCGACGACAGTATGTAATGGTTATTTAGTTGTTTATTTTCATACATAAAGAATTTTATTTCGTAATAATTTTAGTTCTGATTAAAATTGGCAACAAGTCAGCGTTTAAACGTGGGTTGCAGTCGAGTATGTTCGGTTAAGGTCATTACATAAATCGAGCAGTACGGTAGTTGTAACTTTGGAAGTTCTGGATAAAGTTTCGGTTTTTGTTTGTGTTCCTGTTTTGGATTTGGAGGCAGTGAAATACGTTTTGTAAACCCCTTTTGGTAAGCTAGGATTGGATGCGTTATTTAAGTCTGAAGAAAACAAGGTCAGAAGATTTATATATTTGAAGAAAGACACAGAAGAAATAAAACGATAGGAGGTGGAAATGGAATAATATATTACCTTGACCTCGGTAGGATGTCTTTCAAGAAACCTTTATATAGGCCTTTTCTTCCGCCATTGGAAGGAGCTGGTCTTATATCAAGCACAAACCTTTTTTTTATCTTTCTTTTTCTTTTCGATTCTCGTCTTTATTCTTGACGGTGTTGTGTTGAATACAAGTTCGCTTTCACTCAAGGTGGCGGAGACAGAGGGCGTAGTATTGCAGCTATCTTAACGTGCCTATCTGTTAAATGGAGCCATCTCCCACCTCCACCAGTGCCTCCACCATCAACGGCCGCCACCCAAATAAAATAATAAAAATGAACTCATTCATTTTTCTCCGTCTTCTACAGCAGCCGGAAGGGAATTTGTTACGAGCTATAAGGTTGACTCGAGAGATGGCAGCACTTGCCGCAATGCCGTATGTGCCATGCTATGTGGTCCGGCAGAGGGAGGAGTGTGTACGGTAGATCAATACGAACGACGGATTCATGTTTGGATCCTCTTCCACTGACACCCCTCCCCCCAGTGCCACCCATCCCCTTTCAAGAATGTTGTGAAGTCTGTCCGCCAGGAAGGCAGCACTGTATGAACTGCCTGGTTGCGTTGTTCGCAGGGTCCACATGTTCGTGTTACGTACGTACATGTTACAGTGACGTTGCAGTGGGGTTCAGGTTTTTGCGATTGTATTGCTCTGCGAATCTGTGTCAAAACAAACCATAAAACTAGGAGATTTTAAAAGAAAGGAATAAATGTCTATGCCGGATTTCCCTGTCACGGCCAGGATGCGCTGGAACTCGGAGGAATCCTCGTGTGGATTTTTCGCTGGGTTCTGTTTTCAGATCCAGCGCTCCGTGGTCCAGGGTTGACTGGTATTACATCTGGGATGTACATGTATTCCGCTTCGCGTAAAGTCGGATTATCTTTATTTAACCTTTTAAATCATAGCGGTAACTTTACGTACCATCAGGTTTAACATCCAGAAATTCTACATGGTGCTGACATTGCATTTATCTGTTCTATGTGGATCTCAGAACAAACAGCAACTTTTGCCTTATAAAACATTAAGAGATTGGTTTTTATAACCGAAGTGGAGAGTGTTTACAGCGCGGTGCGCAATAAGTCCTTATATAAACCACACACGCTTCGTCTTTAAAGGGTTATTCATGATTTTTTCATAGCGCTATAATGCACATACATCTGCCTTACAGTTAACTCACGGTTTTCACCTTAACGCATCGAGGCACAGGGATTCACTGACCGCCTCTGCCTATCTCCCTCACGTACCTCTCATTTCTCTTGCTGGTAAACCCCCACTTTACTATGCCTGAGGAATTCGTCCCAGAGGGAACAAATCGACTAATCCTCTTTGGCCGTCTAAAGTCACATCCGTAGTTTGGCTTTTAAAGATGACTGCCCACCTGCAGTGGACGGGTCTTCCGTACGGACGGACTGATGACGTATAAATTACTAGTAATATTCAAGGCAAAGGTTGCCCACGGATTTGGCCCATTATATGCCCGTACTTTCTTGTGATTTATTGTAAGACGCTGTGAATATCTCAGACTATATGACATCGAACAGTGGCATGCCATGTGCACCACCTGCTCGGCACTTGTAATATCTTACTTTGCTGACACATGGTACATATTCATTCAGTACTATTCTTAAAATCAACAATGGTTATTTATCTAAACAGCATTGAGTACTGATTGGCCTTATAGTGGAGACAGAATTTGTTATGTGTTATGTGGAATTGAATTTTTCTTCGTATGTGATGAAGATGAATTTTCTTCTTCGAATATTGAAATAAAATCGGTAGGTCGTTAAAAATCTGTCTTCAAAATATTATCTGGGTTGCATTCATTCTTTGTGCGCTGTATGGAAGGAACGCATAATAACGAAACTGGCCAAGTGACATCAAGTATGCCCGAGATATAAGGTTCTCACAACGGTGCTGCTGAAGATTCAAGTCTTCTTTGATATTACGCTGTGTTTCCGACGTTTCGAAGGTAGCCGTATCCATCGAAATATCCGCAACTGTTTACGCAGTGACAGTGCAACACCTCTGAAGACTGGAATCTTATTAAAAACTGGTCTGACAACCTAACCACCTTCATGTGCTGACTGTCTAGAAATCGTGGGATCATCCTGCAGCTGTAAGGACCTGCACCTGGTCAGGCGTGCAGTGGGATAGGTTAAAAAATATTTAACTGCAATCTGTGAACCGCAGTGCTTTTATAACGTTGGTGCTTATCAAACTGTGTAAACCTCGTTAGTTAACATTTCCTTTTTAACTTTGCCATACTGATATTTACAGTAGCCTACTGTATAACGCATGCGCGGGCAAGAGGCCTTCCTCGTCTCCAACTAGTCTTAGGCCGGTCCCGCTTTCCGTGAGAGTAAAGCGGCCGGTACGTGCGTTTGTCCTCGTACCTCCATGTAGCACCGAGATGAAAAATATATGGAGGTGTACCTTCACTCCCCCACATCCTTCATGTGTTGTACAGCGTTACCTTTTTCCTTTACGTAATAGTCTTCCGTTTCACATGTCTCATAAAGTTAAAACTGTTCCTATGTAGGCCCGGACAGGCGCCAAGGGTTCAAGAACGTTGAGGCTTCAAGATTTCTAGACAGTCGGCACTTGAAGGTTTTACGGTTGTCAGCCCGACGCACCGGCCGCCTTTAGCCCCCACGAACTAGTCCTGGTACTCACTTCTGTTAGAGGCAGAGTCGATTCCAGGGCCATAGTGCGGTCGGAAGGATAAAGTCAATGAAAAATTCCTGCAACTTTCCGACTTGTAGCGCAGTGCCTCATCCACTGCGCTACAGTGTGCGTCTCACGTGCCCCATACCTGTGCGATATAACTTACTGCTGTGACGCAGTGTTGTGAGCTGTTCATTTTACAGCATTTAGCCATAGTAGAAACTGCAATTGCTAGTACTTTAAGTAATTACATTGCATCAGCACTCTTCCTTTCATAATCCCTTAACGTGCCGGTGTATTTAGTATCATTTTAACGCATCGTGCTCTGTAGTGGTACTACCATACGTACGTCCTGTATGATTATTGTACGTAGCCTTTCCATTGGATCAATTAAAGACCATTAAGAGAGACATTATAATCGGCTTTCAGACAATTATAGCAACGGCTAGTGGAAACGTTATGGGATGACGATTTTTAAAACGTGCACGCTTTTGCAGAAACAAAGCGACATAAGATTAAAGTTGTATAATCGGACAGGAGAGTTAGATTTGCAGAATTCCTGATGTTACAAGTGGCACAGGAGTATGGGTCTTGTTGCAGATGGATCTGTATCATTAACGCTGATTATGAATGTTATTAATTAGACCCGTGCCCTCTATAATACCATAGAGATATGGGTTCATTTTTTGGACAATTGATTTAAATTGTTTTAAGGTTGTTCATTCCTTGCGTTGTTCTGATCAAAGTAGTCACTTTACTGTACCAACTGAATGCGCACTAATGTGCGCACATGACTGTTACATATATCGCTCCGACATGTTTCGGTGTCTATGCACCATCTTCAGAGAGCACGTTATGCCAAGTTCAAAACCAACTGTCGGCGAACAGGCCAATTTTTTTATATGGTTCCACATTTCGATGGGTTCCGTTGGTGATATCACAGTCGTATAAATGTAGAATCATAGCACATTTCGATAGGTTCCGTTGGTGATATCACTGTCGCATAAATGTAGAATCAGAGCACATTTCGATAGGTTCCGTTGGTGATATCACTGTCGTATAAATGTAGAATCAGAGCACGTTTCGATAGGTTCAGTTGGTGATATCACTGTCGCATAAATGTAGAATCATAGCACATTTCGATAGGTTCCGTTGGTGATATCACTGTCGTATAAATGTAGAATCATAGCACATTTCGATAGGTTCCGTTGGTGATATCACTGTCGTATAAATGTAGAATCATAGCACATTTCGATAGGTTCCGTTGGTGATATCACTGTCGTATAAATGTAGAATCATATAAAAAAGTGGCCTGTACGCTGACGGTTGATTTTAAAGTTGGCATAACGTGCTCCCTGAAGATGGTGTAGAGACACCGAAACATTTCGGGGCGATATATGTAGCATTCATATGTGGACACTAGTGTGCATTTAGTTGGTTCAGTATATTGACTACATTTGCTGTAAAGTGTACCCAATAACAAACACTTGTATCTTAAGTATTTTACACCGATTAACACAACTTTACATCTTGAACTGGGTCATCCAGGTATGTTGATATCATTCCATTTTAAATTAAGAAACCACAGTCAGACACACTGTGTCTGACTGTCGTTTCTTAATTTAAAACTGGACAACTTTACGTATTTTATCTAAGCTGTAAGGTTTGATTTTATTCAAGTGTACTCGTACAGGTTTGTCCAACAGTTCTTACTTCTCTGTGGCTTGCCTATCCTCGTGTTGTACAGGTCTGTTTGTACACCACGCTGAAATTTAATGGCCATCATAATAGCAGAGTTCGAAGTTTCAACGTCAGATGTCTGATTGTCCATAAATGAAACTCAGACTGAAAGACTGATTTACGAGCAAGCCAAACAGTAAGATAAGCTGTCTGTTAAGAGATACAAGAATGTCAGGTTGTTAGGGAACTGACGTAACGCCAGCTTCAGAAATAACTACACGTTGCCCATCGGGAGGGTTTGTTGTGTTAATTCAAATGCGACGTTCGGAGTAACTCCTTGGAGCAGAGTCTTTCGTCCGAAGCTGTTAGCGTGTCAGGCAGTCAAGAAATGCCCTGCCTTTATGAAACTCGAAGTATATAAGTTACTTCCGTTGGTCCATATCCTGTACATATATAGTATTTAAGCTTCCGAAGTTTCTTACTTTGTTCTTTTGTCTGCCTTCGTCTACCGAATGGGCGACGATGGACAACACACATTTAAGAGAGAACTTTGAGAAAAGAATTATTCCTGCTTGAGTAATTTTGCGAAGTCAAAACGTCTTCACGATAACACGTCTTGCAGCTCCGCACGATGTAAAAAGTTTTGCGTTCCGCTCCAGAATAGAAGTTGACACTAAACGGTCTGGAAACTTAAAAACCTTCTTCATTTTTCTTCGTTTTTGTTTTTTCCGCTTTTTTATTCACATGAAATTGTTGGCGTTTGTAACGTGGGTGGAAACTTCTTCATGTTTCTAGTCGACGCGTGGAAAGGGTTTATAAATTCTTTATCCGGTGTGCTGACAAGTGCGCATGTGCGGGCTCGACACTACAAGGACACAGGTAACAACACAAAAAAATACAAATGCACAAAAACTGAAAACGGAGTACAAAGCGAACAAAGCAAAACAGCACACATGACAACAATAACAAGACAACAATGTAAATGACGGACTATGTAGTAGTAGTAGTAGTAGTAGTAGTAGTAGTAGTAGTAGTAGTAGTAGTAGTAGTAGTAGTAGTAGTAATAATAATAATAATAATAATAATAATAATACCAAGGATTTGTCCGCTGTACAGTAGTTTTCCTTCGCCCAAAATCAAATTTCTCCACATGTCCCCGTCTGTGTATATTCTTCTGTCAGTCTGTGCTCAGTCAACAGTCCGCCTTCTCAATCCATCCATCCATCCATCCATCCTTCTTTAGCCTTTCCTTTCCTTCGTGCCTGTGTGCCTTCCATTCTGGGATTCGCAGTGGCAGTAAAGTTTTTTCAGTTTATTGTAATGTATTCTGCCATCTATCCATAGTTGCTCTAAGTCTCTCATGTCGAACCCTTTCTCTCCTTGATTTTCATGATGATGATGATGATGATGATAGAACATTGATTTTCTTAATAATAATAATAATAATAATAATAATAATAATGTAACCCAATTACAATTTCAAACTTTAATTAAAATTCAATAGAAGAATGAGATGAGCGGGGCGTGTGGCACGTATGGGAAACAAGAGAAGTTCGTAGAGGATTTTGGTGGGGAAACCTGGAGGAAATAGACCACTTGGAAGACCTGAGCGTAGGCGAGAGGGTAATATCAAAATGGATATTCAATAAGTTAGATGGGGGTCATGAACTGGATAGATGTGGCTCGGGATAGAGACAGGTGGCGGGCGCTTGTGAATGCTGTAATGAATCTTCGAGTTCCATAACATGCGAGGAATGTTTTTAACTGGCTGAGGAATTGTTAGCTTCTCAGGAAGGACTCTCTTTCGTGGAGTTATTTATTTAATTAGCTAGTTAATGGAAATTAACTGACTGGGATGTATGACCACGGGCGCAATAAATTACCTACATACCCTAAACGTATCGATCTTTGAGGACGTTAAGTCAGTAGGCTTTATGACTTCATCCGCAGCTTCTTTCATAATGAGTGGAGTAGCCGAAATGTGTGCCGAAACAGTGCGGTTTAGTGCGCTGTTGCAGGGATGCATAGGGGGCGAGGACCCGGTGTTACTGCAGTGTCCTGGAGATCGTACGGACATCACCGACTGGCGACTTACGAGCTTGCTGCTTGCACGTGATCCCAGTGGATTTGCGTGGGTCTTCTTCCCTGTTTTGAACCCCCCTATCTCTTTCTGTCACTGTACCATAGGCATTGAATATTCATTCATTGAAACATCCTGGTTGCGCAGTGCTGTAGTACTGGTCCCAATCTGGCCGGCAGGACCGCCTCACTGTTGTTTGTTGGTACCGCACGGAAACTCTATTCGTTATTCTGATCCCCATTTCCATTTGTGGTCAGGCTGTCATCCGTTTCTGTGTAATTGTGTTTCCAACTGTTCCCTTACTCTGCCTCATTTTGTGTATTGCATGGATAATATCAGGTTCGCGTGTGATGAGTGTCGAACAATTTGATTTTCAGGGAAGTTTGTCTGAATGTGGGCCCAGTGCATCCTTACCTCACCGACGTCAGTTTTAATTCCGTAGTAGCTGTAATGCTAGTACGGTTCTGTTGCGGACTGCAGACCTGGAACGATACTGACAACGTAATGTGTGAGATATGATTCCAGAATCAAAAGTTGTATTAGGCGCCTTCACAAAATCGGGCAAAGCGACTAACAGCTTCGTCGTCTCTGTCCGTCCGTCCGTCCACATGGAACAGTTCGGTTCCCAGTGGACGAATGTGCTTGAAATTTTGATATTTGAATATTTTTCGAAAGTCTGTCTGGAAAATTTAAGTTTGATTACAATCTTACAAGAATAACGGGCACTTTGCGTGAAGCTCAATACACATTTTTCATCATATCTCGCTCAGTTCTCAGAATGAAAAATGTTTCATGCAAATATAGCAAAACAGAGCCAACTTATGTACAATATTACTGTTTATTTATTTAACCTTTGTCTTTTAGTTCATCTCGCCGACACGTTTCGGCAATAACTATGCCATTGTCATGGGGGATACTTATAATTACATAAGATGTGCATTAAAATGTGAATTATAAAATGTTAAAACTCTTAAAATGTTAAAAATCTAATTAGGGACGCCAGGCCAGACACAGAACCGTAGCATCAAAACATGCACAAGAATTGCGCAGAATAAAATTTTTACAGAAGATTTTAACATTTTTAACAGTTTTAACATTTTATAATTCACATTTTAATGCACATCTTATGTAATTTGAAGTAGAACCTTGATAATGGCATAATTATTGCCGAAACATGTCGCGGAGATGAACTTAAAGACAAAGGTTAAATAAAGAAACAGTACTATTGTACATAAGTTGGCTCTGTTTTACTGTATTGATCATATGCACGGAAATGAATAACAAAATTTTCAGGCAAAGATGTAGAGAAAATCAAAATACGCATTTTAGGTAATAACTTTTTTTTTTTTTCAGAAAATCATGCCATTTATGAGATAATGTGGAAAAATACTGTAAAGCCGGACGGGTCACAAATGAAAATGCAATGGGGCGCATGCGCTTTTAAATGCCAGATAACTAAGGATACAAAAACAAGCTCAGAATACGTAGTACTTATTGCTTTTCCACGGCAACAGCGCCTTCCCGAACACGCCTCAGTGTTAGTTACGTTCTTTAACATGTGACGACCGAACGAACAGTGTTAGTGTCATTACATTACTAACGAAACACTGTAAGTACGGGTGAGAAGTTTTCGTACGGAAGTAGGTTATATACATACATCACGTGTCTTCCAGTCCTCCCTCCCCTGCGTCCCTCATATCACGGATTAACGCTTGTTCCGCTGTCAAGTTTTCCGACGTTTCATATGATTAAGATCTCCCTCAGCAGCAGGTTGAACATTTTAATGCCAAGTCGCCTGCTCTCACTTTGTCCACGTTTTCTGACCATTGGTTCGTTATAATTTGACGCTCCGTGTCGTTCGCAACGAAAAGTCGCGAATGTGCGCCGATTAAGTGTTCCATGTTCCGCTCTTCCCTTCTGCATAAATGCTGCACTCGCCTGTGTAGAACAGAGTTCTTCTTGAGAAATGTTTAGTGCTTCACCTAATCTAAGAAACCCCTCGCATTTTATGTAACCCGAAGGTTCATTACCGCATTCACGAGCGCCCGCCACCTGTCCCTATCCTGTGCCAGATCAATCCAGTCCATGTCTTCCCATTCCTATTATTATTATTATTATTATTTCTTCCTGCAGTTGGGTTTTCACCCGGTGGCAGCAGCCTTACACCAGTACAGACACCACAATGCAATAACACATACATAAACGGAATAGCACAAACTACAGTACACGTATTGGCAGTTCACCCACACAATACAATGTGCCTACACTAATATAATATACCTACACAAGTACAATATACCTACTTAAATACAATATACCCACACAAATACAATATATCTACACAAATAGAATATACCTACACAAATACCGTATACCCATACGTTACAAAATACTTACACAAATACGATATACCCATAAAATACAATATACCTACACAAATACACTCTACCCATACAAATACAATATACCTACTTAAATACAATATACCCACACAAATACAATATATCTACACAAATAGAATATACCTACACAAATACCATATACCCATACATTACGAAATACTTACACAAATACGATATACCCATAAAATACAGTATACCTACACAAATACAATATACCCATACAAATACAATATATGTACACAAATGCAATACAATATTATATACCCATACAAATACAAGTATTATTCCCACACAAATACAATATACCTGCACAAAGTAATATACCAATTCTTGAAGATCCGTTTTAATATTCTCCCATCTACTCCTAGGTCTTCCAATTGGTATCTTTCCCTTCCGTTTTCCCACCAAAACCCTGTATGTACCACTTCTCTCCCCTACGTGCCACATGCCCTGCCCTTCTCCTTGTTCCCCTACGTGCCACATGCCCTGCCCTTCTCCTTGTTCCCCTACGTGCCACATGCCCTGCCCTTCTCCTTGTTCCCCTACGTGCCACATGCCCTGCCAGTCTCCTTGCTCTTAATGTGATCACTCGAACAATATTTGGTGCCGTGTAGAAATCACGAAGCATCCCTTCGTGCAGTCTCCTCCAGTCCCTGTTATCTCGCCCCTCTTACGTCCGCAAGTCTTCTTCAGCTCAGCCTACTATAGTCCGGTGAATTAGTTTCGCAGCGGAGCAGGTAGTGGTCTGCTCGTGCGTGTAATAGACAGTTATCCGGCTATCATGCCTGCGCATGTCATGTCTACCTTACCATCTCCTGTCTGATGCTGGAGAAAGCTTTCAAATAGCGAACATCATCTTCCTAAATCCTCATTCGCTCCTTGTTCGTGATCGTGTTTAAACTCGTTTGACTCTATAACTTCTTAATTTGGAACAGCGTTAAAGAATCTAATTTTTTAATGCATTTTCTTAGTCCTTCTAAAACTACCTTTTTTGTAAATTTGATATGTATGGGATTTTTTTTTTTTGCGAAATCGAAAATTAACATTTAACGAAGTTTTGCTGTACATGTAACAGGCCTGCAGATACTTGGGTCTAGCACTGAAGTATTTTATTCCAGTAGGCACAGTATAATGGCAGAGAATTTAACAGCGTAACCCTGTAAGGACGGTACACGTCTGTATTATGTACAAGGACGCAGCTCGTACCGCGCAGTAAACACTGTCCACCTCGGTTCTACAAAACCAAGCTGTTAGTATTGTATAAGACGAAAGTCACCGTTTGTTCTGAGATCCGTACAAAACACATAAACGCAAAGTGAACACCATGTAAAATGTTTTAGTGTTAAACCTGGTGGTGCGTGAAGTAACCGCTAGGCTTTGCAAGGCTAATCGTCATATTGCGGCGCTGCTTTGCCTTCTTTGGCTGCAAAATATTCGAAGAGATGCGTATATGTGGCTTGTAAAAGTTTGATTGTTCTCATAGATAAGCCTGTTACACGCGTCGACGTATCGTACCATATGCGGTATTGTAGTGCGTTATATAGATATACTGCCAGGATGGCATAGCTGTGCGCTGGACGATCCGGGGTTCGCACCCCGTTAGGGGAAAGAGATTTATTCCTTCTCCAGGAAGTCCGGACCAGTTCTCGGGCCCACCCAACCTCCTGTTCAGTGGCTACCGGGGTTCTTTCCCTGGGGTAAAGCAGCGGGGGCCTGAAGTTGACAACTTATCTCCATCTAACTCCGAAGTTAGTCTAAGCGTCAACGGTAATGCATATTGACAAACTTCCGAACGTTCAACAGCCTCCCAATTCTTAGCAAACAGTCTTCGTTGCCACGAAACTTTGGACTTATAATATGAATTCACGCGATCGATGTCCCGAGAAAAGTTTTAGTACCCTTAGGGTTCCTTTACACTTTTCGGACACGGCAGCGACAGCTGGCAGTGACAGAACGGCAGTTTGAAACTCGTGCCTGTGTGCCTTGCGTCCCCTCACGACGAAGTCTCAAAATAGTCTCAGATGGTTCCCGTTCGTTGCTCGGTGTGGACTGAATGTCCCTTAACGTACAGCAGGCAGCTCGGCAGACAGCAGTTGTTAGACGCCTGTCGTGTCTTTGCCGTGTCTCTATAGCGTCTGGGTAAAACCGTGGAAGTATGTTTTAGAGGAAATCGACGTAGAGAGCTTCTAACACACTAGACACGTACGTGTGTTCTTTTCATTATAGAACGCTCCAATATAAATGCCAATTAAGTGCACAACGTTTTAAAGGTTATTAGTTGGGTCATGTGTAATGTGAACATGGGTAATTAGTATCTCCTTTTAGGCCTATAGCTCTCGAGTGGTAATTTTAACTATAATTTTATAATGATGTCATTTGAGTCATACGTACCATCCAGCGCTATTAATAACACTGTGTTTATTTCATGTAACATAGTAGATTTAATTAATAAAGCCATAATTGTCGGTATCAAATAGCTAAACAAGCTTAAACTGCAAATGAAAGATGTAAGCCTTCCATGTTTCTCTGGCCGCGACATGTTCGAATACTCTAATAACAGCTGCCTCCAGACATGTGTTTCCGCATGAAATCACATCAGTGCTGCCGACATGTTCGTGTGTATCGCCACTGGCTTCGGCCATTGCCGACAGATTAATACGGCACGGCCACAGGCAGTTCAGGTCACAAGTTATGAAGCGCGCGGTCCTTTTGAGTAGATTCATAGCCGTGTATTTTAATGTACTTTAATTTTCTTTTATCGTGAACAAGTTATAAAGTATTGTGTGTACGATAAATTTGTGGCATGTAGCCCGAAAATATGGCACCAATTTCACGTGCCTAGCACTAGTGGTTTGCTAGTTATCTTCATCAGAATGAAGCCAGATAAAATTTTCGCACAATTTCCGTTACGTTATTTTACGTGCTGCGAAAGTAGACGCCTTAACAAAGATAAAAATGTCTGTCGAAAATCTGTTAGCAAACAGCATTTTAAAACCGTATATGAAGTGTCACTAATGTCGCGCGACTTCCTTGTTGTTACTACTGACTGTAGTAAATTAATGTGTACAGTCCTGGTGTGACTTCCGGCGGTACGTCCGTACCAGGTTTTGTGGAAACTGATAAAAAATTTCATACTTTGTAAGCTGGGGAAGCACTCACGTACACGGACGGCATAATGAACTCTTTCGATCATTTCTTTTCTCACTGAAGGACGTTAGGTCACAAAGTAATTCCTCGCTCTAAGCAGCGAGCTGTAACAGTAGACTACTAAACACGACACTAATGCATCTAGCCGTGTTATTGCACATCATCGCCATTGTGTCATGTTGCTGTATTTACTGTACAGGTCCTGCCACAGAAACGTACGTACGTTCAGCAGCTAGAGTGACTAATTTTGAACGTAATATTATTTGTGTCCTTCAAAACTGTTAGTCTACTTGGTGAATCTTATCCAGCTAATCTCGTCTGGGACAGTCTTTCTTGAGAAGTCAATAATTCTTGCGCTGATTAAGCAAGTTCCCGCACATATATAACCGGATATCTCAACAAAAGCCCGTCATTGGCCTTCTTCTGAGCCAGGTTAGTCGAGTTCTCACAGTTGTCTCTTTCCATGCTTCGAGCAGGTTTCAGACTTGCGCGCTTTTGTGATTCTAAAATACAGTTTCTTCATTGTAAATTACATTAGTTCATCGAACGTTAATTTCCTAGTATAAATTTTTCCAAAAACGTGTTTCAGTGGGTAGACTTATTTGTTGACATAGAATAATTAATAAACGATAAATTTTATTTTATAAGTTACGCCTCTAACGGAGACCGCGAGAACCATTAGCGTGTGAGAAAGGATCGATGTAGCACTGCGAATAGTTCAGTGTCGCGTCGCACGTTGTCGCCACCAACCATTTTATACTGTGCTACGCCGACTGGAGTTAATCACGTGGCATGGGTGTTTTTCATCAGAACGCAGTCATTGAATGCAAAGGGATCATGAAGCTATGGAGAGGCAGAAACGTACCTCAATGTTGTGTGGCTTTGATGTGTCTGAAATGGGCGGTAAATTAAACGAAAGACAAACCCTCACACATCTGGGTCTACCTGCGGTGGTAGGAGAATGTGAACTACGGAAGGGCGAGTTCAATATAATCGTGAAGAGCTTCAAATTAAGCAATGTCATTCATAGTGGTTAACTGGTGGAACCGGTACTCAGTTATGATACACTTAAATTCACTTGTTGAATTGAGGTAAAGAAAGTATATTAATTTTTTTTCCTGTGATGCAGCAGCCCACTTGGGCCCAGGCCGCCTGATTTTGAGGTTTCGCGATCACACTCAGACACACGACACTCGTGAGGACGGCTGTGGACGAGTAATTGTCTCGTCGCAGAGACCTCCATCTGATATCACACAACATTCACAAGACCGCCATGCTCCCGGCGGGATTCGTACCCGCAATCCCAGCAAGCGAACGGCCGTAGACCCTTGTCTTAGACCGCGAGGTCACCGAGATCGGCAAATGATTATGCACACGTTGAAATAGTGTTCAGATTTATTTGCATTTTGGTTGTTACCTTTCGGCTGAATGACGCTTTGTTGCCCTGCCACCTGTTCATACGTAGGCTAAGTTATGTCGTACATTTCACTGCTCATTTTAAAACATTTTAAAGAACTTAATATACTGCCTTCCTCTCACTTAATAGTTCATGTTCCTTCAGCACGACTTACAATTAACCCTTTAAAGACGAAGCGTATCTATTTTATATAAGAACTCAGTACGTACCGCGCTGTAAACACGCTCCACTTCGGCTATAAAAACCAATCTCTTAATGTTTTATAAGGCAAAAGTTGCTGTTTGTTCTGAGATCCGTACAAAACACATAAACGCAAAGTGGGCACCACGTAGAATTTTTTAATGTTAAACCTGGTCGTATGTAAAGTTACCGCTAGGCTTTAAAAGATTAACAAAGACCTTGCCTTCCCCATTGTTCCGCAGTACAAACGACAATAGTTTACACTGGGCCTTTACACGGTTGCAACTGTGCTAACTACTTCTGCAGTTTACAGTTTGAAGTGGGTTGCCCCATGAGCGTGATACGGACCTACATATTTGCGACAAGCATTGTATTTATGTGAATTGGTAGTCTGGTTACAAGGCGAGTATTAATCCACTTAGGTTTATCGCATTTCTGTCTTTTTAAGCACAGTGCTTATTATGTGTACCACCTGCTCGAATTCAGTCACCTTGCTTCTTGTCCATATTGTGTGTTTTATGTGTTTCGCAGGATGCTCGGAATTAAAGCTATTTCTTCCTGAAACTACATTAACATACTGGTCCTTATAATGCAGACATGGCATTTTTTTCTGTTTGGCAGGCGCTGAGTTTAATTTCATGAATTTAATGGATCAAAGGCTTAAGTTGGAAAAATGTTTCTTACATTAGGGAGGGTATTTGGACCTGGAGAGGAGAAAATAAGACGGATAGGAAGAAAACAGCATAATGAGGAGCTTCATAATTTGTAATTCCTTAAGTAGGGATTTTAATTGACCTGTATGTGCAAAAACTAAATTGATGTCGCAAATTATAATTTCTATTGTCTACTGCGTTTGCTTTATATCCGTGGATTAGTTTCGAAAACTGAAAGAAGTGGGGCTAAAAAGGGAACCAACAGAGGGGCGCTGTTGAGGCAGTCAAGGCCTGCACAGTTCTGGTAGTACCACAGAAGAAGAAAATGAAGCACTATTACCAGGGCTGTGCAGTCGGTACACAAAAGCTCCGACTCCGACTCCTCGATTTTTTAAACTTCCGACTCCGACTCCTTCATAAGAGCTCAATATGTATTGATAACGGTAAACCTGTAAGACATTTCATCGCCACCACGTGAATCATCGGCCTACTTTTTTGACTTATAACCTATATTTAAGTATAAGTCTAATGGTTACTGTAGCTATCAGGGCTCTGGAGTTGGAGTATCTAGTTAAGATTTTAGACTGAGGTCGGAGTCGGTACATTCTTACCGACTCCGACTCCACCTACAAATCCCTTCCGACCCCGACTCCACCTAAAATTCCTTCCGAATCCGACTCCACAGCCCTGACTACTACTACTACTACTAGTAGTAGTAGTAGCAGCGGCAGCAGCAGCAGCAAGAGCTTCAGAGACATGCGGACAGCAGACGGACATGACTCCTACCGTTGTATTGTCTGTTGTTTGTTTCTTGTTGCACAGAAAACTGGGCGCTAATTACTAGGCATTAGCTGCCTCTGTACTCACACATTCGTATTACAGGAGTCACGCACCGGCCTCATTTTACGCCCGCAGAAGTGGCACTTGCTTGCCTAGACTGTCTTGTTTAATTAGTGCTTCATCTTTCACCTCATCCGAGTTGTCGAAGGAAGGTGCAGGCCGTAACTTCGTCAGCGTGGCGGAGCGCTACGTTATATGGTTTAGCTGAAAGTTTCTGGAAATTAGTTCGCAGCAATTTACATCACACCCTCATTAAACAGAGAACCATGACGTATCTCTTGAACTTAGCTCCCAGTGGTGCCCCTGCATAACCAGCCACTCCACTTGCGTTATGCAAATGGCGTCTCGACCGTGTTGTCGAAGATCCACCAGCTGTATTTAAAATTATGGTGGTCTTTATTCTGGTGTGGGTACGCCTTACATAGACTTACGTTAAGGTGCAACTGTGTACGGAATAGCTGGATATTTATTAATAAATATTCTTTCCATACGTTAATGTCGTGAAACGTCCGTAAATTGATAAGACCCGGGACTACGCTGCGGCCTGGATAACTGGGATTCGATTCCTGAAAATGGCATGGGTTCGTATCTTCGTTGATATGCCCAGAAACCTGTTTAAGGCAGCTAGTTTCTGTCTAGCACGTATGGTGGGGGTTCCTTGGTTGGGAAACCTGAATGAAAAAAACTGCTTAGAAGACCGAAGGTGGGTCAGGGATTGAGGTAATCCTAAAGTGCATCGTGAAAAAATGATATGTAGTTTACCTGGATTTGAACCCGAGACCTCTCAGATACCACATACGAGTACTAAGTACTTGGCAGTCGTGAGAGGCAATCAGCAGAATGTGGGCCATGGCGCTTATTGACACTGTGCGCAGATGTTTAAATCGCGGCGAAGTGTGGCGCCCACGCACGTACGGTAGCTCCTGAATGAAACGCGACAAACCCATATTATTCGTAAGACACACAAGGGAAATCAGTCCTACAAATCGTTAGTATGGAACACAAATGAAGTAATTTTTCATTAAAAAATGAAAGCACATTCTGCCGGGAACAGTAGCAGAAGTATGCTGTGTGCGGGGTATACCTACGCCTCTGTATACATACGAGTAGATCACTGCATTTGCTTGCCGTATGTAGGCTGATAGTACCGCATGAGGCTTGAAACACTCAGAAACTGCACGTGGCTGCCTACGTCGTGTGAACCTGTCTGTAAGGCGTCACGTGTCTCTTCATCTGGCTTCATACAGTAGTTTTCCCCGTCTGCCTGTCGGTATCCCCCACTGCCTCAGAAATTTTCAAAGATTCCTACTACATACCCTCATACTGCAAATACTTTGGCAAATTTTATGCATTCTTTTCAAAGAGACAGGCCCGCATTATCCGTTCAATGCGCATTGTGTGCTATATGAACCACCTCGTTCCCACTTAACATCTTTAGGCTTATATATTTCGCATGATTCTCAGAGTTAGTTTAATTTCCAACGTTTTTATGAGGAATACTGGTTTAATGTCAGTTCGATAAATATGCTATTTAGCAACAGACAAAAACCATGGACTTGCGGATGGTCAGAAACGCTATAGTTGGTGCGCCATTGGCTGAAAGGGACAAAACATGTTGATTTTTTTTAGTCTTCGACGTGCAATTCAATCTGCATGCAAAGTACTTTTTGATGGAGTGGCAAACAACGGCTGTGAAAAGTTCCTGATTGTGGGGCTAATGACGTCATACATAATTCATGTAAATTAGGAGCGAATAAAGACGTGCAGGGCTCCGTGGTTAAAAGCAGAAGACTGTCACTGAAGATGCTCTTCTTGTAAAGTTTAAGTACTGAGAAGCAAGCAGTTTCGCCCCCCACATATTTATGTTAGCCCCCAACCCACCCTAACTAAACCTCGCTTTATTCACCAATACTTCATTCCCATCACGCGAAGAACACAGGAAGGAACGAAAGAAACGTCATAATTAAATTAGCAACAGTAATTTAGAGGATATTTATTTTATGCCAGGCATCTTGTTAGGCGCGTTCGCAAAACTGTGAAAAGCGACTGTTAGCGTCGTCATGTATGTATGTACGTATGTATGTATGTATGTATGTATGTATGTATGTATGTATGTATGTATGTATGTATGTATGTATGTATGTATGTATGTGTGTATGTATGTGTGTGTATGTATGTATGTATGTATGTATGTATGTATGTGTCTGTCTGTCTGTATGTATGTATGTATGTATGTATGTATGTATATGTATGTGTGTGTATGTATGTATGCATGTATGTATGTATGTATGTATGTATGTATGTGTGTGTGTATGTGTGTGTGTATGTATGTATGTATGTATGTATGTATTTATGGTTGTGTGTATGTATGTTTGTATGTGTGTGTGTTTGTTTGTTTGTATTT
>BLKM01010649.1:787324-836827 GCA_013340265.1 Coptotermes formosanus
GTATGTATGTATGTATGTGTGTGTGTGCGTGTGTGCGTGTATGTATTTATTTATGTATGTATGTATGTATGTATGCATGTATGTATATATGTATGTACGTACGTACGTATGTATGTATGTATGTATGTATGTATGTACGTGTGTGTGTGTGCGTGCGTGCGTGTATGTATTTATGTATGTATGTCCAACCGTCTGTCTGTCCGTCCGTCCACATGAAACAGCTCGACTCCCACTGGACGGATTTTCATGAAATTTGATATTTGTCTGTCCTTCCCAATGAAACAGCTCGACTCCCACTGGACGGATTTTCAGGAAATTTGATATTTAATTATTTTCTGGAAAATCTGTCGAGAAAATTTAGGTTTCATTAAAACGTGACAATAATAATGGGTACTTTCCATGACGACCTTTGTGCATTTGTGACATTATCTCGCTGAATTCTTCTTAGAATGAGGAATGTTTCAGATAAACGTTGTAGAGAAAGTCAAAACATACATTTTATGTCCGATAACTTTTTTTCCGAAAGTTGTGCCGTTTATGATATAATGTGGAAAAATATGGTACAGCCAGACAGTCCACAGATGACAATATAATACGGCGTACGCGCTTTGCATGCTGCATAACTAAGGCTACAGCCACACACTCAGCATATGTAGTACTTACTGGGTTCCACGGCAGCAGTGGTTTCATGAACGTGCCAAAATGTTACGTTTATACATACATTGCCTCTCTTGTTTGTAATTTATTTTGCTTGCATGTAACCTATAAAATAAGCTTCAATTTTGCCTCTTTATTGTGTCTGTATGGACTTGGCTTGTTGCTATGGCGGCATCATTTAAAAGTGTAGTCCAATTTCTAAGAAAAGTATTCCCGTTGCAAGAGGACGACCCAATTAAGCGGAGGAATTTCTTGTTATAAATTTATCGATTTCCTCTTCTACTAAAGGAACCAAGTTCCATATCAGTCCAAATTACTGTATAACATTTTTAACAAATTTCATTTAAATGGAGGAATTTGTATTCCTGCAACCCACTTCCAAACCTGAAGGCCCATCCTCTGTCAGAACAGTTCTAGCAGGAATGAAGCAGTAATGATAATTGATTTATAGGCTCCGAAGTCTGTCAGAAAATTGGGATTTAAGCGTTTTGTCATGAACTCCTTGTGACTCGTGCTGTTTGTATTTCAAATCAATTAAAGATCTAATCAGATCGGACACTTCTGTTGTCCCATTCAGCGTCAGTTTTGGGGCCGTTACGCTGTTGGCAAAGTGACGAGATAATTGGACCCTGCTTCATTTAGGCTGTTATTCATATCTTCAAATGTGTCTCCAAAAAAGATACAGCGGGATGAGCTGGAAGTAGGAAATCTTATTTGTCTCTATAATTTAACTCATTAAGTATTTCGGTTCAGCTTGTTTTGAGTCCCGAATGTGGGCTTGTTTCCATTATAGCAGCCTACGCTTTGTAATCCGATTTAATTATACGAAATTGGGTTTACTATTCCATGTAATTCGATAAAGTTATTTATTATTACACCAGTCGCAATTACTAGATTTAGTGTTTATTTTTGTAGACAGCTTTGTATAGTATTCTATAATTACGAAATGAATATTTATGAGAAGAAATTATGCGCTGGCCTGTATTTAGCGGGTATGGGACTCGTTGCTTGAACCAGCTCTCCCCACCCTTTCTTCGTTTTAAGATCCAACTCTGTATAATAGGCTGAACTTGTCCGGTTTCGTATCGTAGAGCTGCTTTATTTTGTGGCGCGACATTGTGAATTCTGCAGTTCGGGCTTGCGTTCATCTAAACATGCTTGCAGTTTCATTTCCCTCCTCACTGAGAACACAGCCCCCTGATCTTTAGGATCAGTCAGTGTTTATTGAGAGAGTCGTACAAAATAAACAAAACATGATGTAGAGAAAATACAGAGCTTATTATTTTTGCAGGAGGTCGCATGTGTATTTACTGCTGAGCTGTAAATGGGTATGTAACAGTTCTGCTTAGAAGGCTGCATTATGTACCGTAATTTAATTATAAGTTAATGGACTGTCGTATCCGTGAAGAAGGAAACTTATTTAGCAGAGCTCTGGGGCACGACTATGAAGGATGTTGCCCATGAATTTGATTATTTTTAAAGCAAATTAGTTCAACCAGAGGCAGTTCGACTAATTCGAAATCGAATAAGGTGAGTCTGTTGACTACTCTCGCGACCTTTCCATAGGTGGAGCCAAAATTTGATACGAATGGAGTAACGGTGGTAAGCCAGTCGCTAGGAAAATTCAACTGGACCTTTAAGACAGAAATGTTTGAACAGAAAACTACACAGGGAATTTGAAGTGGTTTGTGAGCGTGTAACCAGAATTTAGAAAATACAAGTGCTTTCGTAACGAAATTTTAATTATTTTATTCGCACATTCTGAATAAACGCCGATCCCGGTGGCCGCGCGGTCTAAGGCATGGGTCTGCGGCCTCTGGCTTGCTGGGATTGCGAGTTCGAGTCCCGCCGGGGGCATGGATGTCTGTCTCTTGTGAGTGTTGTGTGTTGTCAGGTAGAGGTCTCTGCGTCGGGCCGATTCCCCGTCCAGAGGAGTCCTACTGAATGTGGCGTGTCTGAGTGTGATCTCGAAACCTCAACATTGAGGTGGTCTGGACCCGAGTAGGGCTTTTGCGCCACAGGAAAAAAAAACCGAATGAACTCTGCAAAATGGCAAACCGTTTCATCAACACGAGTCTAATGGCGCCTCACTGTGGTGGTTACATTGATCCTCGTCAAAGGCCGTCAAAAAAATCTGTGAACCTTTGATCAAGATGGAACATTGCAAAAAATCATACTGTTCTCTGGATTATGCACTCATCTACCGGACTGCACGGTGTAATTCTGGTATGAAATGCCCACCGTTTTGAAGATACACGCGTTATTCATTTTTGTGAGTATTTGTGAACCGTTTTGATATCTGTTGCCTTCCTGTGTTACAGACTCCGGTTACCACGCAGCATACATCTGTGTAGCGTCAGAGTTATAAACGTCCAAATTAAAACGAATTTATATCACACCCAAAGCGCTTTCACATATTGATGATTTTTATTACTGTCCTTTATGTGTCATTTATCAGGCGTGAACCAGTGCAAGTCAGGTAGTGTTGTGACACGGCGTCTTGTTATTAGCTAACGCTCTGATTAATGCTTGTTTTACTTGTGACAAACTCGGACGGTAGGAAGGTACTGTAGGGCTTAATGCGTCCGTCGTCGTTATTAAGTGTGTTAGAATCGGTGAGTTATGATTCCAGCAGAAGTCTAACCACCCGCTTGTTGCATTAATAACAGACGTGTCGTATTGTAGTGGTTTATTACCCGAGGGCTGCAGCAATAATGGTTGGTATTTGTGGCTAATTGTCTACCGTTTCGGTAAATGTTTCATTGTGTGGTTGACAGTGTTATTGTCTCTTGCACTTACACGATCCAACAGCCTATTGCACTCGTACCTTCAGCACATATGTTGTATTCTTTGACTCACAGGTACTTTCATGGTGATTGTGCTCGAAACGTAATACTTTTCAGAGTTTTTGAATGGAAACACCATTTTCAAGCTTCTGTCGATTTTTACTGTCAAATACAACTATGTAAACCCATGTGATAGTCTAAAATATTTTATTTTGGTTTCAAACAACACATTTTCAGTTGTTGCGTAAATGTGTGTAGCCATTAACTCTTTAAAGACGAAGCGCATCTGTTTTATATAAGGACTCAGTGCGTACCGCGCTGTAAACACTCTCCACTTCGGTTATAAAAACCAGTCTCTTAATGTTTTATAAGGCAAAAGTTGCTGTTTGTTCTGAGATCCGTATAAAACACATAAACGCAATGTGGGCACCACGTAGAATTTGTGAATGTTAAACCTCGTCATATGTAAAGTTACCGCTAGGCTTTAAAAAATTAATTAATGACTGGGACACATTTACGTGTACATTTCCCATGATCATGCCGACTTCTTCCCTCGTTCTCCCGTTTTTTCTGAACACTTCGCTTTTGCTGTTTTGTAATTCATGCTGTTACCTCACTGCAAGGTGCCATGTCTCATGTCCATACAACAGAACTGACAGGGTTATTCCTTGAGCGATGTGCACTGTGTGCTTGTGTATGCACGTGTTGACATTCAGTGTTTTGGGAACCTGATGATACCATATATCTTCTAAAGTGAATAAAACCAACATTTCGCCGAAATGTTACTCCTGATAACACATTCTCTCTCCAGATGTATATGTCTGTTGTTGCCAGATGCTTAAGCTGTAAAGCAGTATGACGATTTGGTTCCCCGCTTCAGTTTTGTGACATGCTCGTGTGTTCAGCTTGCGGCTGCGTCTTCTAGACGCAGATTAGTTTGTTTGATAGGACGTCTGCCTCATTACTTGCAACTGTATACTGCCGAAACAACGTTATTGTATTCTTGCTGTAACAGTCAGTTTGTTATTTAGTTGCACTACGTGCATCCGTCCGCATAACATCACGTTCTTGCGGCAGACTGGCTTGTTACATTTACATTGCGTCTGCTGTCGTGTTTTGCTGCTGCTGCTGCTATTACTGCTGCTGCTGCTACTACTAATGCTACTACTACTACTACTACTACTACTACTACTACTACTACTACTACTACTACACCATTGCTGTTATCGCGACCGTTATTACCTTCAGTGTTCTCTGCACTCGCTTTCTGGTTTCTGTTTCTTTTCGTCCGTAAACAGCGATGAACACGGACTGTGTCTTACGGACTTTGTTCTTTCATTTACATATGCTGTCAAGGAAACGTTTTCCAGAATTTTAGAATTTCCTTACATTCGTACAGTTTAATGTTTCTTGTAAGCTGAGTCGTCGTTTATACTCAAACCATTTACAAAGAACAGATTCTTCTGCCCCGTTTTTCCTTTCCTATCATTTTTATAATACGTGGTAGTCATTATGCTCTCCCAAACATAGTGGGCTTATTCGTTTTTGGAATCGTGCCCTAATCCATCTCAATTTCCAAATTCATGCCTTCGGTCATGCCATTCCCCTCGCAGTTTATTGTACAACCTTAAGTACTTCTGTCTTTAACCCACGTGTGTTTCATCTCACAGTTAAATACCCAAGTAATTGTTTTTCTTATAATCATACGTGCATTCTGTCTTTCTATGTCTTTACATCCTTTGTACTTTTGCATTCTTGGTACAAACTCGCAGTATACTGAGCTGTAAGTGTAATATTCTCTTAACTGATGTGCACATCGATTGGTACAAAGACAGTGACTGGATCAGTAATATGCCTCGCCCTTTGTTTCAGGTGAGTAATGGTGTGAAATGGCGACTCCCAGAAACGGGAAAACGTCCGCTGGCGGTGCCCCTTTGAGTGTCTACTCAGCAGTAATGGCCAGCCTTCCTGCTCAGGTGGTAACAGAATCGATTTATCATTGATGAAACAACTGTTTGCCCCGTTTGCTGCCGCACCGTGACAAAATGCTGCGCTCTTGAATACCACTGTGCCATTTCTGAGCACACAAAAGCCCCACCTAAACTTGATGTGTTCCAGTAGTATGATTTACGATTTATCGATCGCCAGTTTGAACCGTCCTCACGCAGTAAAAGAAACGAAAATGGTTCTATCAGTCTTACCTATAATGTACGGGTATTCCAGATGTCTGTCATATTGTGGCGAATAATATCACAATCTATAAAGAAACCAGCTTTTATTGATGAGTATTTCTAGAATTTCCCATTTACCAACGTTACGATAAATGATGCCGTGGAGTGTTTTTGCCATTACGGGTATGACTTTTAACTCCATTCCTCTTTAAAGCATAAAGTAGATATAATTGCCGGCCACTTTTACTTTAATAAACTCTTCGATTTGTCCTAGATGTCAGGAATGTGTTCCCTATGATTCTAAAGATAGACGGTCATTATTTCCCTAATAGCTTTAAGACGGTGTTTTTTTTATAGAGACTCTGTGTTCACTGCAAGGTACGAACTAAATTCCTACCTATGTAATACGGGGTGTGCGTGCTTGTGAGCGTCACTTAAGCTAAGCAGTTACCAAAGCCCCGTGCACACAAATACCTGTGGCTTTGTCTGGACCGCCAGTCTTTCAGGCTTAAATTGAAACCCGATGCTACGCGAAACCTGCATCTCTGGTGAAGGTGGCTCGCACAGTGACGGCCACAGGGCTCGGCACTGTTAGGTGCTGTTATGTCTTGTGCAGGGTTACAGATCCTGACGTTTACCTGAAACGACAAAAGTCATAGTGGGATAGACTGCTCCATATGTTTGCTCACCATATAAGAGGTGTCCGCAATATGCTGATTATTTTGTTTAGTGTTGTCGTCTTATTTACAAATACCTTTCGCAAAGTTCGTTCATTTGGCACTAAGATCTGAAAGAAAGCTTTCGATTTGGTAATACAGATATTTCGTTATTTATTTATATATAATATATGTATGAAACTGACTCCGCGTCACTAATATATTTTGTTAGCGGTTTATTACGTTATCTAATTAGCCTGTGGAGTTAAGCCAAGTTGGTAGGCGAGTTGAGAATGCTTACACTCCTTAATCTGAAACTCCATTAACAAGGCATGCTTGTTTCTTTTTTTGGGGGAACAAGTTTTGTAGAGTTCGCAAAGAGTTTTATCGCACGCATGAGCAAAGCACCGATGCAGTCGTAAGAGCGATACGCACGGACTTTTTCGCGCGCAATATCGTGAGCAAATGCTTTTAAATTTACGAGTTACAGCTTGAGGGTTTTGTTTTGTTTAACATTTTGCAGCTGTTGTCAGGGATGATTATGTGGGTGGGAAGTGTAGCACGCAGTGGGATATAGGCCTAAGAAATAAGCATACATAGAGAAAACACGCTGTGCTTCTATTACAAATACTAATCTTTTAATGCTGGGTCTTGAGATTATCCCTGTTTATTCTGAGAATCATACGAAACTTAATAAATATGGCCTGCGATAAAAATTCAGAGTTGTTTAAGTAATAAATCAACTGGTGCATGTATCAATCACTGTTTTATATATATATAGATAGATATATAAGCGGGTGGTTACGGTCTTTGCGGCCGTATCCCGCATCCTACTCGCCATCTACTTCTATCTAGGTAGTCTTCTTCCCGTAAATTTCTTCCATCCATTGCTTGCTTTGCCTTCTTCTTCCAAGTATTTCTCAGTCTTCCTCTCTTTTTCCTTTCAGTTGGAGTCCAGTCATGTATTTTCTTATGTAGTCCATCTTCTTCCATGCGTTTCATGTGTCCGTACCATTTAAGTAGTTTAGCTTCCGTTGTCTCTGTCAGTGTTACCTCTGTTTCCATAATCTTCCTAATAATATAATTTCTTACGTGATCTTCCAGTGTCAGTCCACAGCGTCTTCTCCAAAAACTCATTTCCACTGCATTAATTTTTTGGAAGGCTTTGAATCCATGACCCATATCTCCGCGACATATATTTTTGGCGGCTCTACTATTGATTTGAATATTCTTTAACCACTGTGTTATAAATGTTTAATACTGTATTAACCCTTTAAAGACGAAGCGTATCTGTTTTATAGAAGGACTAAGTGCGTACCGCGCAGTAAACACTGCACTTCGGTTATAAAAACCAATCTCTTAGTGTTTTATAAGGTAAAAGTTGCTCTTTGTTCTGAGATCCGTACAAAACATAAACGCAATGTGGGCACCACGTAGAATTTTTTAATGTTAAACCTGGTCGTATGTAAAGTTACCGCTAGGCTTTAAAAGGTTAAGTGCATGGTAACTTACTTGCCTTCTTGTGCTTCGCCTCTGTTACATTTTACGTGACTGCCAGCCTACTCTATAATTTGTTTGCCATGCCGTGCCATGCCTCCTGATTGTTAACTATGTCCCTGGTGTAACTTCTGCTGGGGTGTGTACAGTTGCATAATCTTCAAGACAATTAATGTATGTCATAACACCCACAAACCACGTAGGATCGGGTTGCATGCAGGCTTATTCACTGAATTAGCGTCTGCTTCGTACTGCCGCTTGCTATCAAGTTTCCCAAGTTCCAGCAGATGCATCCACTTGTGCGAAGACGGTGCTTCCAGAAAAGCCCCCTTCCACGCGACCAAATAGTTAAGTATGTTACCCTATGATGTGTGTGTGTTAAAAAGAGAAGTGCTGGCTTTCTGTTTTTTATGTTGTTTCCCATGCCGTTGTGCTGCACCATTTCAATAATGTAATCATCAAATCACAATTATAGGCTTGCGTTTTTGATACCAAGTTTAGTATCCAAACCTGTACATGAATGGACCTAAGACTACCGTCAGGGTATGTAATTTAACCACACAAAACACGCATGTGCATTCGTTGTTATGTCTGTGAGGTGATGTTAAATTCCACGTACTGGTTCTTATTTGGGGTTGAAACATGTTACGCTTTCGATAATAAATCCACTGTCAAGGGTACCTATTACCCGTGCTTTCACGATTCATCATTTCAATCAATTTTTCTTAATTTTAACCCTTTAAAGACGAAGCGTATCTGTTTTATATAAGAACTCAGTGCGTACCGCGCTGTAAACACTCTGCACTTCGGTTATAATAACCGATCTCTTAATGTTTTATAAGGCAAAAGTTGCTGTTTGTTCTGAGATCCGTACAAAATACATAAACGCAATGTGGGCACCACGTAGAATTTTTTAATGTTAAACCTGGCGGTACGTAAAGTTACCGCTAGGCTTTAAAAGGTTAATGCTCTCCCACAGTGAAGAGCTTAAGAGACACTCTGCTGATTTGAGGACTTCGTTATTACTTCTTGCGTCAGCGAGCTGTGTCAGTGTAATCAGTGAAAGCTGTAAGGCTAAGGTTCGTTGTTCGTAAAGGCAAGGGACATGATAGTTGTTGTCACTACATCCAGACAGGCTGTGAGGGCCATTCTGTCTGTCATCTGTTGGGTAGTGGGGGCATGTTCCTCTGGAATGACTCTGCCGGGCCGTTAACTGACCACCCATTTCATTCTGATTCCAAGATTAATAGTTGTTACCTCGTACATCTTCAAGAGAGGGTGTTTAACTAGGCCTTTAAAGAGTTACAGAGCTCGTACCGCGCAGTAGACACAGTCATAGACTAGTGTGTTACTGCTGTGTAAGAAATCGCTGTTTGGTTTGAGATCAGTAAAACCCTAACAGGCTCTGTGTGGACAGAATGTACAAATTTTTAATCTTGAGCGTGGTGGGAAAGAAATGAATTCTAGTGCTTTGAAGGGTAAATTCTTTAAAGCCCAGTGGTAAGTATATGTACCGCCAGATGTGTCTGTGTATTCCATGTGTTTCTTACAATGAACAGCAGTTAATCCTCTATTCGGCTTGAACCAGGTTGTCGTTTAAGTGGAAACAGTGTTCTCTGTGAGGTACGGACTGAATCTTTGTGTAAAATGTAGCGGGATTTTAGTCTTTATGGGGATAAACATATGGGGAATTTAGGCTTTGTAGCCTACTCGTGTTCAGCTTAAGAGTTGTTTAGTCGTGAACACAGATCAGCTAGTATGTCGTGAACACCTTTACATTCTGTCTTTGAGTGTAGCGGCGCCGAAAAGTGGACATTCTCTGTACTGAGAAGCCTGGAGTTGATTCTAACTTAGATTGTACGTTCCTTTGTTATGCTTCCATACGTCGATATTACTAGGGAGCTGGAAACTTCACTGTGATGTGTACGAGCAGAGAACATTTACATAACATTCGGCTTTGATTATTAAAAAAACATTTGCTTTAGGAAAGAATGGCGATAGCGGTGTTAAGTAGGCCTATACATGGAAACAGCCATGCCAGCCATTCGTGTGTCTGTATTATTGTTTTTACACGTAGGTGTTTTGGTTCATGCGCAATAAGAGAGGAGGTGTCTGTGAAAAGCAATGCGAGTAGTTCCCCGCACTCTGCCGATAACTTAGTACAGTAGATACCAAATACAATACGACGTAGTAGGTGGCCCTGCTCACACTGGACACGGGTAAAGCAATAAGAGGCTAAATAATTGATGATTCTGTGTCAAGCGTACAAGAATTTGGTAATAAGACGAGGGGAGGTGTGAGGAGAATTTGTTTAACGGTTCGGAAATACAAGTATTGATGGCAGAACTGTCACGGTAGTGTGCTATTGTTAATGCTATAGCAACGATAATCCTATTACTATGTTAGCCGGAATTCAGAGTACGCTGTATTTTATCATTGTCTTAGATATATTTGTTGTTTCTGCCAGCGACCGTAATCCGGTTTGGTGGTTTTGGTGCTCGATTCTTACTTGTATGCAACTTGAGATCTTATCACATCGAGTCAAATATTTATTAAAAAAGTGTATTTATTCTTCTTCATTCTACAATCAGATCCACGCTGTTGTTGGATCTGCAGTATAATGAATAAGAATTCATATACTTTTGTGATCTGTATGCCAGCGGGGATGCCTTGCATTAAAAAAACAAGTACTTATTATTTGACTCAAGCTATACAGAAGGCTGCTTTCGAAAACACCAGGTATTTTTTGCAACTGGCGCCTTTGTGTCTAATTGTAGAAAAAGTAGTTTAATCATCACATACCGCAGTCCACCACACCTGTTTGTTTACCAGTATTAAACACATCTCTCCGAGCTTTATAAACTAAATATACTTTCAAACAGCCTTCTATGTGATTTTGAGTTATTTTCTTTGTTATCTTAAACTCTGTTTGTTAATTTTCTGAATAAAATTTTATATTTGTCGAGTTAATTTAATAGTTCATCTGCAACATTCTAAAATGTAAGAAGTTATTGTACACTTCCTCATTACCTGCTTGAAACTGTAACCCGATCTGATGGTTTTCGTAGGCGAATCTTGTTTCTAGGCTGTTTCAGATATTATGCGGTTCAGATTAATATCGATCCTAGGCTAAGACATTTCCATTATTTGGAGTGACGTGACGCGCTACTGTTATTCAGTGTGAGCCGAGATATCCGAGTTACTGGACTGACTGCTGCAGACCGAAAGACCGTGATGGGGTTCCCGGCAGGGGGAGGTCTTGTTGCTGCGACCAGACCGGCTATGGGACCCACTCGGGCCCTCGTATGAGCCTATCTTTTTGAGAGTAAAGCGGCTGGAGTGTGAAGCTGATTGCTATGTCCGTGCTTAGAAAGGGCTGGAGCTTCATCGCACTTCCCCACACGTCTTCATGACGTAATGCATTGCGGCAAATTCTGTTTCTACTTTCATTCGTCTTTAATCGTCCAGAACTGTAGCACTTATGTCGTGGTCATCCATTCTGCTAGACGGCATTGTTCTTGTCTTCACTGTGTTCACGTATTGTTCTGTCTTCGTTTATTTGTGGGCTGCTGTGGCCACCAGGCGGCAGTGTAAATGAAACGTCTTCATCATTGGAAGTTTCTGATGATTATCATGACAATAGAATATCGTGCTGCGTAACCATACAATTGCTGTGGTTTAAAAAATGACACGTGTTGAAGGAAAATGACTTCTCCATTTCCACATAAAGAGACGGCTTTTGCCAGTCTGTAAAGATCTGAAAAAGTACTCGGTAGTTGCACGAGAGGAACAACAATACGAATTCCTGCATCAACGGGAAGTCAGCGACTTTATTCAAAGGATACAGTGTGAGAAAGACAGAAAAATGGTACTGTAATTTATAACAAGCGGGTGTTTCGAAACTGGCCGCAAGAGAATGCGAGTGATATTACAGCTGGCCTTTAGGATAAACAAGAACGATGTTAGTGATCCTCGAGATGAGAGGCGCCATTGTTCCACAGAGAGGCTGCTTTTTCTTTGCTGTCTGGCAACATTGTTGTGGTTACAAGTAGAAAATGCCATATTCTTTTGCAGTTAAACAAGCCATGTTCAGTTTAAAACTCCGAAATACGATTTATGATATAATTTCTGGGAGTTGTGTGATGCAGGCCTGTATATGGCTAATTCTGATGCGCAGTTAGTAACTTCTGTAGTCCCGTCGTCAACTTTACGGAGCTCAACTGCAGAGGTTATGTATCCTTTTGTGTCACAGATTATGTAGCTGGTGTTCGAGATTTTTGCGACGCATGACTCCAAATTACATCCTGATATTATGTGTAGCTTACGAAATTTTCGCATTGCAAATTTCGGAATTTATAAGCCCAGCGCAGTGACCGGCTGGTGGACAGTGCAGTATGTAATGTTACCGTTAAGAGATCTTTGTTGCTGACCTTAATTTTTCACAGGAGCAGACGTCGGATATGTGACTCACGAACCCTTGTAGTTAGTTAGGTTCGTGTGGCAAAATCGTTTTTGAGAAAGCAGTAGGTTGTCAGAGAGCCAAGGAACTCTGCATGTTATGGAATCCGAAGGGCATAGGAAGCCGCCACTGGACCCTATCCTGAGCAAGTTGCAGCCATTCCACACCCTCCCTTCCCGTTCTTTAAGATCTGCCTTAACCTTTTAAAGCCTAGCGGTAACTTTACGTACCACCAGGTTTAACATTAAAAAAACTCTACGTGGTGCCCACATTGCGTTTATGTGTTTTGTACGGATCTCAGAACAAACAGCAACTTTGGCCTTATAAAACATGAAGAGACTGGTTTTTATAACCGAAGTGGAGAGCGTTTACAGCGCGGTACGCTCTGAGTCCTTATATAAAACAGATACGCTCTGTCTTTAAAGGGTTAATACTGTCCTCCCATCTACGCCTACATATTCCATGCGGTCTCCTCCTTCAGGTTTCCCCACTAAATCCCTGTATGCATTTTCTTCTCTCGCATGTGTGCAACATGCCCTGCCCATCTCATCCTACTTGATTTGATCACCTTAATAAGATTTGGTGAAGAGTACAACTCAGTACCACGCGTCGTTATGCACTTTTCTCCAGGCACCTGTTACTGTTTGTGTGTTCGTCTCCAGATATTTTCCTCAGCACCGTGTTCTCCAGCAGCTTTAATCTGTGTTCCTTCGTCAATATGAAGGACCAAGTTCGCGAATTTTTGTTATGAGACGTAAAATAATTTGATGACTTCCGCGTGAACAACATACGTATCATTGTTTTGACAATACGCCAGTTTCTGTCGGCGTATTTGCAAAACGTAAGCGTCTGTACTCTGTCACTACTGCCGTTCCCTCTGTGTACACCTTTGTAATTTATTTGCTGAGAGGGGACCATACTAATTTCCTTTCCGCGGGTATTTGAGCGCTTATTCAATGAAAAACTTCCCATAGGTCAGTCATTGGTGAAAAGAGTACGGCAGCACTGCGACGGCAAGACCCTGCCCTTAGACCAAAGCTCATCGTCGGAGGCATTACTTGTCTCCTCGGCCCAGTCTGATCAAGTGCTGTAGGCAGAACGTACCTTCCCCCATTGTACGTACCGGCGACAAACGCGGTACGAAGTTTCATTCCCCATTCTTCGCCAGCGTCCGCCAGCAGCACCCACCGGACGACCGCATGACGAGGCGTCGAGGCTTTATGCGTTCTGCCATCCCAGTCTTCATCATGTGATCAACATAACCACCGCTAATTATAATTTTCGTCACATTCTACAGTAACCCTCGTCTCAGAGGATAGATTTCGAACATGGAATTCACGAAACGATGTACATTGTTTTTACTTACACATTCCTGTAAGCACAAAGCAACAGTTCGAAGTACTAGATCTTCGTTTCTAAAGTTACCTTGCGAATTATGTGCAGAATGTTACAGTTGTTTATTGAGATATGAAATTTTCGTCTTTAACCGTTTAAAGCCTAGCGGTAACTTTACGTACCACCAGGTTTAACATTCAAAAATTCTACGTGGTGCCCACATTGCGTTTATGTGTTTTGTACGGATCTCAGAACAAACTCAACTTGTGCCTTACACAACATTAAGAGATTGGTTTTTATAACCGATGTGCAGAGTGTTTACAGCGCGGTACGCACGGAGTCCTTATATAAAAGAGACACACTTTAAAGGGTTAAGGATCGCAATGCATGCAATTCTTCCGAGCTGCGTTGCCAGTTAATACACGGTTATTTGTCTTAGGAATGCATTAACTTACTTACATTGAAACTAGCGCTATGTAGATGCATGGCTCTGCACAGTGGTTAACGTGTTTGTATTTTTCTGTTTGTTCCATTGCACCAAGTCCAGAAAGCGGTGTTCTTTTCCCTCTCCGGTCCTCGAGCATACTTTTATTTAAAAAACGCATTTCTTTGAGGAATACGTCATTAATAATGTATATAAATTACTGGCTTTGTTCCTATTTCAGACGACAGTACAATTGTTTCTCTTGCTGCACTCTATTGAAAGTAAGTTAGTTTTTTACATAAATGATTCTTCTTGTAGATTAGATTCAACTGGCTGAAGAAAGAGTCCACGGCCAATCTTCCATGAAGCGATTTTGCCATACAACGGGGACAGTTTATGATCTGCTCAGAAATGATCATATTCTCGAGGAAAATTCTTCACCATATATTTTATTGATCAAAATATCGCAGTTGTTAAAATTGTACGGTGTGTGTTACGGAGTGACAGGCAGAAGTTTGTCATGTTATTTCAGTGTTGTCTGATTTCATAAAAGGAGTAGAAAATTAAGTTAAAATGTGTGATTTTTGTTCAGCCAGGCCACGACGTTCTAAATGAACGTTTTCTTGTTCTTCTTTGATATCTGGAGAGGGAATTGCCCATTAGTATTTTGAAACAGACTGCTACAGCTTTTTGTCACATATGTTGCAAGATCATCCCTTCAGTTGGTGCTGTATGACGTAGGAGGTTGAGCCCACCACGAGTAAGCCAGTCCTAAGCACAGATTTTTTAAATGGGCGCAAAATGCTACAGGATTACCCACTGGAAGAGCTGCACAGCGCCTCAGGCTCCATCTGCATCTGTAATCTTTTTGCGACAATCGAAATTATGCGTGAAGGGACGCCGGTAATGGGTGTGTGATCATTGTTCTAAAACTGACGTCGCCCTGTTGTAGGATGTAGAGAAAAATAACAGTTTTTCCACTCAGCATCGTAACGAAAGGGAATTAAGAAGCTTAAGCTGTGGGAAAATTCCACGGGTCACAGTGCTTCAGTCTCATATGGAGCAGTGACTGTTCCAGGTCGTATTTAGATGAAACTCCAGATGTGGTCCCAGTCCGATTCATTTCTAGTGAACTGCGTGTATAAGACTGGTGTAAGAACTCAGTGGCTGCGCGGTCTAAGGCGTGGGTCTGCGATCGCTCGCTTGCTGGGATTACGGGTTCGAATCTCGCCGGGGGGCATGGATATCTGTCTCTTGTGAGTGTTTTGTGTTGTCAGGTGGAGGTCTCTGCAACGGGCTGATCGCTCGTCAAGAGGAGTCCTACCGACTGTGGTGTGTGTCACTGAGTGTGATTAAATGCAACAATAACCCTCTACACCTACAATGAGTAGGTAGAAAGATGTCAGAATAAGAAAGAAAGAAAGAAAGAAAGAAAGAAAGAAAGAAAGAAAGAAAGAAAGAGAAAGAGAGAAAGAAAGAGAGAGAAAGAAAGAAAGAGAAAGAAAGAAAGCAAGGAAGGAAGGAAGGAAGAAAGAAAGAAAGAAAGAAAGAAAGACTGGAGTAAATGGGTGGGCCTATTGTATGGCTATTAAAACTTTGTTAACTCTCGCAACAATATGACGTCGCGTTGCGCAAAGACGAGGTACGACGTGTCGATTGGAAATCTAGAGGGGGCGGGGCACAGCGGTCTCCATGGCAACGGTGTGGCGCGCGAGCCCCCAGAATCTGCCTTATTGCGGGCCTTTGTGTTAGTATGTCGCGGGACTTGGCGAAGTACGCGTCGCAGACATTATTACGGCGATAATTAACGCACGCTCACGCGCGTTCAGCTTGGGAGTAGCCATACTTTCTCATCCGTCATAATTATTAACAATACCGGCTAATCGTCTTTAGTGCGGCATTAACTTAACTGCTTTTCTATGTTTCCTTCTTCATTAGGTAAATTAAATAACTTACTTGGAGTTGAAATATTCCCCATGGAAAATGAGAAGTGTAAGGCCTACGTACGAAATGAATGCAATTTTAACAGTATGGTGTCACTGCCTTGGAAATAAATAACTTTTAAATGTTTATATTAGTGCAAGAGTACTTCCACTGAAGGCAGTAACAGTTTCAAAATGCAAGAAAATTCAACCGGTGTATGGAACGTTGTGGTAATGCTGACACAGAGAATCATAATCGAAGCTAATTATTTGTTACGTTACCGGAAAACAAATAACGTTCTAAATGTAAGATATAGCTAATTGTCATTCACATTGCATTTAAATTTAAATTTCTGTAATAATTCGCCGCGGTGCCAGTCAGTCTGGCGACGAAGAATATGTGGTGTTATGTTATTTGAACCAAACACTGGTTGCTAGTCGCGGTGGACACTGACTGCAGACTCGTGTCGCCTAAGGTAATCTGCTTTTGAAGCTACGTATGGCGGTCTCGGACTGCTGGTAGATTACTGACTGGAAACCGTTCAACATGTTGTGCTATGTAAGTACTGTGTATTTTGTTATAGCTTTCAGAAAGAACAGATCATTGTAGCATGCATTTTTCATGTTTCTGTTGTTTTAATTGGGGCTAATATTTTGGAACGACACGAACAAATGAATATTGCATTTATTACGAAATGAAGAGGAGATTAAATTCAGGTAATGTTGATTCTGTTTTGTGCAGAATCTTTGTCACCCCGTTTGCTGTCCAAAAATACAAAAATTACAGTATACTGAATTACGATTGTGCCTGTTGTTTTATATGGATGTGAAACATGGCCTCGAATATTAAAGGAGGAACATAGGCTGAGGGTGTTTGAGAGTAGGGTGCTGAGGAGGGTGTTTGGGCCCAATGCGGGTGGATGTAACACCAGCTGGCGAAAATTGCATAATGAGGCTCTTCATGAACTGTACTAATCACCAAGTACTATTTGGGTGATCAAATAAAGAATAATGAGATGGGCGGGTCATGTAACTTGAATGGGAGAGAAGAGAAATGCATAAAATGTATTGGTGGGGAAACATGAAGGAAAGAGGCCACTTGGAAGACGCAGTCATAGAGGTGAGCGTGCCAGTAAAATAGATCTTAAGAAAACTGGATAGGAGGGCGTGCATTACATTCATCTGGCGCAGGTTAGGTACAAGTGGCGGAGGATAACCTGGCCAGCTGAGGAATTGTCAACTTCTGAAGAGGGTCTCTGCTCCATAGAGTTAGTTAGTACACTATAGTCTGTCTAACACAATGGCTTTAGTGTTCTTAGTTTAGGTAGTTGACACAATGTGCCATACGATGTTGAATCCACCAGGAGGAGAGATTTATAGACAGTGCAGCCGCGAAAAGGGGAGGGTGAACTGTTTGACACTTAACCACCGACGCTATCAGTTGTTAAGATTACATGACATCACTACTAGGATTGGTGCAATGATACTGAGAGGGTAAAGCAGACGTTCTTGGAGAAAAACCTGTTCCAGGGCCACTTTGTCCACCATAGATAGAGCGGGCCGGCCCGAGTCCTATGTAGGAAAGTGCAACTTCTCACAAAAACACTCTTAAACGGGGTTTATGATATTTATGAGACTTTGTCGCTGTAAGTTACAATTTGTTTATGAGGTGTGCGCTGTTCTAGGATATTACGCAGCGTAGAGTGGTAATTCTGTACAGACGTTTCGGGACAGCCTATCGGTCCCTTCTTGACCCTTGCAGATGGGACCAGTAGGTGGATCTTAGTGGCCTGTATAAGGCTCCTGTGTCTGGTGCAACCTTCTCTTCGTTGTCTTCTAAGACCTATATAGGCCTATTACTGTCGGTGGCACTGTAGTTCTGTCTACAGGTAGGCCTATAGGCTATGTATAGATCTATTCATGTTCTAGAAACAAGAATGCGTGGTGGAATGTAGATGGTATTCAAATGTAATGTGAAATCAATAGTGTAGACCGAGTCGCCAGTCAAGTTACATACGTGTGCCGCGATGTATTTTGTATTGTGTCTCCGTCATTATTTCTTTCATTGGACATTCGTATCAGTGTAATATGAAAACTGGATATCCCATAGGCCCGTTTTGCTTGATGGCATTTGGCAGTAATGTGATATGGACCCGACTGTACATACCCACGGCGTCGTGTCTGGTTCGGACGTACTTTACTGCTCGGACGTATCATAGAGGGCTTATGGGATAAAAGTATAGCAGTACAAGTTTCAGATTATTTACTGAGTTAAAATAGAAGCCCAATGAGTAATTTAATTAGTAGTGGTCGTGCAAAATGTAACATGGCCAGCTCTTTTTGTTGGTCTTGATGTATATTTCATTGTGCACTTCGTTCAAATTAATTTTACAGCAAAGGGTTCCTACTTGTACATTGTCGGCGTCGTGGTGCATTCGCTTGCCCATATAAACGGATGTGTTTATTAGTGCGGTGTACAGCAACTTGGCATTTAGCATATTAACCCTTTAAAGACGAAACGTGTGTGTTTTATATAAGGACTCAGTGCGTACCGCGCTGTAAACACTCTCCACTTCGGTTATAAAAACCAGTCTCTTAATGTTTTATAAGGCAAAAGTTGCTGTTTGTTCTGAGATCCGTACAAAACACATAAACGCAATGTGGGCACCACGTAGAATTTTTTAATTCTAAAACTGGTGGTGCGTAAAGTTACCGCTAGGCTTTAAAAGGTTAATATTTTAGTTACCTCCCTACTTGGTTACACGCTATTGGTATACGAGTAGTGTTCGTATGAGGCCAGCATTGGTCCGTATATGAAGCAAGTTGAATTCCATCCATATACTCGTACCCTATTTCGTTAAGATCGGCTATAAACCTTTTACATTTCAAAGCTACTGATATGACATAAACGTAGACAAAGACTGCTTGCGTATTCAGTTTTCGGTCCCTAAATAATATCGCAGTACTTCAGATGGCTCTGCAGTTTCTTTTTTTACTTGATGGGTGGCGGGATCTTGTCAGGTATTGTTCATAATGTCAGCAAAATTTGGATTATGCGCAGCCCTTACGTGGAATACGAGATGGACCTAGAGACCTGAGGTTCTCACGGCCGTGACTGTGAAGATGCTTGTTTGTTGGAATGCCAGACAGAACGGCGTAACGTCCTAGACCACATATTTTGCATGAAGTTAGTAAAGTGAATCCGAAACTAGCTCTATAGCGTTCAGAATTTTGACTGAATAATGCAGCTGTTACACTGTTAAGCCTTTAAAGACGAAGCGTGTCTGTTTTATATAAGGACTCAGTGCGTACCGCGCTGTAAACACTCTCCACTTCCGTTATAAAAACCAGTCTCTTAATGTTTTATAAGGCAAAAGTTGCTGTTTGTTCTGAGATCCGTACAAAACACATAAACGCAATGTGGGCACCACGTAGAATTTTTTAATGTTAAACCTGGTGGTACGTAAAGTTACCGCTAGGCTTTAAAAGGTTAAGCTCCGTCATAAAGTGGGAAGAAATACGTAATCCACAAGAGCTGGCAGACTTCCTTTCCACCTTATTTAACAACTCTGCTGTCTGCATAGACACAAGTTTTTGTCCTTTATTTCTTCGTCTCTTCTGCCAGTAAACTCATGCAAAAATGTTCTTCCATTTAACCTTCTTTCCACTTTTGATACTTCTGCTTGAGAGGACGTTAGGGCAATTAAATTATTTGAAAAGAATTTTATTCTGAGCTATATAAACTCTTTTTTCGCCCATTCATTGAAATTTCTATTGAAAAGTTAGTAATGTTAGTGAGATGCGGGCTGCGGTAATGTCTCTTTAGTGTGCTGTTTTTCTGCGCCCTTCGAATATCTGCAGTGGTTTAAAGAAGTGTTCCTGGCGGTGTGGTTTAGACTGAACATTCATCTCTTTGAATGACGGTTCACCAGAGATGGGTCTATAAAGTATAGAAGCCTGTCTTGCATCTTCTAAAAAAAAATACCGCTCCGCTTGAAGACTTTACAATAAAACTTAGCAGATGTGATATATTGGGGAGATACTTTATTGGCTCGTTTTCCGATTTTGAAAACGACTGACACACTAAATCAAATCTCGTTCGCAGACTCTCGAGGCTAAAAAGTCTGAGATTCCGAAATCCGTACTTCAGATATGTTCTTCTTTCAGGTCGCGATACGTCTAACCAGTGTACAGTTATATGTACGTCACACGTAACCTGAATATTAGATTTTCTTGACAGCTGTAGCCAGGATACCAGATTTTAGCCACATGCTTAGCCGGGTAAAAACTGTTGGTGACCTATGTTGACGTGCTGCCAGAGTTTTCGACACGTTTTGTGCAAAACACAAAATGTCAGCGTTATCTGTAAGTGGACTATTCCGTTCTTGCGCCACGTGTAACCGGGTGTAACGGCTTTTCCCTATGTGTAACTGGATCAGATATTAGCTACACATTGAACCTAATATCGGATTTTTGCAACATATGTTCTCCAGATGTCGGATTGTTTTGTGACATTGGTTGCTGGACTATCAGTTATCAGTTACATGTGTTGCTGGAACATTACATTACATTGTTATTACATTATGTATTTTAACTGCAAATGGGTTTGTACCCGGTGGCAGTGGTACTACAATAACACACAACACTCAGACAAAACCCAGCACATAAGATTACAAAGACCAGGAAGCTCACACACAACAAACAATAAAAACACAAAGATTTAAATGCTGTATTAACCTAAAGTAGATGCATTAAACTTTTAAAGCCTAGCGCTAACTTTACGTAGCACCAGGTTTAACATTAAAAAATTCTACGTGGTGCCCACATTGCGTTTATGTGTTTTGTACGGATCTCAGAACAAACAGCAACTTTTGCTTTATAACACATTAAGAGACTGGCTTTATAACCGAAGTGGAGAGTGTTTACAGCGCGGTACGCACTGAGTCCTTATATAAAACAGATACGCTTCGTCTTTAAAGGGTTAATAAGAACTAGGCGTACTGTACAGTAATACAGTCACTAATGCATTACATAACTCCATGAACTGCTGCACCCACATTTCACCATGACCTTCCCTTCATTCCACTTCACTACACGTAATGTAACCTTCACATCCCCACCACGATTAATCTCCCTTCACCTCACTTCACTTCACTTCACTTCACTTCACTTCACTTCACTTCACTTCACTTCACTTGTCGGTTACATTTGTTGCGGGAGTATGAGATATTTGCAACCTTTGTGGCCAAAATATCAGTTTCTTTTAATTGGAATGTTATATTTTGTATGCATGTGTAATTAGATATTTGATTTTAGCTGTGGCAGATTTTCGCGACACATGGCTGTAAATTGCTGAAGGTGGACAAATTAAACTGCGAGTCTTGTCGAGGCAGCTGTGTGGCAGGTGTCATATTGCAAGTGCCTGCTTTGGTGAAACATTCGGTTCCGTGTAGTGGTGGGCCCTCTTGAACGTTCCGGTTTTACAGAAAATAGGAATTTTACGGTTAAATTAATGACTGTTAACACGTACCTTCTCAAGAAGAACTCTTCTGATTCATGGCATTGATAATACCAACGTTACGTTCAGCATGTCTATGCTAATTGACTTTTTCGGGATTTATCTGTACGCGTGTCTTCAGGTGATTTATTGGTGCTGTGCTGAAAAACCTTCGCTCTGTTGTTCGTCATGTTAATGAAGGCTATTGGGATGGAACTCGCTGGAGCTGTACTTAGCGTAGTACATAGACTGGTATTAAAAGGGCTGAAAATTTAAAATTACGCTTGATTTCGCGTTTGTCTCTGTCCACATTAAATGTCTAATAGAGGTTTGTTTTTTGTAGCCGTAAGAGAGTGGTTTGGTTAATGAATAGAAAAACTTAGTTTGGTAAGCTCATTAACCTTGAGAAGGTTTTGAGCTAAGTATATCGATTGGCCTTTGTCATTAAAGAGACTTTCTTTGTTGCTGTTTGCACGGCCCAAACCATGATTTTTTTAGTCTCGGTCGAGACAAACTGCGTACATGAAAACTGAAAGTGTTTGGTCTAATTCATTTCTGTTGCTTTAATTCACAGATTTTCGCATTATTGGTTTTGTGGTACCCTTTAAAAAGTATAAACTTAAATTACATTTAAAAAATCATACCACGCAGTGAACACCCCCCTTTCCGATTATAAAAAGCAGTTGGTTAGTTATGCGTAGGGAAATAATCGCTGCTCGTTCTGAATCCATAGAAAACACAGAAATGCGCTGTGTGGCCAGAACGTAGAATCGTGATTTCAGGCTTCCGCCGCGATGCTGATGAGATCTGCGCCCTTCGGGGGTATAACGCAGCGTCGAGTGGTAATCCTCTAACCGACATTTCGGGACAACGTATCGGTCCCATCTTCAAGGGTCAGAAGTCCAAAAAGAGTACCCTATTCTTCTTGGACTTTTGACCGATGGGACAATACGTTGTCCCGAAACGTCAGTAGAGGGTTACCACTCGACGCTGCGTTATATCCCAGAAGAGCGCAGATCGCATCAGAACGTAGAATGTTTGAGTGTTAAATTTACTGATACGTGAAGTAACCACTAGAATTTAAAGGGTTAATCGAGTTTCAATAAACTCCAGTGTTATGCAGCTTTCGATTGTACAGTATAGTCTACTCCTATCCGGAATTTTATCCCTGATATGGTTAATTGCAAGCTGTGGCTTTTTGTATTATCGACTTAGCAAATTCGTTACATTTACCAACATCACACCGCCATACTCTTTGCCTTACTCTTACTTTTTGACCTGTTAATTTTCATTTTTATCCACTTCTTTACATTTCTATCTGTACGCCCATTTAAGGACCTCTGCGATATAATTGTGAGCCTTAAATATGTTCTTATATAATCACTCCTAACGATCGTTCCTCAGTTTATCAGTGCAGTGTCCATTCCACACTGTCACACATACGTGAGGGAGGTGGTTGTGATAATGCACCATCTTCTTTACAATGCGTATCCTATCGAGTATTGTTAAACTATAGAAGGTTTAAATAGAGATATGAGTGCATTATTGAGACACTGGGATAGCATCCATGCATTCCCTTAGCACCCATAAAGTGGTATTATTCTATAGATAAGAGAGGTTCGTCTCACAACCAACAATTCTTTTTATTAAAAGAGGTTAAAAGTATAAAAAGCAACCGGTTTCGGCATCAATTATGCCGTCATCAGGTCAATTCATCACAAGAAACACGATACCAAAATATTACATAGTTGTTTATGGATGTGTATGCAAGATAAAAGTTTTGCTCACCAAAATATTACATAGTTGTTTATGGATGTGTATGCAAGATAAAAGTTTTGCTCTTAGAGAGAAGGCCTTCTCTCTAAGAGCAAAACTTTTATCTTGCATACACATCCATAAACAACTATGTAATATTTTGGTGAGCAAAACTTTTATCTTGCATACACATCCATAAACAACTATGTAATATTTTGGTATCGTGTTTCTTGTGATGAATTGACCTGATGACGGCATAATTGATGCCGAAACCGGTTGCTTTTTATACTTTTAACCTCTTTTAATAAAAAGAATTGTTGGTTGTGAGACGAACCTCTCTTATCTATAAAATATATCAACCAACGGAGATGACCAATATCAAATTAATGGTATTATTCTGTTTTAACTTTTAATTCGATTCAGATGTTTTTAATTTGGGTGACACTGCATGACTGTAGTTCTTGAAATTTGTAATCAGGCCTAGGGCATAATCAGCGAAGTGTTATTTTTTACAGTAAAATAAAAGTGAATTAACACTTAACGTAGTGTCTGTTCTGCGTTTTGAAGGCAGACGTCCGGGCTTCGTGTTATTATGCTTTGGTTACATAAAGACGGCGTTTCAGTTGAAGGGTCTGTACAGGAGGTAATGAGGTGAAAAATTGATCTTCTGTGGTGTTAAAGAATCCGGAAAGAAGACGTCGTTACGTGTTTTGATGCTGCTCTGGCTGTTCGGTATCCGTCTTCAGAGACAGAGAAAATCACAGGAAATATAACGATTGTTGGTATCTCGGTCGATGTTCGAACGGGATTGCCGTCGCACGCAAGCCTTTTGTGTTACCGCTACAGCAGTTTGTTCAGAAGTACTGAATCCGTAAAGTCCTGGTTTATGCCTCTGTCATGCTAATATGGCGATGTACGTTATTTGTACGTTGTTGTATATCTGTGACTTATTACATGCTAAGTTATGTAGTGTCGGGTGATTGGTGTTGGGATGGGATGCCATAATTCAGACTGTTGAAAAATACATGAGAGAGGCGGTAGGAGGCTTTGTTTCTGCTTACGTTTATCACCCTGGCTTTCTCCTGTACCGACCGTAGTAATAAACATTCTCATATATTGGCGTGTTATTAAACTTCGCGTTACTTTTTTTAAATCTCCATAAGTCGGGTAATTTCGAACTATGCTAATCCTCAGCCGCAATGAATCAGCATGACACACAAAGATTCAGTTGGTACCTCACGTAGCACACAGTGTGCTCCCTTCAGTGGGACCCACTGAGGAATGCTGTTTGTGGAGGTAACTGGTGTTTGTTGCGAGGAACGTACGAAGCACAGTAACACGGTGTGTGTGTGTGTGTGGGGGGGGGGGGGAGATGCAGAGCTGTTGGTGTTAAACTTGGAGGCCCGTGTCCTAACCATTGATTGGCCTTTAAATAATTGAGTGGTTTTCTGGGTGCGTTCGTATATCGAAGTGGTATGTATTTTCAACAGCCGTGAGACATTGCTGTCACCAACTTTGTGGAGGAGATCGACGTAGAATTCCACTGCTCTTCATATTTATTGAAACGTCATAGCCCATACCTGAGTTTTCAAAGTGATAATGTGGTGGTGGTGATGGTGGTGGTTGTGGTGGTGGTGGTGGTGGTGGTGGTTGTGGTGGTGGTGGTGGTGGTGGTGGCGGTGGTGGTGGTGGCGGTGGTGGTGGTGGTGGTTGTGGTGGCGGTGGTGGTGGTGGTGGCGGTGGCGGTGGTGGTGGTAGTGGCGGTGGCGGTGGTGGTGGTAGTGGTGGTGGTGGTGGTGGCGGTGGTGACGGCGGTGGTGGTGGTGGTGGTGGTTGTTGTGGTGGCGGTGGTGGTGGTGGCGGTGGTGGTGGTGGCGGTGGCGATGATGGTGGTGGCGGCGGCGGCGGCACCGGCGGCGGCGGCGGCTGTGGTTGTGGTGGTGGAGGAGTCTTAAAATATAGAGAGCTACCCCAGCCCAGCATCAGGTTTCATCCAGGGCGTAGCCCATTTATAAAAACAATCCAGACTGAGCAAGAAATGAATGGAAGAGCATTCTGTAACTTCTGTTAACTCACGTAACATAATTGGCAAACGTCTGAATTTAATTCTTGTTTCCATAAGTCAGATAGACCCTGCACTGTGCGTCCATGTTTGTGGGTATGTAATTGTTTAGGCCAAAATTTGTGTCGCCTGTTGGTTTGCTGCAGTATAGGGAAGTACACACCTTCCTTCTATATAACTGCAGCTGCAGATCCAAGCGGTGAGAGTAACGACGGTTTGAAATTAAAATGTGAAACGCTAAGTAGTGCTACGCTATGAATAGGCTTTATCGAACTTCGAATCGGAACGAAAATTTGCGTTCTTTGGTTTAGTTACGTAGTTACATAGTTTGGGTTTACATACACCTGTTCATCCTGTGCTGTTGTGTGATCGGCGTGTTTTCGAGTCTCCCTTTCTGGCTGTTCTTCTTGATTTATATACTGAAGTCACACAGATGTTAGGCTTCAAATTGCTGCCTGTTTGTGTCTTAATGTTCCGATCTGAAGGCAGTGTTAGGATTGCAATAGTGAGCGTGCCTTTGGCTCCATTTGTACCCAGTCTAACGTAGCTTCATGAAAACTGCAGAACAGGAACTGGCATGCCGGGTTATTTTGCGTACATGTGTGTTAATTCCTATACCACACCGTTTTGTTTGTTCGTAAAATGGAGGATAGATCTTACCGTTTTGAAACTTGAAACTTATCCGTATATTTAAAAATTGAGTTCCTGTCTAGAAGGTGTAACACTTCATCTCTGTTACGTTGATGCATAGGTAAACATTTGTTGTTTGTTCTTACATCCGAACGAGACCCTTCAGTAAACTACGTTGGCAAAATTCTATTATCGAACGTTAAAGCAGGTGCAGTTACCACTGTGTTAAAGAGTATACGTCAGTTTAATATCCTGTGGTCGGTCCTGGAATCAAGTGCTTACATCGCTGCTGTATTCTGTACCATCTGTTTAGATACTCTGCGTTTCCAGTTCAGTATTATTGGCACGAAATTGTATCATCTGGCGACGTACCTTTATTAGCGGTTCGTGCCCTGCTGAGAACGATTTAATTCAGCAAATTACTTCCGTTGTAACTTTGATTTGCATTCGGAAGACTCTGCAGCGATTCCCGTGGCGGTTCAGGGCAAATATGTGCTTATAAATGCTTGTGCGTGTCTTTGTTAATTTGGAGGCTTGCCTCCGCAAACGTTACGGCATTGCTGGGCAACCCCTTACTGCATCAATCGATCATTTTGCTGCAACACTGCAGGAAATAGTATTAAAGATTCGTAATATTACATTGTTGCTTTTCTAGAATACGAATTTTATTATGCAGAAAGAAATTGAGTGTTTATTTCTTGCAGTGCACCAGATTTGTAAATACTTCAAGCTTGGTCGCGTGTTATTAGACTGTGGCTTCCGCAAGCGCTAACAAACTTACAGGTTATGTTTGCCTGCAAGGGCAGTCCTGCGCAAGCGCTAAAAGTGCTGTGTGTGTGTGTGTGTTTGTGTGTGTGTGTTTGTGTGTGTGTGTGTGTGTGTGTGTGTATGTATGTGTGTGTGTGTATGTGTGTGTTGCTTTGATCTCATCTTGTGTTTCTGCACTGGCGGTTAAAGTGTGTTATGAGACTGTATTCAGTCTGGAAGTATTAAAGGTATTGTATGTATATTAAATGACTTTCGCATGTTATTACACTCGTGTTGAGAGTAATTTGTTATATTGCTCTGCGCGTTCAGTCAACTGTCAGAGTAGTATTTTAAAATATTCCGTTTGTGACTTGTCACCGTACTCACCACTTATAACCATCCCTTAGCTTAAAGTGACGGAAGGAATTAGTTTATTGTCATGAGGCATTTTTGTCTATTCGTACTGCGTTCGTCTGGGCTAAGGCACCATGCGTTCTGATATGCAGTTGGTAACATGTCGGAGGAACATGACGGGTTTATCATCTCTACCCTGAAGACTAAGGCAGTTTGTTCCTTCGAAACACTGGTACGTGGTGCCATAATCTAGAAGACCACAATAAGAATACTTGACATTTTAGAAATCTGAAATTTGATGTAATGGACGGACCAGTAGGCCTGCTCCTTTTTCAGCCGTGTGATGTAGTCCATTGGTGCTGTGTGAATAGAGAGTGCAGATAGTATGGCCCTTCTGTCATTAGGAAGAACGTCTAGTTCATGTCTCAGCACGAGACTGTGTGGATGCAACACGTGAAGTGGGCTGACGCCATACAAACGGACTGTGACACCGTAAATATTGTGAGAACGGCAGATATTAGTGACGGGATTTTTAAATTCGTTGGAAGTGGTAAAATACGAACTGTAAATTTCATTTCATTCAGATAAAATGGAGTTCCTTCCCGTTATTTACACAATTACCGTCCCATGTCGTTGAAAGGACGTTTGTACCAGTTTTTTTATTTTTTTCCCCCTGCAGTAAGAAGAAAGCAATCAATTTATAATTAAATTTTACTCTTTTGTTGTTGAAGTGCTGACTGCACATGCGACACTTAAAGAATATAACATAGGTTATCGAGTTTTATAAGACCAATGAGGATGGAGATTGGGTGCGGTCTGCCTTTCTTTTCAGCAGGGTTCCTGGAATTGGTAGCTAAGTTGAGCGGCGTGGGAACAGCTCTGCTACTTCAAGCAGTGGAAGAAATAAACCAAGATCAGGCAACTTTCACCACAAAGCTGGTAGTTCAAGAGCGCCGTTGTTAAATATCATCTTTTTATATGTGTTTCGCTACCATTTGAGATTCCACCGATGCCACACGCTGTAAAAGGCGAATGTCTGGTTAAAATAATGTCATATTTACGTCATTGTAAATGTCCTTATCATTTTTTATTAAATTATTAATTTTTCCGACGTGTTTAGTGACGTGAAATTAGGATGTTCTTGAAGCAAAATTTCACGCAACAAGTGTCAACAGAACTTTGTGGCGCCATGTTAACAGCTCAGGGTACACCTACACGTTACCCACAAAAATGCGTACTACCCATTCTGCAACACGAATTGGAGTTGGTACACTCTTAGTACTTGTGTCTTTAACCTTTCAAAGCCTAGCGGTAACTTTATGTACCACCAGGTTTAACATTAAAAAATTCTACGTGGTGCCCACATTGCGTTTATGTGTTTTGTACGGATCTCTGAACAAACAGCAAATTTTGCCTTATAACACATTAAGAGACTGATTTTTATAACGGAAGTGGAGAGTGTTTACAGCGCGGTACGCACTGAGTCCTTATATAAAACAGATACGCTTCGTCTTTAAAGGGTTAACCTTTTAAAGCCTAGCGGTAACTTTACGTACCACCAGGTTTAACATTAAAACATTCTACGTGGTACCCACGTTGCGTTTATGTGTTTTGTACGGATCTCAGAACAAACAGCAACTTTTGCCTTATAAAACATTAAGAGATTGGTTTTTATAACCGAAGTGGAGAGTGTTTACAGCGCGGTACGCACTGGGTCCTTATATAAAACAGATACGCTTCGTCTTTAAAGGGTTAATACTTACAGATGGAACACGCATTCTCTTGAGGCCCAATTTCGAGATATATCGGACGTGAATAATAGACCAGACTTTCACTTAACTGAATGTGAAAGCTTTTGTTCCGTTTTCTGAAAGTTCTCACTGAGACATTTCAAAACAGGCGTTTGTTTTGAAACCTTGCTAAACTTCATTGTTCTCATGTTTAATATGTTCCATGTCCGTGTAGTATATCGTACAAAAACACAAATCACCAACAAATGCACAAAGAGAGTTATATCAGCAATCGTAACACACTCCTACATGTTTCGACCCTGCTGGGTCATCTTCAGGGAGAACTTCGCGTTACCGTTACACTAGGGTTGCACTTTATAGTTGAGTGAGAATGTGCTGTTGGTTGTGTACTGTGTACTGAGGCGTGAACCCTCCGGCCGGACCCGGACCGCGGGGGTTCACGCCTCAGTACACAGTTCTCCCTGAAGATGACCCAGCAGGGTCGACACATGTAGGAGTGTGTTACGATGGCTGATATAACTCTCTTCGTGCATTTGTTGGTGATTAGTGTTTTGTTTCATTGTTCTCGTTCATGTCGTGATTGTGTTCAACACGTCAAAACTGCTCCAGTTTACATTACCTAAGACATTGTGTCATCTCTGAACTGAAGATACTGTTCGTACTTGAAATGGATGGCATAATTTTGCCACTTAGCGTTTTGGCCTCCCCCATCTGTTCTTCTCACGGGGATGATTAGTTGAATGTATAAACTCGAGACTGCTGATGAATCCATTCACGTAGTCAGCATGCTGGAAGCGTCACATTTCGTGCCGTCCTTAAGGAACGACGTCGATTTATTCTATTAAATTCAAATACACGGTGCCGTCGCTGTATTGTGTGCGAAGTGAACGCACTAGTTTTGCATACGTGTTTCCTCACAACGCATAATGTGCAACCCTAATTGATTCTTGAATGACACATTTAAACAGTCCTATCAACTGAGTGTTGCAATTCACCAGGCTGCTTTTTTGCTTAGTTTTGGGAGGTTCTGGTCTCGATTCTTGGCCTAGAGACTGTCCTGAGGCAGAGGTTTCGCTTTGTTTTTGGAACTTTCTCCAGAGACATTATAATCTGTACGGCCAGTTTTAAGGAAAAATATTGTCTTATCCGTCCCCATATAAACAACCAAATCTGCAGTACATAGACTGGGGATCCACTACGAAACCGCATACAGTTTAACTGATCATATTTTATACAATTTATATATTTCTGACATTGTATATATTGTTAGTTCTGTCTGTTTAATGCATACTCCTACACGAATACCTGATGATGACCATCCCAGGAGTGATCGAAACATGTTGAATTAGTCTACAGATATTGTAATATGTAATATCTATAATAATAAGAGCGTATTTTGTTCGCTTGAGTATTGTGTGTTCGATGTTACCCGAATTTACCTCTGAAGTGGAACAAGCTACATGGCGCATTCCGTACAACCCGCAGAATAAGTCGTATTTCACTGTCTGAGTCGTTATTGCGATAAGTGAAACTAGATAAACCTATTGCATTTTGTTTTCTTTCGCATATTTCTGTAATTTATTCATCCATTTCCTTCAAGCCCTTGTGGTCCTTTAGCGAATGATCTCCCTTCTTGCTCTTTTAATGTATACCTATATTATGTGCTTGAATTGAGGTTCAGAAGTCCCTTAAGGTTTGCCTAAAGTGTAACATTCTTCTTCGCAGTCACCGCTCTGTTCTTCCGTTCGATCCTTTTTCTTATTTATTTCCTCATTTCCTTACTGAGACATGGGACTGTAAATGGAGACATTTTTTATCAGACTCGAGGCAACTTGGCAGTCTTCTGCAACAGTTTTGTTAGACCTTCAAGAACAGCCTTTGCCTTTACGGTAGGCATGATTATGGCACTTTAGGGTAGTAAAGGTCCTGACACTGAAGAATTTTAAGTTAAACATATTCTTTTTTGCACGATTTGTGGAATACTTTTCAAGGATTCCCGTACGCTTAAGATTACATTAAGATTACAAAAACACGAATCACCAACAAATGCGCAATGAGAGTGTTATCATCAATCGTAACACACTCCTACGTGTTTCGACCCTGCTGGGTCATCTTCAGGGATAACTTTTTGTTTTCGTTACAATGGCGTGAACTGTCCGCGGTCAGGGCAGGCCCGGACCGCGGAGAGTTCACGCCTCCAGTACACAGTACACAGTCAACAGCACATTCTCACTCAACCGTAAAGTGCAACCTTAGTGTAACGAAAACAAAAAGTTCTCCCTGAAGATGACCCAGCAGGGTCGAAACATGTAGGAGTGTGTTACGATTGATGATAAAACTCTCTTTGTGCATTTGTTGGTGATTAGTGTTTTTGTATGATATAGTACACAGACATGGAAGATATTACATTAAGATTGTCTCTTACGCAGATTATTAATACGAAATGCAAGGGTCCAGTATACATTTATAGTGTTCTATATTGTTCACCCTTTCGCAACGATCGTTTTGATTCCTCCAAGCCCTTGGATTAGCAGTACTACTGTTGTGCCGTTCAGAGCTTTGCAGTTTGCTGTCCGAGTGCGCTCATGTGATTGTCAGAATAGGCAGTACTTGCCCGAACAGCAGACGCAGTGTGTTTTCTCTGAGGAATGAACTCAGGTTTTAAATGTTTTTTCGATTAACTTTGTGGATCTTGCCATTTTGGTGGCTCGGAAGGTTAGTCGCCGACTTCTCACCGCGGACGCCTGGGTTCGATTCCGGCGCAGTCCGTGCGGGAATGTTGTGGACAGAGTGGCATTGGGACAGGTTTTTCTCCGAGTCCTTCCTTTTTTCCTATCAGTGTCACTCCACCAATGGTCCATTCTCTTCTGATTGCTGCTTTGACCAAACGGACAAACGGGCGAGGCCTGGCAACATTAAAACGGCAGTGCTGTTCGGAAATCTTGCAGCATTGGATAGAAAAGTAGTTTCCAATTCTTCGTGCATCTTCAGAGAGCTGAATGGGTTACCTGACTTACGTAGCTCATCATATGACGCTGTGCTATTTTGTTGGATTCGGCCCATTTTTAGAGGTATATTCGATACACGACGTTTCAGAGGTTGCTGTTGCTTTTCGTTATATTGACATTCTTTCTGTTTGAAGATCAGTGGCGATAATGTTAGTTTATAATGCTTCTCACTGTACCACCACTTGTCCACCGTTCAAATGATGTTGGTTCTGATCACATCCACTGCCTTTGATCGTCATATTGTAGTAGATCGTCTGTACTGAGTACTCTGTATTCTTTCCTCAGTTGATCACTTACTCACATTTGTTGATGTTGTTAAGAATGTGTGGAGAGCTGTCTCCACATACTTTCTGTCCCTTTAGGACGTGGTATTTAAACACAGGGACAGCGTTACTTTTAGGTTGTAACTCACATGGAGCAAAAGTAAACAAGGTTAAGTATAGTCGTTGTCCTTACTTAGGCACCAGAACTTTAATGAATATGTGGGAATTTTTAACCTTGGCAGTAGATGGAAGTGAATGATAGCTTCACGCCCCGGCTTCTTAACCTCTTTGGAAAAGCTGCCGGTACCCAGTATATTTACCCCAGTGTCACGTGGGTGGCATGTATATGTATATGTATGTGCGTATGCATATATATATATATATATATTCATGATTATCCTAGGCGAACTTCATTTTCAAAGGTCATCGATATTGATGTTGCGCAGAAAAACGGACGGTCACAGTGATTAGACTGTTCAATTCTATGTTCCGCCCAGTGACTTTTGAACGGAAATTAAGTGTTACTTGCCTGGCGATTTCAAGTGCACAGCAGTTCCGTTGTTGTAACTGCAGGTTTACGTCGTATTTTTTACGTAGTACCACGTATTCGTTTAGAATATCAATGCGTGCACGGATATGGAGGAAAGTGTGTTCTGTCAGAGGGTTTTTAGCTTCGAAATGTGAGAACTACTGAAGTATTCTCTGTGAGAGTGTAAATAATGTAAATTTCACCTGTCGACGTAATTCTCTCTGTTGTCAGAATGTGTCGTACTGATTTATTTGGGCCCCAGATTTGTGACGTTTTGCTGTATGGGAAGAGGAAATTGCATTTATTCTGCGAGTGGTTGACCATAGTTTGCTCGAAGCTAACAAAACAGAGTCGTCCGTACGACATCCTGCACGGGAAGAGAGCAAGCAAAATACATTTTTATCGCGAAGAGTTACAATTCATCTGTACACTTTTAAATTTATAGGTCAATCCGATGATTATGATACAGTGTCATTAAAGAATGGACACATTTGTATAGGGACGACACTTTAACTGCTGTTGGAAATGTGTAGTAATAATTCGTGTGGACCCGAACTCTGTGGTAGTTTGTTTTTTGGAAAGAGGAGGTGGCATTATGTTCAGCTAGTGGCTGGCCGGCGTGTGGCCGAAACGAAATAACAAAAGAGCATCGCTTCTGTGACAGTGTGCACACGAGGAAGCACAGTAAGCAGAGTATGAAGTCTGTGACGTACAGACAACACTCCATATCTGTATGTTTAGTTACATGTGGAATCCGACGGTGGTTACACATAGTTTGTGATGAAATGTTAACGCTTAGGTGGGAGTTGATTTTTAAACCGCTGCAGGCATGTCTGTTAATGCGTTCTGTGTTTATCTGTATAGTGGCAAACTGATTACACCCTCAGTCCATCCACTGTCCTCTTCCTTTATTACAAACTGACCTTGGTGACGATTTGAAATGTTTATTCAGGTGCTACAGTCAAAATCGGTCCTAACGTGGCTGGTTTTGAAATTTTTAGGTAATTAGACAGACCCGGTAGGAAACCCCTAAATGACTGATCTCCTCGTCGCAGAGACGGCTACCTATACAACGGGAAACATCACAAGAGACGGACATCCATAACGTTATCGGGATTCGAACCCGCGACCCCAGCTATCATGCGACTGCAGACTTACGCCTTAGACCGCACGGCCCCGGGATACGGACTGTAACTGCTATGACAAGAATTCGGTACAGATGTCATCAGTTTATATAACCACGCCTATTGAACGAAAAGTGGGGGAGAGTTGAGTACAGTGACATACACCCTGTTTCAGAATATAATACTCCCTGTTTTGAATATCTCATAAATTTGGTGTTCAGTTATTACAGACATATCCACTACTGCAAATTTTTATTACAGACGGCCATTTTTTTGAAGACGCTTGAGGGATCGTACTAAAAGAAATTGCTAAACTGTTGTGTACTCCTCTTTGTTTTAGTACAAGTAATTGTAGTGGTGGTAACAGCACGCAAGAACCTGCACAAGTGGATCTATATACAGTCGTGATATTAACTAGAGTAGGCCTATTGTTCCTCCTTAGCAGGAAGGTAATATAGTGATTGTCGGAACGGTTAGTTTGAGTTGCTACCGAGTCGTTGCTTAAGTGCTGTAGTTTGTGTGCTGGCATATGACGCATGGTAGTTTGCATTTTTTTACTCTTGCCTAAAGCATGTTTCGTACGACGTCTAGGACAGAAACTGCAGGAGTTGAGACATATTAATATTCACTCAGTCTTGTACCTTCTGTGGCATGTGTGGTGGCGGAGTTCTGAATGGCTGTGTCGACCCACAGTGTGGCAATTCAAACTGCGGCAACAACCGGTAAAATATTCCTTTCCCCAGAGTTACTGTGTTCCCCTGTTGTACGTGCACGTACTTTATCGGCTTGTACACGTTATTAATTAACCTTTTAAAGCCTAGCGGTAACTTTACATACGACCAGGTTTAACGTTAAAAAATTGTACTTGGTGCCCACATTGCGTTTGTGTGTTTTGTACGGATCTCAGAACAAACAGCAACTTTTGCCTTATAAAACATTAACAGACTGGTTTTTATAACCGAAGTGGAGAGTGTTTACAGCGCGGTACGCACTGAGTCCTTATATAAAACAGATACGCTTCGTCTTTAAAGGGTTAACGAAGCTTACTACAACCATCCATTTATTACTATTCCCTATGCATAATTTATACAAACGTGGCAATCATTTAACCAATATACTGTGTATTCTTTCGTACACTCATATCCTTGCAGTAAGATTCCTCTGTTAAAAGGGTTTTCTAGGACATCGTGTGGGCTACGAGAGATCGAACGTTTATAGTATCGTATTCAAGGCCAAAAGAAACATCTGTAATTGTACCGATTTCTTCCCACAAATGACTCGGAGTAGCGGCAAGGGGTGTTAGACGGAGAGCGGCTTAACTGCCGGCGGTGGACCGCTGAGCAATATCAGTTTACTGCTACACTGCATTTTACAGAACAAGTCTTTCAGAAATAAAGAGGGTTTTCTATCGTCCCAAGGGAAGGACAGAGACTGGCAGTGTTTAAGAACAGCGTTTACGAGAATGTTTGGATTTAAGAAAGAGAGCTCTGCAGGCCCCTAGAGAGCGTAATTTATGCCCCGTTTACGTACAAAATACCTGAAAATTAAAAACATCATGGGCACCACCCCGTAACTCTGAAAATCGAGGTGATAGGAAAGATATTATGTTCAAGAATTATCTGAACAAATTTAAACCACACATTCGGATTTGAAACATAGTCTGTACTGCCAACGTAATTATTTGCATACACAGAGAAATTTAAAAGCGGTTTAAGTCCACCAAATAAAACTATTTCCACTTTGGTTTCATTTGTCGGGGAATTAAGATGCATTTAATTAATTTGCGTACGTCGCAGTGAGAGTTCAAGAACGCCCCTCGTACTGTAAAGCAACTCAGTGGCGTTGCGACTGTTGTGTATTGTTTGCAGATCAGACGCGGCTTACGTGTGAACGCCGCCCTTACGATCCTGAAATATTCTGCTCACTTCCTATTTTGATCAGGATACTGAACCAGAATTGAGGCTTGCGTGTATTTCCCGCATAATACCGAGATACTTGTGCAAAATAAACCGCCATCGGACGCTTTGTTAACTGGCAGTTTTGTTTCTGCAGTCTGTCTTTCGTTGCCACAAAGTCCTTGCAGCTCATACAGAAGCTGATGTTCGACAGGTTACCACAAATACGAAACTGGAGTTCTTTAATTTTCTCGTTTATTCTGCTGTTTGTCTGTTGTGCCGTGTACACAACCACTGCTGAACGTTCCGTGCTTTGTACTGCTATAATACAGCTGCATTTAGTCAGCTGCATGTTTCGACCCTAAAGGCTCATCATCCGTCTGTAATATATTCACTGGATTATACAGATGTGTTTGTATAATGAAGCGCATATATTATGACCTTATGATGACCGCTTAAGGTCGAAACACGTAGTTGACTTAAGTTGTATTATGTAAAGTGTGAAGCAATACAGTTTTGTTCATACAGACGGTTAAAGAGACACACTCTCTTCCCGACATGTAATATTGGTTACGTTCATCATGTTTTAAAACGCATGGTATTTGGGTGATTATTTTTGTAGTGAAAAAGACCGTGCCGTAGCTTTAAGCGATCAGTGGCTAGCGTCTCACTGCGGATGCACGGGTTCAATCCAAGGCGAGCCCGTGTAGTATTTGTGGTGGACACAGTGTCATTGCGACAGGTTTTCCTTCGGGTGGTACCCTATTAGTATGTCATTCCAGCGGTGCTCCTCGCAATTCCTTCATCTATCACTGACGTCATATAGTCTTAGCAGTTGACTGCGTCGTTAATTAACATACTTCCAAAAAGCCAGTGATGAGTGTTTACCCAAACTTGTAGCACATTTTAACCTTTTAAAGCCTAGCGGTTCCTTTACATACCACCAAGCTTAATATTCAAAAGCCCTAACTGTTGCTCATATTGCGTTTATGTGTTTTGTACGGATCTCAGAACAAACAGCAACCTTTACTTTATACATCATCAACTGATACGTTTTTTATAACCGAGATGGAGAGTGTTTACTGTGCGGTACGCACTGAGTCCTAATGTAAAGCAGATTACGTTCCGTCTTTAAAGGGTTAAACGCTGCAGATGTTTGTTAGATACTCGTAACACACTGCTGGAAGTTGTAAGAAAGGCAGCAGACATGCTTTCTTATTTTCACGCTTCTAACGTGTTCATAACACTCCCTTGTGTCTGGGACATTTCTGCTGCGTTTAGTCCACGAGATAGTCTCGGGCCACATAATTTCTGAAACAGGTTTCCCATTACGTCTCCAGCAGAGGCAGAGCTAAATCGAGTTAGTGAAGTATACCTCCAGTGCGCACGTTGTTAATAAAGGGGAAAGGACATTTTACTTGGCCAGACATGCAGTGGAAGCAGATTCTGATGCTTTGTTAAATATTTTATTCAAATTACGATTATAAAGTACAGACATTAATATTTATAAGGTGTCGTGCCGCGTGTTCGCAGAGTAACGACGTTAAGCATTGATTGACAAAGCTACTGTTAAAGTATAGCTGTATTTCGGGCAGCTGGTAGCGTCTGCACGTTTGCGGTTTTTACTTGCATGCATGATTTTTGTCAGCGCTTTATGCGGTAGTCCTGGCGTCTCCGAACATTTTCAAAAGTTGGTCAGTTGAGTAAATTCTGTGCTCGCGGACTGGCCTACCAAAACCGATATTTTAAATCTGTACACCCAGTGTACTAGAATTTTGATCTATTTTTGTCATAGGTAGTGATACAGTGAGTTGAGCTCACACATAGACAAGCTTTTGATGTATTCTGTATTTTGTGACATTAAATCTCTGAAAATATTTTGGGTACAAGGTACCTATTGTATGGGCCTGGTCGGGTTTTAGTCAAAGTAATGCCTGTCAATGCCCTCATGCCATGAATCGAAACCGATTCTACCTGTAAGCGGTCCGCTTACTGAGTCGGCTGTCTGACCTGGAGAATAGATTTCACGAATCATAAAAATCTTCCCACAGAAATAAACGTGTGCAAACCGTTCGTGCGAGCCGCATGGAGGAACTGTCGCTGCGGGAATAAGTCACACCACAGACCGGTACGTGAAGGTACAAGAGTTTTTCTTGTGCACACCATGGAGAAGGCGTGTGGGGGAGTGAGATGTGGCTCCACGTATCTATCAGGATGAGTGGACGGGTTCATCCTCCGGGCATTTACCCGTGGTGAAAGACCCCCGTTACTGACTCAGTAGGAGACTGGGTGGATCCCAGAGCCGGTCTGTACAAGTCATTCCTGTAGGCATACGTATAAATACACTGAGATATCAGTGGAACGCCGTCATTTAAATGTGTTGTTGAACGCGGCTGGGTTTAGATGACAGTATTTCCTTCCAGATATTGCTGTTTGTTAACTAACTCCATGGAGCAGAGGCATGCTTGAGAAGCTAACAGTTTCTCAGCTAGTCAAGAAATTCCCCGCATTTTATGGAACCCGGAGGTATATTACCGCATTCACAAGAGCCCGCCATCTGTCTCTATCCTGAGCCAGCTCAATCCAGTCCATGCCCCATCCCACTTCTTGAAGATCCTTTTTAATATTATCCTCCCATATACGCCTGGATCTCCCAAGTGGTCGCCTTCCCTCAGGTCTCCCCACCAAAATCCTGTATGCACCTCTCTTTTCCCCCATACGTGCCGCATGCCCCGCCCATCTCATTCTTCTTGATTTTATTACCCGACTAATATCTGGTGATTACAGGTCATTAAGTTCCTCGTTATGTAGTCTTCTCCACTCCCCTGTCGCCTCATACCTCTTAGGCCCAAATATCCTCCTCAGCACCCTATTCTCGAACACCATCAGTCTTTGTTCGTCCCTCAGTGTGAGAGACCAAGTTTCACACCCATACAAAACAACTGGTAAAATTGTAGTTTTGTATACCCTAATCTTTGTGTTTTTCGATAGCAACCTGGAAGACAAAAGATTGTTACGTGCGCTGTTAAAACTGAGCGTGCGGATCGAGCGGCATTTCTTGCTGCATGTGTGAGAGAACAGCAATGTCTTACAACTGCGCCATCAGGAGCCTGTGCCCTGCCGTTCATCGCAGGGATCAATAGATAGCTGTCCTTGTTAAAAGTTCCACCCGCTAGCGAACTTTGTTTGCTCCTTTGAGTTACTCTTACTGATAGTTCCGCCGTAAGGCAAACATGGTATCTTTCGAACTAGCAAATAAAAGTGAGCAAAATATATAATTTTGACGGGAAGAAACGGTCGCAGGAACATCTATAAGTTTACTCTTTAAGTGTGGACATAAATATAAATTTACGATTCGCATTAGAGTAGCTTCTTTTACTTAGTTTCTTGGAAGGAAAGTCGGAATGTAGTGTGGGATGCCTCACTGCTGTTTACTTGCCTGAGACAAGAATTTTCCAGGTTAATAGTTCAGGCAAAAAAAAAAAATGATTCTGTTGCAAATGTGTGCACCGTAGAACAGTATTAGCCGGGTGTCTATGCATTTATGTGTTATAAATTTGAATTCCGGTTTGGTAGTGACTAGCTATACTAGACGTTTAGCGATTTCCTTCAGTCACGCCAGTCTGATGCCGGAATAAGACACGAAACTTAATTTTCGAAGCACCCCCCCCCCCCATCCGCCTTTTAATTGGCTTATTACATCTTATTCAGAGGCACATGTGGTTTGTGTTTGTTGGAATGTCATAAATGAATGGAATTTGCGATTTTGGTTTACAGAATTAAAGTGAGTGTCTTGTCGATTTACTTCACATATTTTCTGATCATTCGTCTTTCATTCGGTTTTATGTAGAAGAAAGTAAGTTATGCTGGCGTGTAGGGTTTGTGGGGTGTGTGAAAAGAGTAGCATGGGAATTGATTTCTTGGATTTTGTGACAAAAATAAAAAAATGTGGCAATCTGTCGCCAGCCACCGTTTTGAAATCTCCTCGGGTATGCATGTATATACAGTTTTCCAAAGCGCATTATTTGGTTGTACATGCCCACAGTTATTTAATTTCTGTATAAACAAAAAGAATGAAGAGCTCCACATCTGCTGTTGACAGTGCTGTAATGGCATCTGAAACCAGTTACCTATCCTCCAGGTTAATATTGCAGCACGTATTTCGATGACACGTATATTGTATGTCTAATGCACCTGTAGCTGTGCATTTTTTTTTGTGTTTAGTAAAGCCTGGGGCACTCAGATTTTAATGAGTGCCAACGACGCTGTGTGGTCCTAGTGACAGTGTCATTAATATAGATAAACCATAAATAAATAAACAGACCCCTCGTTTCTAAGCCCCAATTTCCCCTAGAAACTTCCTCTTCTCAACCGTGGCTTTGGCGGTCGCGGTTTAGTCAGTAATGGACTGCTGATGTACTTTGTTTTGCTTTGCCGTTTATTTAACTACATCTCTTTTTTTTTGACCTGTTTTGTTCCCACTTTCAATATTCCGACTTCTCAGAATACACCACGATCGCAGCTACGGTTCTGCAATGAACCGCGTAGGTTACTTAACATTCTGCGGAAGGATGGTTATGAATTGTGAATGCCGTAGACGGAGCTAGCCCATTGTCTATGTACGATATTCTGTCGCAACATTCGCCTGGGGGGACTGATGAATTCCACGCACAAGTTACAATAGTCGGCCACTGGACCCTTCTGATTGCCAAACGGGCGCTAATTACTGCATTGTCACTTTCGATAACGTATATATGTTCCTCTGATTATTGAAAATGGTTAGTTCCTTGCAGCGCAGTCCTTGTGGAGAAGCCGGTAGCTGGTCAGCTGGTCAAGAAACTCCCCTCATCTGATTGAAGGCCAACGTTACCTCTAATCTTTTTTACAGCTACTCGGGCCTGCTGCTGCTCTGGAACAGAAAAATTTAACACGACCTGACGAATACGCGGCACTTTAAAAGTTTTTTGTAATATGCATAATAAGAAAATATGCAATGAAAATTGAAAAAATTCCAACTGCACGGCAACAATTCAGTGTGCGCGGAAGCATTTCATTTACTGCGCTGCCGCGCACCCGCGCAGCTTAGAGGGAACGCTGTTGAAGGTGAAAGATCGTTAACTCGTTCACAAGTGCCCACTAGGAGTCTCTGTCGTGGACCAAACGAATCCAGTCTACAAATTCACATCCTATTTCTTTTAGTTCTATTTTTGTATTATCCTCCCATCTAGGCCTAGGTATTCTGTGCGGTATATCTTCGTCAGATTTGCTGCCAGCACTTTGTGTGTATGTGGGCCGGGATAGCGTAGTCGGTATAGCTACTCGCTGCGTGCTGGATGGTCCGGGCTGGAATCCCGGTGGGGGGGGGGGGGGGGGCGCGATTTTTTCCGCAGCCGTTCAGACCGGCCCTGGGGCCCACCCAGCCTCCTGTACCATGGGTACCGGGTCTCTTTCCTGGGGGTAAAGTGGCCGGGGCGTGGGGCTAGCCACCCCATCCCCTTCTCGTGCCGAGGCTCACGAAAGGGTAGAGCTATACCTCTACTCCCCCTCTTGGGCCCTTAGGGCCTGTTATAGGGTGAACCTTTACCTTTCTTTGTGTGTATTTCTGTTCTGTCCCATGCATGTCACACGTTCCGCCTGTCTGACTGTTCTTGATATGATCATGCTAATAATATCTGGGGACGAGTAAAAATTCTCGTTCCTCGTTATGTAATTTTCACGGCTATCGAGAATTTCATTTAGTTTTCGGTTTCATGACGATAATGAGTCATTGGAGTTAGGCATGTCAAGTTTTGTGTAGTGATAGAGCATGAACCTGTGCATAAACTGTGTGTGAAGTATGGTCCCTAACTAAACGATTACAAACATGAGAACGCTACGAATCTTTGATTTTATATCCCACCAATTTAACGTACACAGGATCTGCATTTTCAGCGTTCCCTTATACGTGATTAAGTCACCGTGAAAACGCTGGCGGCTCGGTTATCCAACGTGAGGGAACAAGTCTATTTCCTCACACGGTGTAATATCTTCAACAGTGTAATTTCAAGATGTGTACTCAGTAATGTATCCTTGCAAAATTGAAATAAAATAATAGTGATAATAATAATAATAATGCAAGTGGCAATGGACGTATGAACTATAGAACCGGAAAGTGTGCTTCTGGTAGTCTGCTCGGCACAGCTTGTTAGCAAATATTAATCCTTTAAAGACGAAGCGTGTCTTTTATACAAGGACTCAGTGCGTACCGCGCTGTAAACACTCTCCACTTCGGTTATAAAAACCAATCTCTTAATGTTTTATAGGGCAAAAGTTGCTGTTTGTTCTGAGATCCGTACAAAACACATAAACGCAACGTGGGCACCACGTAGAATTTTTTAAAGTTAAACCTGTTCGTATGTAAAGTTACCGCTAGGCTTTAAAAGGTTAAACATTTCAGAACCTTAAATGTTTTAAGGTCGTTTAGAGTTGCAACGGAGTTTGACCTGTAGATGAGAAAAATTTGGCAATTTAATAGTAACTATATTCAATACATAAATGCATTTCATACTGTTCTGCTCAAAACAACACTCTTTGTCACTTGAAACCGACTGTCCTAGTCGTAAAGCATTTTAACCTGTGTTTCTTTAAGTAATCAAGTTGCGTCGGTGCGTTGTCGCGCTTTGGCTGACCCTGAGGGTGCGATTAGAAGAGGTGGCTTACCCATGCGGACATTAGCTTTACATAGGCTGTGCTGAATTAACAGTCGCGGATACCCATGAAAGGGTGGTTTACAGCGTTGCAGGTTGGACAGAGGGCTAACAACTTCTCACCTAAAAAAACAGCACTTCGCGAAATATTTCTTTGTATATTTTTCCATGGAGTTAAGTTTTTGAGTAAAGCGCACCTTCCCTATCCTTCTGTCTGTGATTTCATTTTGTCTGCTTTGCGTAACGAGTAGGAATATGCGGGAGAGAAGGCACAACCCAATACTTCTGTCGCTTGATGCGGTTTGTTCTTAGGGAGCGGTGGATGGGGGCGGTCTTCAATGCTTTTTTACATTCCGTATTAGCGAGAAGGGCGGAGCATTGAGCTGTATGAACGGAGACGCCGGGGGACCTAAGTTTAACCATCCGTATAAATAATTTTGTTATTCTGCAAGTCTACTACGAGTTTCCGCAAGGCGTCTGTCCTTTTCGTTTTCTCGTTCATTTTAGTCTCTGCAAATACAATCCCTTCAGGACATCCCAGACGTGACCTTGATTACAGTTATCTTTGTTTCGTAAAGGCGGTTGACGAAGCTGAATTATGCCTGGCTGGAGAAGAATTGTGTAGTGCGGCACGTAGTGATTTGTACTCTTCACCAGATATTATTAGGGTGATTGACTGCAAAGAAATGTGATGGGCCAAGCGTGCAACACGAATGGGAGAGACTACGGATGCGTACAAAATTTTTATCGAGAACCCTGAGGGGCAGATATCTCTTTGAAGACTGGGCATGAATGAAATGTGATATTTAAAATGCGTGGCATATATGTTGTGGGTACATGTGGAGTGAATTCATTTGGTTCTTGGTACGAGTCAACGCACCGGGGTGCCGTGGCACGGATGTTATTTCTGGTTGTAAAAAATATGTTAATGCCTCCGTTAATTCAAGAGGATAGAAGTGAACTGGTGTCGACAGGAAAAGGGTGGCAAAGCATGAAGTACACATTGCAGTAGTTCTGATTGGTATGCTTTGCTTGTATCTCGTTACTAGTGTTAATACTCTGTTTACACATTCCATTTATAAAAATCATTTGATTATTATTTGTGTTATTAATATTTTTATTGAGATAGTTACGACCATGAAGAGGTCAAATAGGGACCACAGCAAAGTGAGAGTGCTGTAATTCCACAGAACAGGTAGTTGCTAAACAGTTGTTGGGGGGGAAAATATATATCATCAAAAACGGCAACCCCTGCAAAAAGTGTTGGGTGTTAAAATATAAATGAGCCAACTGCATGTATTACATTTACAGCACTAAAAACCATCTGAACTGTAGCATAATAGAAAGGAGATTGTTGTCATTTGGTGATAATAAGATGTTTGCGTTTGTTTTATCGGCACCCTGTCTGTAACGTACACCCCTGTAGAGGTCTTCTTTAGGGAATTGCTTGATGACGTCACATTTTCGGAACTGCGAAGAACAGAGAGTACCTCGTGTTGTGTAGCCACAATATACTGAAGGATGGCTATATGTCGTTCCAGTACATATGTTTTCTAGCAAAACGACGCTTTGATAGATGTGAATAGCCCGCAAGTACATATTGTCTGTGTGTTTGACATACGGTAAGTTTCTCTCTTCATTTCAGCTGTCAGTAACTGTCAAATAGAATGTAAATTTTATATTTGTTCGTGGTTTGTGGATCTGTGTGGAAGAGTGATTTACTGTCCTGCCGACCCTGCCCTTAGCAACTTGGAAGCGGCATGTTTTGATAACTCATATTTCATACGTGTCATGGCTTGATATTCGCGTTGGTAGGCGGTTTCAGGGGTGAATCTGTAAGAAAAATGTGCCAGAATTTTATCGAGAGTGGGAGGCTATGTGAGTGTATCACAGAACAAACTTCCTGGCAAGGGAAAAGTGTTGCAGTGAATAAGGAAGTAAATGAGACAATGTTCTCCCTAATCCTTGTTCTTTTTAATGACAGACTGTACATGCCTTCTTCAATAAAGGCACCGCTGTAGGAGAGAACTTGGATATAAATATAGGCAGTCCTTGTTTCACGTTTCCCAGAACAAAATTGTTTCACTTTAACCTTTTAAAGCCTAGCGGTCGCTTTACATACCAGCAGGTTTAACACTCAAAAATTCTACGTGGTGCCCACATTGCGTTTATGTGTTTTGTACGGATCTCAGAACAAATAGCAACTTTTGCCTTATAAAACATTAACAGACTGGTTTTTATAACCGAAGTGGAGAGTGTTTACAGCGCGGTACCCACTGGGTCCTTATATAAAAGAGACATATTTCGTCCCTAAAAGGTTAACACTGAGAATTTTCTCACCAAACATTTGAATAACAAGCCATTACTGTATTTTTCTTTGTTGAATACCTCCCTAAGGTTGACCGAAAAATGCCGAAACATTTAGGATTACCAAATGTTTATATAATGCTGTATCTAACTACAGTGCAGTCGTTGGAATATATATGGTGGCTTATAAATAAGTATTTCTTATTTCGTAATACTTTTACTGTGTGTTTAGGCCCATGATGGAGAGCTCAGTTGCAAAAGAATACAAGCAGGAGACGTGCTATGAAAAAACAAATAGTTATTCGTAGGTATTTGTGAAAATAGTTGGTGTTAATATTGTACAGTTGACCAGTTGCGTGGAACGTGTATAATATTAAGTTTCTAGAGAAAGTTTCAAATACATGTGTGTTGTCGAGAAGATAAGCTGCAGTGCTCGACAAACGTTCGAAATCCCGACGAAAAATTTAAAAATACATTCGAAACTGAACGCGAACTATTCGTACATACAGCAGTGTCTTTGGTGAGAGCTACAAGTGAATCATAGCAATCGGAGGTCTGTTACCGTGTTCGTGGACTAAGCCAAATAAAATGCGTTCCACACCTTCTCTCCCAGTCACTTGGACATTCCCACTATACATAGTTCTTTCAAGAGGTTTCTTCCCTTAACGTATGCCAAACCAAATCTTTGTACGTGTTTCTGAAGAACATTACCTAACGTCCATTCAATCTTGCTGCTGGTTAACCCTTTAAAGACGAAGCGTATCTGTTTTGTGTAAGGACTCAGTGCGTACCGCGCTGTAAACACTCTCCACCTCCGTTATAAAAACCAGTCTCTTAATGTTTTATGAGGCAAAAGTTGCTGTTTGTTCTGAGATCCGTACAAAACACATAAACGCAATGTGGGCACCACGTAGAATTTTTTAATGTTAAACCTGATGGTATGTAAAGTTACCGCTAGGTTTAAAAGGTTAAGCACATCGGAAAGCAAATAAACGAAAGCAACTCATGTCGAAATTCAAGTTAAATAGTGTCATATAGTTCTTAATTCGGGAGTATCTGAAAGCCAAATCTCTCAAGCCCTGTGCTGGCTGTAACTTTGATCCAAATTGATATCAAGGCAGGAGGATTTGATTTCAGCAACAATTCTCAACCCTCATGAGAGATTGCAGAAGTATCCCCGGGATTTTGGGATTACTGCCAACTTGGAGTCTGAGCGACGAAAGCGACCCACACCTACAGGGTGTATAAATATGGTTGGGTCACACATACTACGTGTTCAGGAAGAAGATCCATGTGACTAAATAAGTGAAACTACAGTAAACCCCACAGCGTAAGTGTAAGGACTCTGCTCAGCGTAGTTAGTCTGTGTGTCAGTATAGGCGGAAATCGAATGCACGTTGCGTGGAATATCCATAAAGTACCTAATTTACTGACGTAATGACAGCTATTACTTTTTTATAGGATGTGATTGATAATGAGTTTGCAAGAACATGAAAACGGAATATCACTTCGAATTGAAGGATAAATTAGAACAGAACTTGAAAGAAAATTTGTCGATCATTGATCTGCCGATAAATCAATCCATGATTTATATAGTAGCAAAATATACAGAGTGTTTAGGCACACCCGTGTGTGATGACGAGAGAAATCAACAGACACAGCCACTGAGTACGTTTCAAATATTGCTTAAGGCTTTAAATTCCGCGTCCACTCATATAATGGACTTCGTATGTAAAGCATACGTTTAAAATAGATCTGTCAGCGTCAGCTGTTAAAGGCCGTACTGCATCCATTGGCCGATCCCAGTGGCCGCGCGGTCTAAGGGGTAGGTCTGCGGCCGAGCGCTTGCTGTAATCGTGGGTTCGAATCCCACCGGGGGCATGGGTGTTTGTGTTGTCAGGTAGAGGTCTCTGCGACGGGCCGATCCCTCGTCCAGAGGAGTCCTACCGACTGTGGTGTGTGTTTGACTGTGATCAAGTGAAAATACAAAGCCTCTACACCCACTGTGAACAAATAGGTAGAAGAGGGAGGGACTACGAAACGAAATGAAACGAAACGAAACGAAACTGCTTTGACTGAATTTACGCTGTATTTTATTTTATTCCTGGTACAGTTTATAGACAGTTGGAAAACACTGTGTAAGGGAATATGTTATAACTTGTTTAGGTTGTAACATTGTCTGTAATTAAAAACTTGATTATTCCTGTCCAATTTGTTACTGTGGGACGGAGGAAGGGCCTGCAAACCAGTAACTTGATCAAAGCTGTGATAAGCGAGTTAAAATTGCTTGCGATGTGGGATCCTTCTAAAGGGCTAGTGTGTTGGCGTGATGTCCTTGTGCGCGCGAACAAGGATTGCCCGTGAAATTTGTTAAGCAGACCGCCAGTAAATATTCACTTGTGTGCTCGAAATACAAAGCTGCAGGTGTATTATATTTGTATTATATAGTACATACAGGCCTCAGAGCAAGTTTGTTTAGTTGTAAGATTTTCCACTCGGTTGCGTGGAAAAAAAAAATCATGAAAATATCTAACATCTCCGTTTCCCCAGATGGCAACACTGCATCATAATACCCACTATCTAGTTTATCATTGACTGCCAGAGGTGTTTCTTTTACACAATCAGTGCGTCCCTTAGGTACAAAATAACCACTGACATACACTTTACGGATTTCACTTGTACCTTCATTTGAGGCAAGTTGTTGTGGTTTGGATAGAGATATGTAAACCCAACAAATTATCAAAATCGGCGCAACCATATATTATATTAACGTTGTACTTTGGTACATGTTTCGGCTAGGGCCCAGTCATCTTCATGCCATCCATCGGGATGTGTGCACGGTACTCCAAATATCATGTGAACTTAGGTTTCCACGTCATTAATGAGTGCATACAAATTTGTAAGTTAAGATAAAAATTCTAGACAAGTTTTGAACAGTCTCTTCCAATATGTTCATACATTGCAAACCTGCAGCTTTTGACTATTTGTGTTTGGAGCTGTCTTATATTCCTGCGAAGAGTCAGTGCAGTGTTCTGGCAGTTCGTCCTATTATAGCGATTTGTGTGTGTGTGTGTTTTCCCGTAGTGGTGTGTGGACACAACTACTTCTTAGAGAGTTCTGCATCTTCACAATGTATTTTGTTACACTGCATTACGTGTGGGATGTTGCATTATTGGCTTCGTTTTCTGTTGTACGTGGATTCAAAATTTATGGTTGTGACAGGTGTTATTTTCTTGGTGTGCGGTTGGCAATCCCTATCCTAGAGTACTTCTAACTGAAAATGGGTTGAGCGTTTTGTATGTTCGCCATAATTATCATCAGTACCAACTTGTCATTAAAGGGGGTCATTCGTTGAACCGCCATTCCCTCCTGTGCATTACAGTCAAACGTCGGTGTGTGTGTGCGTATGTTGATGTCCGTTATTTCCCTTAGCCCACCTCCGTGATTCTAGTAATGTTTATGTAGGCGTAAAATGAGTTACGCCTCTGTACCTAGTTACGCCTGCATTTTCTTCCATTTCTGCTGCCGCGCGCACTGTCACAGAGGAACGCATATAGCATGTGCTGTACGGGATGGATGTAAGGAGTTCCAGAACTCACGTAGAGGTGAAGACTGCTGTCTGGTTGTTCAGAAGTGTACGGACCTTTCACAGGATCTTGCTGCTTACATTACCGGTACTGATGGATACGGCCTTATCTGCCTCATGATGGATGCAGCAAGTTGTAGTCTCTGCACAGTTTGTAATGGCCTTTCTAGGTACGCAACTTCAGAATTAAATGCAAGTTCAGCAAGGAACACAAGCGTGTCCATATCTGAGCGTATGGTACCGCCTGTGAGTGTGTATCGACATGAAAGGGACTGAAAAGCCTGCTGTTTCAAACATACCGTATGGGTATGGGCAGTGGAACGTGGTTACCTGTATAGGAGCATTACGTGCTAAGGTATTGTGTACGTGCCAAGTAGAATTCTTGTTTTACCCGCGTTTCAACTAGACAAGACGAGGCCGAAGTGACGCCACTGTAACGTAGTGCACAAAACTCTACAAAATGTGTCCTTAGCACTGTAAGTACATTAATGTAAATGTTCTGCGATTTTATTCGCTCTTTTTGTTCTCGCTGGGCTCTGTTTTAAATATTCTTCAAATCTGTGTAGCCAGTCTTAACCGTGTTCTGCATGTTGAATCGACATGAGTTATATGCAGACCTAGTGCCAGGTGTTAGAGCCGTTTTTTTTCTTATTTCTTTGATACTCGAGCATCCTTTAAAAATTACGCCCCAAATATTGTCGTTGGCTGTTTGTTCCTTTCCATTTATGTAATATCTTATTACATACTCAAATTACGTATCGAATGGTATATAGAGAAGTGTAACTTAACTTACGTGATAAAATTCAACTATGCTGTAATTAATTAATGCGTCCGACCAATAGAGGAGCGCTTTGCCAAAAACAGGAATTATAATTTGTCCTAGAGGAAAATCAATTGTAAAACTAAGAAAAATATGGTTTGGGGATTGTGGGAGCCTGAACAGGTTTAAAGCTACGTGTATATACAGTAAAATACATATTGCAATTTAAAATAAACTGTAATATTTATTTTAAACCGTGTAATTTTAATATGTAATATCTGACACGTGAATTGGTTGACAAACTTTTGTCATATCTCAATGTATGTATTCTTTGTATTGTACCTCCCTGAGGATGGCCACATGAGTGCCGGAAGCATCTATTACTACGTTTGTGATATAGTTTCATAAGCTTTTATGCATTTGTTCGTTTTAGTCACCATATCTAACTGTTCAGTGCACGGTTATGGATCATTTAAAATTAAATGTCACTAAAGCAAAAAACATTAATCACCAACAAATGCACAAAGAGTTTTTTATCACTTGTAATACACTCCTACATGTTTCGACCCTGCTGGGCCATCCTCAGGGAGAACCTTCTGTTGTGGTCACACTACGGTTGCACTTTATAGTTGAGCTGTTGAC